>JALXJV020000006.1:18769078-19152325 GCA_024633595.2 Lepomis macrochirus
TAAAGGCAATGAGTTACCTTATGACTGAAATATGTGTTTTCTTGTAATTTCTGATCATTTGATAAACAAAATATATGTACAACCAGGACGAGTAAAGGTATAAAATTAAAGTGTAATGTTATTATAATAATATATTTACAGCTTACACTTGATTTGAATGATTTGCTTACAGATAGTTTATTAGTTGAGATTCAGCTGTTTTACTATTAAAACCCTTCTCTAATATTAGCCTATACCACTGTGGCTAAGGTTTGATTAGTGCTAATGTTTATGTGTTCATTATAATTTCAGACCATAGTAGGCTATAGGCTGCTATAGCTTACCATTATCAGCCTAATATTAATTCCAGTTGGACAAAACAGCAGTTTCACTTTTGTGGGTTGTTTTCAGTCATTCAATTATTGTACAAGACAAATGCTCTACCTGGTGGTTAGTCTCTAATTTGTTTATGCAAAGTAGCCTACTAACTTGTCAATAATAATAACCGTGCATACAGAATGAGTTCAACATTTCTAAACTTTGCTGTAGTGCCTCAAACATTTTTTAAAATCCCACCTCCTCCTGGCTGTGATTGGTTGGTTGGCGAAAAGTGACTTTGATTAGCTTGAGGCACACGGCTGAATGAAAGGCTACCGATCTCCCAGGCGAGAATGGGGACAGGTGGGGACAGGTGAGCGTCACGTAGTGCCCAGAAAACCTGATATGGGTACGGCAGAGAAGGGTGCCGGTACTGGTACGCCAAAGAGTAAAATTTAAAAGTGACAGTACTGATGAATACCGACACACTTAAAGCACTAACCGCTTTTATATACTGGGAAATAGCAGGAAGTCATCTTTCCCAGTAGCGCAAGCTCACCTTTGTAGCGGAGTTAGCGGTTTAGTCAACCGAGGGTTAGTGGTCGTGGTGGTGGGCTAGTCAGCGTGTATAGGAAAAATTTTAAATGTCAGCAAGTACACTGTGATGACTTACACAGAAAAAAATGGCAAACTTATTTTTAGTTTGAATAAATGGTTGTATTTTTCAATAATTTAGCTCCATACAATTATAGACATGGTAAATGAGTCATTAAATTATCAGTTTACAGGAGCACAGAGCTGATGTTGTATGTTTTTAGTCGTTGCCTTAGACACTCTATGGAGGTAAACAGATACAAATGAAGCATACAACACAACCTCTTTCTGTAAAGATATTCTATTATTAGCAATGCAAATGATTCTATTTTTTAACACTCTTGCCAACTTCTTCCCATGGTTTTATGTAAACCAAACAGGCTATTACATTTGAGAAGAAGAAGAAGTCGATCCAGGCAGAACACCGCTAATTCTAAGACCGAGGTACTTTTTAAGAAAGAGCTGTTGTTAAACATTTAGGTCAGGGGTATTGAATTAGAATTTAAAGAGGTCCAGTTAGAGAAAATTTCCTGAAGCAAAGGTCCAGAACATCATAACGAATACCCTGTGTTAAATCATTCAGTACCATAATGTATAGTTGTATCAACATATGTTTTTAGCAACAGACTGTCAAATGAAATAATATTTCAAGAATATTTCAGTTTTCACATCAAATTGTAGAGATAATAAATAATAACTACTCTAATAATAAATTCTAAATTTAAGTAAACTAAAATAAAGTTCCTAATTTTTGGAAAAGGAAATAAATAGTGTAGCTTGAAGTGATGAAGTGAAGTCTTAACCAATTTTTAGAATAAACACTCAACACATCAAATGAACAGCTGTAATGCCTCCTCTTCTCTTTCATTCCCTGTTCCTACTTTCTCTTGTTCGGTCAGAAACGTGAGGTCTAGTTTGTCCTGCCAGCTAGGATTGGAGATCTATGAGAGATTCTGGTTCAGAACTGCCAGTGGGAGGAATGTACATGTAAGAATCTGTACATTCATGATTAAAAGCCATGAGAAATATCTTTTCCCTTTCGTCTCCTCAATTTGTGTGTGTTTCCAAAACGTCTCAGGTGAATCTCGCGGACTCGAATCGCAAGCATCGGTATGCATAGATTTAGTTTGGCTTTGAGTAGCATCACATGAGACGATTGGAGTACATGCGATTGGTCTGTGAGTTTCCTGGGCCTCTAAACCAGTACAGTAAATGTACTGGTCCGCCTGTTAGTGACCTCTGATTTAGGTGATAACACCTCAATGCAAAAACTACTTTACATTAGTATGTAATCTGCTTGCTGTTCTAGGTGGTGTGTTATATATGGGCATTACATTTTGACATAGGCTAAATTTTTTTGGTTTTCAGCTGTGGGAAATCATTCCCACAACTTTGTGCCCGTTACCCAAGGACCTTTTTGATATTGAATAATATACAGTTTGAGTAGGATTCAATAGTAGTTTATAGTTTTATCATAGCTGCCACATTCACGGTTTTACTTCAGTCTCATATTTTTTTCTGTGATAATTCGCAAGACATTGATGAGGATTAGCAGTATATGAAAGGATCAAATACTAGAAATGCTCACCAGTAAACCACAATGATGGAAATGTTCTAATTAATCTTCCCTAATTAAAGTTCCTTTTTACTGTATTATTTTCTACACAAACTGTTGCATGTATTAGTATTGTCACCAAATCTGCCAACTTCACCCATCCTGTTTACTATCTTTTCCATAAAGCATAAAAAATGGTATGTCATGATGGCACCCAGGCATTAAATCCATTTTCTTCTATTTTTTTCTTCATGGAGATAAAACAATATGTTAGGCTGCCTTCCCTGAATATGAGGAAGTTTGAAAGACTGGCTTGTTAAATCACAGAGGGTTTGATTCTGGCCATTTTATGGCAAATCACTGAACAACTACAATTTGTTGCTCACCTAATTCTGCAGTGAATACAAATCAAAGGGAATACATGATACAAGGAATACAGTTTAACTGCTAGGAGCTTTAAGTAAAGGTTTTTACTGATTTGACTGATTTACATAACTTTAAAAGAGGTTATTGTTACTGTCAAAGGAAGCATTATACTTTGCGGTCTCTTAGCCTTTCTTTGTGGATCTAAACAGGCTAGTGATCAGGTTCACAGTGAGGCCACTTCTTTGGCTCATAGTAAACGTTGCTCTGTTTTGCTAATATTTTGCCCTACAGCAATAAGCCTTATTTATAGAAAATCAGAATATGCTGGCAAGAATAAATATGTATTTCCATGTTTTTTAAATAAGAAAGCATAAAAGGTTATTAATGGATGGAACATAGAACAGACAGCTTGAAGGTAAAAGGAAATTATATCAGTTCACAACTAGAGAGAATTTATGAAGTCATACTTTTGAGGAAAGGCTAAGCTGCCAAAAGGCAAACATTTATTCCACAATCATTGGCTGAAATACATAAATCTAACACAAGGGTTAAATATTAATCGGTTCACCACAAGTATTGAATTTGATTTCACCATGATCAAAAGCGGAAAATGTAATCTTACTGCACTCAGTCTGGTGGATAAAGGAGAGCACTGATGTCAAGCAAGGTTTCTAGGTCTTGAAAAATGTCTTTGTAATGCATGCTTTGAAACTCATTAGTGCTCTTAAATGAGTCGCATGGTAACCCCACTGAATTGGTTTAAAGTAATTAGTTTCACCTTAAATTATTCACAATAACACAACAGATGTGAGAAGGAGAGTGTGTTCAGAGACCTTGAAAATGCACACTGCTAGTGCCTATATAGCAGTATGATCCTGAGTTTGGAAAGTCATAAAAGTCTTATATATAAGAAAGGAAGTGTTTATACAGCATAAGAATATTTGCTGTTGTTTGCTCATGCTAAAATGATAATCTGCTTTAATGCTAATATGCTAATAACAGATTACCTGGAACTTGCAAGAGAGAGTGAACTCATACAGAAGCCTTTAACAAATTTCATAACTAATAACTAATAATTTTAACAAAGGGTCATTTATTTATTTACAACATCTCTGTGAATGTCTAAAGAGTACATTTTAATATTTTACCACATAAAAGGCAATATACTTAGGGTTCTATTAGGGTATTAGTTTAATACTAAATTGAGTATCTGCTTTGACTTTTAATATAAATAATGAACCAGGATGGCTTAATTTTAGTTTCTCATTGTATTGTCTCTCATGACTTTGTGAACTTGGAACATTTTGCTTTGTTGAACCTTTCTGTCTCATTGATATGTAAGTGGTGGACAAACTAGACGAAATAGTACGCTCTACATAGTATAACACAATACAATTCACCAGCACCACAAACTACAACTTCCAAAATGCTCATAGAGTTGAATCATCACCTGTCATAGTTTCAACAAAAAGTTAACATTTCATGAACTTAAGCTTTATTGTTACAGTAGCCCATAATGTACACAAACTCACATGTCTAAATCTAATATGGCTGGTGTCTTGAGTTGTAGAGTGACCAGGCCAATGCTATGTTAACACTACAAGCAGCAAAGCTACAGAACGGCCAAATGTGGCCAGCTGCATTTCCGCAATGTTGCAGTTGAAGTGTTGCTCAAGGGCATTTTATAGATGGAACAGAATTGTGGGGAGAGAAAAGGGGACCTGAAATGGTGAAATGAAAATATTTGATTGGTTGATTGATTGATTGATTGATTGATTGATTGATTGATTGATTGATTGATTGATTGATTGATTAATTGATTGATTGGTTGATGCTTCACATGTCATGGGAGCACTGAAAAAAGTTGAGACCAGCTCTGACTTGTAGCCTATTGCTTTGTCACTGGTAGTCTGAACACAGCTTAAGAGTTAATAAATGGAACAAGTTCAGGACAAGTTCGGAGACCTCCGGCAATGACAGTCTTTTATTTCTTTTTCCATGTTCAAGGACCTGCCATGCATACAAATTAGAGGTAGGATTAGTACAGCATAGATCGCCTCAGGTTTTTAACATTTAAATTGGGTAAAAAAAAAAGATAATTCTAGTGAACTGAGTGGCAGAGAGTCAGAACAGCAGGTGTTGTTTTATAACAATACATTTAACACTTGGTGGTAGAATACAGATCATATGCACTGTCTGGGAGACCAGCTCATTGATTGGCTTTATTAATTACAGATAAAATATAATACAGATATAAAAATAATAAAATTATAAAATTAAATAATTATTATTACAAAATAATAAAATTAAAAATAAATAAAAATTATAAAGAGTAACTGACTGCAAAGAACTTTGTGCTTTGAAGATCTGATTTGAACACTGGGCGCATGATGTGCTTGTACTGCAAGCTTTATGAAAAACTCTGCATGACCTCTACAGCTTTTCTGTACATTTAACACAAAAATGTGAGTTTTGTATAGGCAGATCATTGTAATTATTTTTGACAGTCTTTCCTGATTTCTATGATGACATGCGATGTAGTGATGAAACTCACATGTCAGCTGTTATGGAGTGGTAAGTATTCCTGATTTTTCATGGTACTTGCAGGCAGTACACTTTTAGCTTTCAGTTGATATGTCAGTGCTTGTTGTTCGTTTGCCTTACAGTGTGAGATACCCCGAGTTGAGACCAGGAGGCAGAGTCGCAGTCTAACACACTTCTCTGCCCTTCTGTTTCAGTAGTTACCCACCCAAAACCCTACGCAAAGTTGCAGTCTAACACACTTCTCTGCTCTTCCATTCCAGGAGTTACTTAGTGAAAACCCCGTAGAGACGGTGTCTGTCCCCCAACCATTGAAATTATTTAAATCAAAGGTAAACAGAAGAGGAGCTGGGCATAAAAACCTGATAAAAAATTAAAACCACAAGAGCAATAGTGCAAACAAATAGGAGGGTTAATTATGGACTCTTAAACGTCATATCTCTCTCTTGTTAAGGTGTACCAGTAAATGAATCAATATCAATTTATGATATTGATTAATTTGTCTTACTGAAACCTGGCTGAGTGATGGAGAATATGTTAGCCTAAATGAATCGACCCCTCCCAGTCATATTAATACTCACATTCCTCGAGGCATAGGCCGAGCAGGTGGAGTTGCAGCTATCTTCGACTGTAGCCTACTAATCAGCTCTAAACCTAAACTAAATTATAACTCATTTGAAAGCCTTGTTCTTAGGCTTTCACATCCAAGTTGAAAATCACTGCAACCAATTCTATTTGATATAGTGTACAGAGCACCTGGTCCATACTCTGAATTTTTGTCAACTTTAGTCCTTAAAACAGAGAGTTATTATTGTAGGGGATTTTAATATTCATGTGGACGTTGAGAATGACAGCTTTAGTACTGCTTTTATATCTCTGTCAGATTCCATTGGCTTCTCTCAAAGTGTTCATGAACCAACTCACTGTTTTAACCACACCATCGACCTTGTTCTGGTATATGGTATTGAAATTGAACATTTAATAGTGTTCCCACAGAATCCAGTGTTTGATAACTTTTGAGCTTGTATTGCTGAACTACACGCCATTGGGCAAAAAATTTCGATACAAGATGTCTGTCTGCTAGTGCTGTAGCTAAATTTAAGGATGCGGTTCCATCAGCTCTAAATTCATTATCAAGTCACAAAGTAACGGAGGACTCCTATTCAAATTTCAGTCTCTCCCAAATCGATCATCTTGTTGATAATGCTGCAGGCTCGCTGAAAATGACATTCCACTCTGTAGCCCCTCTAAAAAAGAAAATACTAAAACAAAGCCCCTCTAAAAAAGAAAACACTAAAACTAAGACGGTTAGCTCCATGGTATAATACTGAAAATTAAAGCAAATATCGCGGAAACTTGAGAGAAATTTACATTCCACCAAACTGGAAAATTCTCGTTTAATTTGGCAAGATAGTCTTAAAACTTATAGGAAGGCCCTCCATAACTCCCACCCTGAGCCATGGTTCTGCTCGAGGTTTCTGCCTCTTAAAAGGAAGTTTTTCCTTGCCTCTGTCGCCTAGTGCTTGCTCTTGGTGGGAATTGTTGGGTTTCTGTAAATAACATCACAGAGTACGGTCTAGACCTGCTCTTTTATGAAAAGCGCTGTGAGATAACTGTTGTAATTTGGCGCTATATAAATAAAATTGAATTGATATCTGGCATGATCTTTGTATGGTGTGGGTTTCCTAATGATTGTGATTTAATGTGACTTTTATGTGCTACTATACATAGTCCCGTATGTTAAAGCCTAAAGCTGTACTATAAAGCTGACTTTTATGTGCTACTATACATAGTCCCGTATGTTAAAGCCTAAAGCTGTACTATAAAGCTGACATTTATGTGCTACTATACATAGTCCCGTATGTTAAAGCCTAAAGCTGTACTATAGCTCTCACAGTGTACTAGTTAGTCAAACTGCCAGGCAGTTTATTTGTCCATGTCTTTGCTGACTGCCTGTAGGTCTACTTATCTTGATCTGTACATGTTGCAGAGTGTACTTTCCAACTGCTGATTTATGTTTACATTTTTTTTATTCAAGGGTCATGCGTTCCTATTCTGTACACTTGCGCTCATACAACATTTTTAACATGCATCCAGCAACAAACATTTAAATGTGATTTTAATCCCATGTGCCAATACAACTTTTTTTTTTCTCTTTATGCCAGCAAATGTAAGATGCAAATTATGCAACATTCATCAAAATGTGCAGTAAAGAAATAAACTGAAGATTGATTGATAATTTGGGGGTAATTTGAAAGCCTACATAAATTGCTATTTTACAGCTATGACCATTACCTTCATATATGTTTGCCTACTAGAGTTACAAAAGTTAGAAATGGTTGACTGTATTACTTTCTTTCATGGTAAACATGTTAGGCGGGGCAACTTTGTGTGGCACCTTGACACAATGTATTACACTATTCTGTTTCACCAAGATTTAGAGGATAACTACTCTTCAGCGGGGCAGAAAATTACATCACTGTTATCGAAGGACATGCTGTTCTATGTTTGATGGGTAGTGATTTTGTCAGTGCTGATGAGCTACATTATTTGAAAGACAATGAGTTAGAAAAGATGAGAGTGATGCAGTAGATTGGTCTAATTAAAATTTCCACTGGGATTTGATTTCTTGCTTCTTTGTGGAAGCTTCATCTTTCACTCTCAAGGGAGCGCCGGTTAACTCACCCAGTAGAGCTTGCACACCATATACAAAGGCTATGAGTCGTTACTGCAGCAGACCACTTTTGAATTCCAGAAAATTATTGATTGTATCTGTCTGTATACTCAAATACCAGGTAGACAGTGATGAAAACCTTTTGGTGTATATACATAATTTACAACCTTGTAGGTAGGGTAAAGTGCACGTGTGTGTTTGTAACTGATATTTTTGTGGGAGTTTTAGAACCTCGATTTGCGTTTCCTCTGACTGGTTCTTAAAAGGAACTTAAGGGTAGGACTTGGGTTCAATTAAACTTGATTGTGGCTGAATCCATACTCCTGGACTTTGGTGTGCATTCCCGGTAAGTCTGCGAGGGCTTAGAGCTGTCCCACAGTCAAATTGCCAAGTGCATGAGGGCTATCTCGCAAAACTTTCTGAGCCCTTAATGTAGACTTTATGTAAGTACACATCTCTGCAGACTCTGCCTGAGGGAATAACCCACAGTTCATAGCATTTCAATGTTAAACACAAGGTTACCAGGGAAAGCCTGGAGGCACTGAAAAAAAGAAAAACATGGAAGAAGCAACTACAGGAAAAATAAGTTTACATGTAAGTGTATGATGCTGTTAACACTGATTAAACTGATTTGTTTGAAAATTTCCTCGCATCCACTCTGTAATGTAAAAGCCTGGAATATGTTCAAATCAAGCAGTTGGATTCTTCAGTGCCTCGGCCGAAAAGAAAGTAAAATATATATATTTTTTAAGAAGAGTCCCAAACTCACAATTGTATGTACGACATGTTTTGGTGTCGTCAAGGTAACATGATATGTCGCAAAGTGCTGTCCCATTGCACCATGTCCTCTCGCACTCAAGCACTTACTAGGTGATGTTTACTGTGATGGTTCAGGGTTTAGGTCTTTGGGTGGAGATGGGCCTATGATAATCGACTGGGTATGAATTTTGTGGTCAGTGTGTGTGTGCATGTGTGTGTACATGCGTGTGTATGTGTGTGTGATATACTTTATACACTCAGTAGGAGATTTTGTGAGGAAGCTCGAGCCATAATTTCAGAGACGTCCTGTTGAAACGGAGAGTTCATTTGTCACATGTAGTCAGTAAGCTTTTGTATGCTCACTTGGTGGCCTTAATGTGCTGATGAAGCTCTTCGCTGCAACACTGGATCAGCTGTCCCAAGTCCAGGTGTTCAGCTTCACCCACTGCACTGTGAAACACTCCTCTTGCTAGCTTTTTACTGTGCTTTTAACCACATCTAAAAAAATTTATCAGCTGATTGGGGTTGCTTGGATGTCATGAAGAAACACTGCTATTAGCTCTTACTCTTATTAGTATCTATTATCAGTTGCAGATCTCATTCTGTATTGATGCTTTATTGATGCGTGGATGACGTCCCTTAAACGTAAGTTGATGTGAATAAATAAATGTAAATGTAAATGAATTACAATTCTCTAGTACAAAATTGTTTTCCCAACTACGTTGTTGTGACGAATGCAAGCATTGCCTGGTTGAGACCAGCATCAGTGTTTTTTTTTTCTATAGGCCATGTCTTCTCTTTAAAGAGTAATAAGATAGGGACTCTAATTGATTGTAGTACTTGTAATTTCCATTGATGTGATGCTGTGACGGAAAAGACAGCCTTGCTGAATGTAGTTTTTTTGAGTGGAATTGTGCAGTACCTCCTAGCTGCACCTCTAGCATCTCTGTTTGCGGTTGATTTGACAGGCACTCATATTGATTTGTTATTAGGGATGCATTCTTACTTCATGACTACCTTACCATTGGTTAACATTTTTGTTATCCCCTCATGTAAATTACACCATCATCCACCAAACTGACAACTAATGAGTTTTAATAGGGAGTGTACCCTTTATTCATATGTGTCACAATTATCAGAAGTATCTAATTATTATATTCAGGACACCTTTATATTATACTCACATCCACACATCATACTATTACTGTAGCCAAAACAACCCACCATGCCAAATAGCAAAGTTTTCACACAAGTTGCATTTGAGTCTCTGTGACCCATTTTAAAGCAGACACTTTTTGATTTGCTATTGTTCTCAGACCCATAACTGCTCACACATTTCATACCACATTGTCAAGATGTTTTAGGACAAACATAACTAATTTAGCTTGACCAATGACTGTCATTACCACTGTATGTGACAATGCATCTGTAGCAGAACAGCTAAAATGGCACTAAGTTCACTATCGCCTCCATAACACAAATGTTATGTTACATACAATTACCATATTCCCATAGAAAAAGGTTAAAGGATAAATGTTTTACCACCCACAAGCCAAGCTTGTGCTCCACTGTTACCCCAACAAAGCTTTGAAACAATAATCACATCTCTAACGTAGATCATGCCTTAATGGAAACTACTGTCCTCTTTGAACACAGTGGTCTAATGGACCATAATCAACAGTAACACTGGCCAATCACAACAAATAGTGTGTTGTGTCACTGTGTTATTTGTTGATGGAATCTCTTTGGCTTCTTAAATCAGCTCATATCCTCAATAACTTGCAGTTTTATCTAATGTTACCACCAGCCCTATCACAGTTCAGTCTTAGGTTCATGGCTTATTTTTAAGCCTGTGGCACTTCTCACAATCCTTACAAGCTTATTTGTGAGAGAATACTCTGTAACTACTTATATCTACTTACATACCAATATGGCTCCCCTTATTAGGAATGTAATTGGGAGTTACTATGGCTATACAAAATTCAATAAACAAAAAAATCATGATATGTGATTTAATTTTTTTCCTCATCTCTGTTTGTCACACTGAGACACTAATTTTAAGACAAGGATGTATCCTCCAGGATGAAAGAAGAAATAATAACAAAAATAGTCTAATTTTGCATTCAGCCCTTCTAGGTTTGGCAAGAACTATGACGCCTTAACAAGCACCCCGGTGTAGCTAAAGTAAAAGAGGGCTTTCACAAAAATGTTGTGGTCGGGGCAGGGTTTCTTTTTAAAAATACAACAATTTAATGAATCCTTTAATTCAAGTTGACAATAAGTCATTTGAAATAGTAATTGAAAATTTAGGAACCTTTTGTGCATACAACTGTGATATGAAGAATGAAGCCAGCATGATGATATTGAAATTGTCATTGTCCTGTATAAAATGCAGTAAGTGCTGCTTTCACAAAATTAGTCACAGCCATAGCCAAAGTGGCATGACTCTTTCATTAAAATTAAACACTTGTCTTTACTAAATTTGCTGCTATATTTTAGAAGGCCTATATTGGTCTTACAGGACATTAACTATTAATTTTACTTGGATTTCAAATGTGTTTCTTTTTTGTTTGACTGAAAGTATTAGTTGCACAGTTAAGAACATTATAAAAGCAAAGGTCGACTCTGCTTCAGTCATCCTGTGTGTCCCTGTTGCCTTTTGTACTAGCTGCAAAGTATCAGGACCAGTCTTCAATCAAATTTTGATCTGCTCAATCATATGGTGAGTATAAAGCATACTCTATAATGCAGCGAGAGTGAGTGGGAGTTGTTGTGGACAACAATCGAGATCCACGTCAAAAGAGCATGCTAAAAGAGATGCTGGGATGTTTCAAAGCAATGCACTCATGCACAACACACACAGATCCAACCAGGAGTGGGAGATGTTTTTCTCATACTGTACTTCAGCTTCCTCTGATCCCTGGTAGTTCTCCATTTTTCTGTTTCCAACTACAAAACATCTCTAATGCTCCCCACAGAGCCCTATGCCTCCAGTCTCAAGGGGATCAGTCAACCCTTCACACTTTTAGTTCAGCATCTAGCACTTTCCAAACTCCCCTCTTTCCCACTTACTTTTATTATGAATTAAATATAAATGAAGTTTAATTAACATGGAGTTATGCTGTCTGTGCATATATAGGACCAAGTGCTTGTTCACTGCAGTGCACAGTGAGGTAAAGATAATGAAAGTGAACAGTAGAAAAAAGGGAGTGGTTCAGAATGATTGCACAATGTGTAAAAGAACCATTGAACAGATGTAAAACACAAGGTAGTATGACACGTTGACATTTTCATCACCTAACTCTGGACTCCACTGTTTCTCCTGTTGATCCTCCATAGCCCAGTCTAAAACAACCCTCAGCATGTCTGTCTCAGGCCAGCACACTGCTTGACATTGTGTGCTCCTTGCTGAATCTGAAGTCAGGTTAAGATCACAAGCTCTTCATTAGTATTCAGGTGTAGTATAGCTCTCTGGAGCTGAGTGGGCCTCAACTTTTGGCCAAAGCCTGGCTCAAACAAAGACCTATTGAGAACCGGGAAGCCGCAATTCATCATTCACATCAGTGCCATTCTGCAAATATTTTGGAAATCTAGCAAACCATGTTAATGCTACAGAGCCAGTGCACAATTCAACAGAAACCACCATACTGTCTGTACAGTATGCGTTTCACCATGTTGCTCTAATAACCAATGCAGTTGCAGGAAATAAAAGTGTGCTTACAACATACTTTTCCCCAGTCAGGTAAAGGAATAGAAGATTATTTTGTTTTGTTTTGTTTTGGCTGATCATCCAAGTAAAAAAGTAAAACATATGTCCTCTCCTATCCCTGGCTATGTGGATTATTTTGGTCTAATCTGTTAAGATTTTAAGAAAGCAGTCTCAGATATTTCTTTTTTGCTTGAAAGTATATTTTTCAATGCTAAGAGTAGCACAGAAGAAATTCCATTCTCCCCTATTGTAAGATTGGGGGGGGGGGGCAGAAACCTTATAGAGGGATATCTTAAAACCTGCTTTGCTCAATATCAGTACCGAGTGGAAGAGGAAAAATATCTTATTGTAAATTGGGAACTAACTCTTTAAATAGCAGGACAAGGGCAGTTATAATCTAAACAAAACTGTAATATTCTTTTTGATGTTACTTCTTTTGTCTTGAGCAAGCTGTGTTATGCAAGTAAATTGTATGATTATAAATTAGAATGCACATTTATTAAGTTTTTGCAAGTATATTGTGAAAAAGTCCTGCACGTTATATTTTCTAGCACCTTCCTCAATGTCATCACTATTGGAGTGTGTAAAAGCAGGGAGAGTCACAGAAAAAAACACTCATAGGAGGAGAAGATTTGACTCTAATAATAGTCACATTTCTTCTTCTCAAGGTAACAAAAGAAATAAACATATTATTGTGGTAAAGTTGACCGTAACCGTGCAAAGGAAACACAAATCTCTTTGTATCGGGATCATTTTTTTCTTCCCCTGTTTCCTCCTCTTGTCACCCTCTGCCTATTTGGTGTCAAAAGCTGAGAAAGCCAGTAAACCCACACTGTATTAACAGATAGATCTTTAGTGAAAAAACCTGCTGCCATCTCAGATGTTTTTGTCACTACTTTCCTTTTATTCCCCACATCCCACATATTTGGATTCTCACTGCAGCCTCAACCACATATGCACCCAGGATAATCATTTCAAACTAATGATGCCTGTAATAGGAATTTAGTTCCAAATGTGACTTTTTTCTCTTTCCTGTCTCTCTTTATCTCTCTCTCTTACTACCATCTAAATTTAGAAAAGAAAACAGAGAGGAGAAGGACTTTTAAGGTCACATCTTCGATGAGTCTGAGTGACCTCTGGGTGAGGAAAGAGTTGAAAGATAAGTAAAGATTTGGACTTTCTTGCTTCTAGACTCATGGGCAACAAACTGCATTTCTGTTCCGATAAACTGCAGGCACTAAGGGCTGTTAATGTGAAGGGGGAGTTTCTTTTAATGCCTCATAGTAAGATGAATAAGATAAGCCCTACTGTCTTTCTTATGGTGGTGATAAGCTTAGCCCAGGTTTACTCTAGCTGTCACCCTCTCAATCTCAAAATACTCTTTTATATAAGAGATAATCTCGATTCATATGTCTTAGGAGAACCATTTACCACTATGCAAGTTTTCCTTTGTAAATTTAGGGATTTTGCTGATTTATAGAAACAAAATTTCTCAGTTTTTAGTAGGTTTTACATGCCCTTATGTGCCTTATCAAACTCCCTTATTGGATTTGCCAACCTGTCTGAATTATCATCAGTCTGAATCTGTTTTTGAATCAAAGGTAAAGTGAAAAGCTACAAGGCTGTCAACACACATACAGAGGATATTTACTCACACTGGCTGCAGTTCAGTATCAGATACACACGCCATGTGCTTCTTTTGTCCACAGTGTATTGAAACTTACCTCCCAAAATGCTGGGCTGAAATGAGTAATGCCCCAAGCAGAGATTATATTGCTAAGGGGACGGGAAGAATAGTTTCATGTAAAGGTATTGGGACTTAGGGGAATGAATGGTGAGATGGGGAAACAGAGGGAGATAATGCCCCACTGTTGTGGTGATCTCTGAGACTAAGAACAATCCCCACGCATAAGAGAAAAATACAGGTTTATTGCCTGGAGGTTGTTGTGAAAGCCTGTGTCTGTTTTTATGTGTGTGGGTAGGGGATGTGTACTCATCCCATAGCAGAAAGTACTTATAGCCCAGTAGCTTTTGAGTCTATGATGATGTATATTGGAAATTGACTGGTGTGGCTGTTCTGTGAAATGAAATGGAAATACCTAATTTTCTTTAATATCTGAAAGGGCACATGGCATGTTTCAGTCCATTATGTTTAAATTGTACATACATTTATTGCTGGTAACAATTTTCAAAAGCATACGATAATTTTTAGATTAATTTCCTTCCTTGAAAACCACTGGCTTTTCAGAAATGGCTTCTGAAAAGCCACTGACTAGTTTCCGGACAGACAGATGGAAGCATTAAAAATAAATTAGACTTTGAAGCAAACTCATTCAGTGGTTAATGCCAGCAACATAAACCCCCAGCTTGTTTATCTCAACTATCAGACTGGATGGAGTCAAGATGGTAATGTGGGTAGGTGGTAGTTAGACGTTGACATCAGCAACAGAAGCAGCAGGCAACAGCACATTAGGTTTACATCAAGCATGCTGATTATGGTTTGGCTCCAGTGTTAATAAGAGGTTCTAATGGTAGTTTTAAGCTTATTGATTACATGGAGTGAAAAAGGAGGTTGCCTTTTAAATTTAAATACAAAGAAGAAGGAGGACATGTTGAAGAGCAGAAGCCCAGAAATGTGGTGGAGAAGAGAATTAAGGAAAAGAAGACAGTGGATGAAGTAATCTTCTTGAATGAAGTTTTATTGAACTCCATTTTCATCAGATTGATGAAGTGCACAACTCGACATCTTCCTTCATGTGCCGTGTTGAATTCTTTCAATATAAGACAATAAAGTAATTAATAAATTGCTCTTCTAAATTCTCAGTCAGTGAATGTTCTGTTTGACACATACATGACAAAAGTGTAATTTAAAACTAAAACTTTAACAATGTTCAAAAATAAAATATAAACAGGCATAATATTAATATTCAAAGTTGTGAAATATTTTTAGAATCACCATCTTGGCCAAATACTTTCTGGCACTGTCCAGGCATCTGAAGGAGGAGGTCGTAAACCCTCTCAAAGATACAAGCTGCAATGTTGTTGAGGTCAGCAGGCCTATTGCTTTTGCCCAGAGCTGTTCTGTGACAGGACTGTGGTTGAGATACACATAGGAGGGAGGGATGTGCTGGAGATGGCTGTTTGTGGTGTTCAAACAAACACTCTGGCTTACAAGTTTCTATGCCAATACTCATTTTAAGATTTTTTAATACAAAAAAACAAAAAACCCCACCTGTGCCATGTAGCTAATTGTTAGCGGTATGGACAGGTAAGGCTTATAAATAAAAGAGCTGCCCAAGATAAGCTTCTGCTTATTCCATTGCCATACATTTAAAGCATCATGTATCTTGTTCATCTGCAGTTCTTCACATTGTATGATGAAAACAGCCAGTTTATGGGGTATTTCCTAATTTTATTGTACTACCTGGGCTAATGTAAATGTATATTGAACAGTATGAGTTCATTTGTTCCAGAACTGATGCTGCCTAAACGACGTTAGCACTATGCTGTGTTATTGTCGCACTGAATGAAGACATGCGATGCACAACTGGTACAATGAAAATTAAACAAGAAAGTCTAAAACTGGAAATAGAAATAGCTTGCCTTCAAAATAAAATGTTTTTAACTGCCATTTTAAGGATAGCTAATCTTAATTAATAAACAAATGGTGCAGCCTAAATATTGAACATAAATCATACTTGTCATATTTTTTCCACTTATCCATACATTATTACTTAGAATGCTGTGATTCATATAATGATTCATTTGTATAACTTATAAATCAATTTATTTATTTGATCAAGGCTACTTAGGCTAATCTGTTGTATTGGGTGAACATTAAAGGCTATACATAGTGTTATGACTTCTGATGAGTCTGACTGGTCAAAAGAGTTGATCTGACTTCACTGCTGTGGGTCTGTTGTCAAGGCAATAACACTACTACTCTATCCTTGTAATGCAGAAACAAGATTAACAGAAGCAGCCACTCAGACCAAATACTGTATGCTTATATATTTAACATTATATATCTAGCCTATAGGCTATATATTTATAGAGTTTAGAGTATTTATAGTACAGAGTTTTAACCATGAGATTCTCTATGCGGTGCTTATGTTCAATCTGTCCATAAACTGGGTCTCTAGCCTACAATGGTCATAAATAACAGACCTATAATAACATATAAAACACTGCTTTCACTATACAAGTCACTTTACTTTTTGAGAAATTAGACTTTTTCTACCTGTGCCTGATATCTGTTGGCTGCTGTGACAATAATTGGCAAAGCTTTATCAATGGAGTCAGGGATATCCTGAGCTCAAACGTGCGCGTCGTTGCCAGGAATAATTTCTTTAATATGGTTCCAGGAAAAAGTAATTTCTAATTAGGCTATTTACTTAATGTTTTTCACCAACCCAATATCAAAGAAAAACATAATTTCTCCAGCATTTTAGACACATGTAACATGTTTTATAGGCTACTTCCCAAAAATGTAATCAAATTCATTTTCTTTCCTACTTAATTAGCTGTGTTAAGACCTTGAAAACTGGATGTTGTCCCATGTGTAGCCTATCCTCACGCCACGATCACCAAGTCCTAAAATTGAATAACTTATTGTAGCCAATGTGGTGATTGTATCAGGTAGGCCTACAATTAATTAAATTTAATTTCGGATCACTGAAATGAATTAACTTGACTGCAGTAGACAACAGACCTGCAGCAATGAAGTCAAAGCTGGATAAATTAACTCTTTTGACCAGTCAGACTCATCACAAGTCGTAATACATCATTAGGCTACGTATCCTAGGTATGAATCACAGCACTGTATAATTATTCCAGTACCGATTGACATATTAATAAAAATAATGTATGATTAAGTGGTTAAATACAACAATTAGGCTATGAATTATTTCCAATATTTAGGCTAGACTATTTGTTTATTTATGAAGTTTAGTGACAACAATGACATATTATTTTGAAGGCAAGCTGCTTCTATTTCCGGTTTTATACTTTCTTGTTCAATTTTCATTGTACAAGTTGGATAACTCCGGGAACCATCACCTTATCGTGGTGGAGAGGTTTTGCATGCCCCGGTGAACCTGGAGGCTGTGTTGTCTGGAGCCTAGTGCTCCTGGTAGGGTCTCCCAAGGCAAAGTGGTTCCAGGTGAGGGGCCAGACTGAGAATGGTTTACAAAGACAACAGACCTTGATGACAAAACGAGGAAGAGGAGGAGAGACCCTGCCCAGAGGAAGCCCGGGGCCCCCATCTGGAGCCAGGCCCAGAGGGAGGGCTTTTCGGCAAGCGCCTGGTGGCTGGGTTTGCCACGGAGCCTGGCCGGGCACAGCCCGAAGAAGCAATGTGGCACCCCCCTCTCCATCCTTTGGACCCACCATCCACCGTAAGATCAGCAGGAGTCGGGTGCGCTGCCACATGGGTGGCAGTGAAGGTCAAGGGCCTCGATGGACCAGACCCGGGCGGCACAGGCTGGCTCTGGGGATGTGGAACGTCACCTCTCTGTGGGGGAAGCAGCCGAATCTTTTGCAGGAGATGGCGCGCCACCAATTAGGTCTGGTGGGGCTGACCTCCATGCACAGTCTTGGTTCTGGAACCGTACTCCTTGATAGGGGATGGACAGTATTCTTCTCTAGAGTTGCTCAGGGTTTGAGGCGCCAGGCAGGTGTGGGGATACTCACAAGTCACTGGCTGAGCGCCGCTACGTTGGAGTTTACTCCGGTGAATGAGAGGGTCGCCTCCCCATGTGTAGGGCCTACTAAATATGGTTTGATTGCGTGTGGGATCTTAATGGGAAAAAATACACCTCCATGATGCTTTGCTCTTTGTGAATTCCAGTGTCATGATAACTTAGCCAATGTGATTTTAGTTTGTTTTGATTGATGTAAACTGAACCAATTAGAGACCACTTGAAGAGGAGGGGGAAAAGATAGTCAGAAGAGAAGCAACGAGAGAAGACGCGCGTGCGAGAGGGAAGCGGCTGTATATCGGTGTGTGGTAAAAAGTTGAACTCGGAGAGGATTAATATTTGTAGACTCAAGTACACACACATGGGCACAAATATTACCTTGCAGTTAATTTATGTATCTTGGCAGGCTCAGTCGTTTGTTGTTTTCAGTGAAAGTGATAAGTGTAGCTCGGTTGGTCCCTCGCTCGTGTTTGCAATAACAGAGAAAAGTGTAAAAGTGCAGTTTTTACCGGAGAACTAGAGAGAAAGTAAAACGTAGGCGCCAGCCTACTGAGTAGCACCGCTGTGAGGAGGGACCCCGCGTGAGTACCCCGTGAGGACCCCGTGTAGATGTCCGCGTGGCGGACATCTACCTACTGCGCCTCGCCATTCTGCTGCATCGTCTACCAGCCTGTGGATTCTTTGAACTGTCGGAGTGACGGAGCTGCGTGAGTAAGGGGAGACTTTTCTGAACATTGAACTGTACTGCCAGGGAGTTAAAGGATTGCTCTTTCATATGCGCACCACCGTATGGGCCCCAACGTTTACAAATCGAAGCGCTTGGTAATAATTTCAACATTGAACTTCAAGTTGAACTGTGATGGTACAGATGTGTGTAATTTGGACTTTATTGTACTGAAGGGGTGTTTTTTGTGTAAAAGTTACATTTATTTTCATTCAGTTCACACACACACGGTTTAATATTTTTTTATTCCATCCTAAGAGAAACAAAACAGGGAAGTGTTATTTTGAAGAGTACCAGAGTGGTTTGATCATCAATGGCAAAGCCCAGGGATTGATGATCTTTGGCTATTTGTCAGTTTATTAAGGGTTCATTGTAAGGTTTAAACTTTAAACTTAAAACTTTAGTGGTTTGGGTTTGAAACAAAATAAATGGTGTTTTGAAGGAAACCGTTGGTTTTGAGAGTGCCAGGAAAGTATAAATTAATGTTTTTCTTTTTTTTTATACTATATATATTGTTGTTGTTCATATTTGACTTATTTATAGATACTTAGCAGTATCTGGGGAACTTCAGTGCACTTCTTAAGGTGAGCTTAGTACTTCCACAGTGGAGACACCGCGCTATTATTGTTCTTACACACATTATCTGTTGTCTATACCTACTTAGTCTGCCTGAAGTCACTGTAACAAATATTAGTATATAGGGAATATTTAGCAAGCTCACAATCAACAGCTAGGAATCCAGGATCCTGTTTAACACACTTTTAATATAGTAGCCCGGTGTGATAATAAGGTACACCTTAGGCTTAGGTCTTGTTTGATCAGCTCTACTGGTGTCGACAAGGGGTTACATACGCCTTCGGGAAGTGGGGGGGGGGAACTCTGACAGTTGTTTGTGCATATGCACCAAACAGCAGTCTTGAGTATTTGGCCTTCTTGTAGACCCTGAATGGAGTTCTGTATGGTGCTCCAGTAGGGGACTACATAGTTCTACTTCAACGGCATGTGGGCAATGATGGAGATACCTGGAAAGGCGTGATCGGCAGGAATGGGCCCCCTGATCTGAACCTGAGTGGGTGTTGTTAGACTTTTGTGCTTGTCATGGACTGTTTTTAACGAACACAATGTTCGAGCATAAGGATGCTCATAAGTGTACATGGTACCAGAGCACCCTAGGCTGAAGATCGATGATTGATTTTGTAATCTTTTCATCTGATTTAAGGCCGCATGTTTCGGATGCTCGGGTGAAGAGTGCAGAGCTGTCAACTGATCACCATCTGGTGGTGAGTTGGGTCAGGGGTTGGGGGAAGACTCTGGACAGACCTGGTAAGCCCAAACAGGTATTGCGGGTGAACTGGGAACATCTGGAGGGGGCCCCTGTCCGTGAGATCTTCAACTCAAACCTCTAGGGGAGCTTTTCTGGCATCCCTGTGGAGGTTGGGGACATTGAACATGAGTGGGCAATGTTCAAAGCCTCTATTACTAAAGCTGTAGCGGAAGGCTGTGTCTTAGGTGCCTCAAGGGGCGGTAACCCTCGAACACTGTGGTGCCTTCAGTTGGACAGGAAGCCGTCCAACTGAAGAAGGAGGCCTTCTGGGATTTGTTGTCTCAGAGGACTCCGGAGGCAGTTGCAAGGTACCGACGGGCCCAAAGGGCTGCAGCCTCTGCTGTGGCAGAAGCAAAGCAGCGGTGTAAGAGAAATTCGGAGAAGACATGGAGAAGGACTTTCAGTAGGCACCGAAGTTTTTCTGGAGAACTGTCTGCCATCTCAGCAGGGTGAAGCGGGGAACTATCCAAGCTGTGTACAGTAAGGATGGGACCCTGCTGACCTCTACTGGGGAGGTAGTTGGGCGGTGGAAGGAACACTTTGAGGAACTCCTAAATCTGACTGACATGCCCTCTCTAGTAGAGGCAGAGTTGGAGGCTGATGGGTGTTTCTTGTCAATTTCCCTGGAGGAAGTCACCGAGGTAGTCAGACAACTCCACTGTGGCAAAGCCCCAGGAATTGATGAGATCCACCTAGAAATGCTAAAAGCTTTGGGTGTGGAGTGGCTGTCTTGGATGACACGTCTCTTTAACATTGCGTGGAAGTTGGGTACAGTGCCCAAGGAGTGGCAGACTGGGGTGGTGGTTCCCCTGTTCAAAAAAGGGGGACCAGAAAGTGTGTGCCAATTACAGGGGTATCATACTTCTCAGCCTCCCCGGTAAAGTCTACGCCAAGGTGCTGGAACCGAGGGTTTGGCCGACTGTCGAACCTCAGATTGAAGAAGAACAATGCGATTTTCGTCCCAGTCGTGGAACAACTGACCAGCGCTTTACTCTCACAAGGATCCTGGAGTGGGCTTGGGAGTATGCCCATCCAGTCTACATGTGCTTTGTAGATCTGGAGAAGGCGTATGACCGGGTCCCCCGGGAGATACTGTGGGAAGTGCTGTGGAGTGAGGGGGGCCCTTCTCAGGGCTATCCAATCCCTGTACATCAAAAGTGAGAGCTGTGTCCCCTGCTGGAGCAGCTCCCCACGCGACCCGATCCTGGATAAGCAGAAGAAGATGGATGGATAAAGTTGGATAATGGAACAAGCCAATGCTTTGGTGCGCTAAATTGCATTGCACGTCTTCATTCAATGTGACAATAACACAACATAGTGCTAACATCGTTTAGGAAGCATCAGCTCTGGAAAAATAAACTCACACTGTTCAATATACATTTGCATTAGTGCAAGTAGGACAATGAAGTTAGAAAATACCCCCTAAACTGGCTGTTTTCATCATACAATGTGAACAATTGCAGATGAATTATACTTCACGCACGGACCACTCCACAACTTTTGTCCAGAATGAAATATCTCAAAAACTACTGAATGGACTGAGGTGAATTTTTGCGAAGATATACCTAGTCCCTAGAGAATGAAGTAGGGCTGGACAAAAAAACAATAACAATAATTATCGCAATATATTTTTTTCAATAACAACATAACAAATGTTCAATAAATATTCAATAAATGTTTGATTTGATTCCATTGAATTACACAAATTAGGACTTATTTTTTTATTAAGATGTTTATTTTGTTGAGGAAAAAAGGACAGAAAAAACGCTTTTACTTAATTTTACTCATGCATATTTGTTGAAAAAGATTTTATCATAATTGTTTAAGAGTTTAAACCACAATTAACCATCAGGTTTCTTCAACTTTCACTGAGGAGCAAAAATCAGCCTTGAAACTCAAAAGAAATAACGATTTCATACTTATCGTGATAATTATCGATATCGAAAGATGTGAACATTTTTATCGTGATAACATTTTTGGCATATATTCCAGCCCTAGAATGAAGCCTACTGGCTTGTATGATCACCTGACTTTTTTCACCAGGAGGTAGACACGTTTTACTTTTACTGAAATATCTCATCCAGATTATTTATGTAATTAATTCATTGTGACTTCATTCTTATTATTCACACATTATAGTCTTTGTAAAAATTACATTTCAATGTACATTTCAGGAGAGTGTTTGAGGGATGTATGGTTTTAACTCAACCGTGCAAACTGGAAACATTAAGGAGTAAATCCTCCTTGACATGGTTCCAGATCATGCAAATGTTCCTGGAAGAGGTGTAAATCATCCCTTCAAACTTCAATCAGCTGATACAGACTTGAAGTAGAAATACAGTGTGTCTGGTATGCTGGGTAACTAAGTGTTATGAAGAATGTGTGAAGAATCAAAGGAACTGATCTGATGGATAGTGTATTATATATAATAATATCTGTACAGTCTACATATTAGACTGTTGTCAATAGTTGGATTGATGTGTTACATTTATTAAACAACTGAGAAAAATAAGAGGAATATTCTAACTCTGCACAGTTGAAAATTAAGATGTGCTATTCGTATAGGTTTAAATGTAGCCCAATTATTATGTCTGCTGCTGAACAATAACCAGAAATATGCTGTACTAGAGTATGATACTTTATGCTATTTTTGGGTACTGTATCTGGAGGCAGTCACACCCTTCAAAGAACACTTGCCTAATTGGTACCTTTTACAAGTGTCACTTTATTGTGTGAGGTAGGAATAAAAAATAGCAATTGTTAGGTAACCAATTCACTGGGTCTGGAGAGCTTTCCTATAATTTACTCTGATGATTCAAAAAGTTGTCAAAGACAATTACATTTATTATATGTTCTCATGTTCCCTAGTGAAGATCAAAGCTGCCTCAAAACCAAGCATGTTCAGTAAGGTGCTTTTCCCCAGGATCCCTGCCACTACATATTACGGTATATAAAATAATTCTCTTTTTGACACTCCTCTTTCGATTAAAATGATACAAAGATTCTGTATGTTGTTAGGCCATTTTTGTTTCTTTTAATTAAATTCTGTCGGTCCACCAATTTGGTCCATTTTTGGGTTTTTTTAGGAAAAAAAAACCCTAGTTTCACTGGGAGGAAGCCAGTGCAACTGAACCGTTTGAACCGTGACTTTCTTGCTGTGATGCAATAGTGCTAACCACTGCACCACCGTGCTGCCACCTACATTATAGTCTTTGTAAAAATCATATTTCAAAGTTATCTTTCAGAAGAGTATTGGAAGGATAGAATTTGTGAGCTCAACCCTGACAACTGGAAACATTAAGGAATAAATCCTCCTTGACATGGTTCCAGTATCATCCAACGTAGGTGGGCGATGCCGCTTGAAACTGCCTGACATCATCTACAACATAACAAACCCCTTCACTTTTCCAGCAGTTAGTAAATACATAGACACACACAAGCTTTAGCTGCAGCCTTTATCTGCTGACAAACTGTATCCTCTACATTTATTGGTAAACTTCACTGCCCACCTTTTCCTCAACTCCAGCATTCACCTTGCACTCACGCTCTCTTGCTCAGATACGCACGCACTACACACACAAAAATGAGCAACTCCATGGCGATTGCTGGTGGTGGAATAACGTTACGGTACTAGCAAAAAAGAAAAATGCCTCTACCACGGTTGGGTGTATTTTTTGGGTCCCCCAGCAAGAATCTATGAAAGAAGTGTGCTTATTTCCTGTCTATTCATTATTCTGTGGTCCATAAGTATTTAAAACCCACCAATACTTGTCTAAGTAGGCTAATTGCATATTAGACACACACCACTGTTGGCTAGACAATGGCATACATGCTCTAATGACTTCTATCACCCGCAGCTCAGCTTTAACTTTTTATATCTATACAGTAGCCTATATACCGTTTATACCCCGGAAGGTATGAAAAATAAAATGCTACTCAAGCCTACTAGCTTGTATGACATGTTGTCCAACCAGAAATTGTTGTTCAAGAATGAATAAGGGAGTTACAGAAGTTAACTTCAAACCTTGGCTTCTGTCTATACACCTCACAGCTGGCCAGCCACAAGTTAGTTATTTTGTGTCATTGAGCTGATGCTCTCAAACGTTAATATTTTCTTTTCACCTCCTCTTTCTTGTTCCCTCACACCTTTTTTTCCTCTACTACTGTGCACTCAATGTAATGGGATGAGCATGTGCAGGATATGTGTGATTAATGGAAATGTTCTTGCCCTTTCTTGTCAGACTTTCTTGTCAGAGGCGAGCTTATTTCAAAGGCACTGCACTTAGATACATGCAATTATTTGGCCTTTAGCCCTTTTTCTTGCTCGCCATCTTCTGCAGTATGTTCAGTTCCACGAGTGAGATTTAATATCTCTTAAAATGAAGATGATACATACCATATTTTTTGAGAAGTAGCAGATGCCATACTGGATATGTCTGCAGCATAAACACTAGATATGTAACTGATTTTTCAGTAAGTGAGCTCCGGAGTGCTGTCAGGTAAATCATATAAGATTCATAGTCTTGAAATGTTAAACACTGTTTCAAAAACTAAACACTTTCACTTTTATGTAAAATCCCTACCTGCTGTCCCTTGATAGGGTCAGTGCAAACAGAACATTTTAGATACACATGCTTTAGATATGACATGCTCAACATGTAGGTGTGTGCATTATCCACAGCAGTATGATAGTGTATACATTGACTTAACAACATCAGGTGAGCAAAAACATGCGGGCCATGAACAGAAAAACATGCTTTGACATGAAAGAGGATAACCTGCTACAAATGTGCTAAAAAGACTCAGGTTTTAGTCGTGGAACAGAGATGCAATCCTCAGTGACTGATCACAGATGATCAGTCACTGAGTCAAAGGAATATCCTCAGTCAAAGGAATATTTTTGGGTTCCATTCAAGATGTATGGAATGGGAGGTAGGGGAAGTTATTGCAGTAATTAAAACATTATGTGACAACAGCTTTAAAGGCAGAGTAGGTAAGTTTGAGAAACTAGCTCAAACGGCCAGATTTTTAAAAGTATCCAACAGAGAAACTCCCACCCCCTCCCTTCTGGGCTCCTTCCAAAGCCACGCCCCCAAAACACGTGAACGCGCGTTACGGAGTGCTGGAGAACGAGCACAGTGTGACGAGCGGAGAGCAGCGATGCAGCGGCTCACGTCAGGGGTAAGAAAACATTTGACTTTATCGTTATGAAAATAAACAACTAACGCGGCTGTTAGTTCTCACTATCGAGCTAGCATGTTTATATTGGATAGGTTTAAAAGTCTGACTTTGATTCAGTAACGAGCTGGTGAGCTAACTGTTAGCAACAGGTAGCTGTGCTAACAGCTGTGGTAACATTGGGCAAAGCTAAAAACAGGCTGATGCACATTTTCCCTTTTCCATCAGTTACACTATACGAACATGAATTTCGTGTTAGACTCGTAACATGTACGTTGTTTTGCATGTTAGAGCTTCCACTATGACAGCATTATTGTCTCTGATGAGGACTGCACTCCAGAGCCAAGCACAGACCGAGACAGGACCGGGACCGGCCTGGGGTCGAGTCAAGCAGAGGAGGGAGGGCTGCCAGGGTCCGAGGAAGGAGAGGCGGGACAAGGAGGACGAGGTGCAAGCCGAGCAGCACATACCTGCGTCGAGCTTCACACTCCAACAATGGCATATGAACAGGTATATACATATATTTTAATATTAGTCTGTTATCTCCCAGTGTGCTTGTCTCAAAGTTTCTCTGGTGTTTCCCCCTAAGCCCTTTGGGTGTCAAAAATAGTGCTGTGTAATCACTATTATTACTTTTTTTATTATTGTTTACTGATTAGAACTACAGCTGGGCTCATCTGTGTCATGTACATTGACCTGGTGTGTAATGCGGACTCAGAAGTCCTGTTAGAGAACAACAAGCCCCTGTTCAATAAAAATATCTGTTGTATCATGTTGATGAATGTTCTGTCCAGTTACACAGATCTTTTCCATTTGGAGTTCTAACAACTATATATTCCTGAATCTGAGGACTGTGGACAACATCCAGACTACAGTGTTTCCATGCATCACACATGGCTGATCTTCAGACCCAGGACAAAGTAACAGACAGTTCAGTCAGGCAGCATACAGACAGTTTGTAGTGTGGCAGTGTGGAGAACTTAGAGTCGTGATGTTTCTAGAAGATATGCAACTGTTCTCCTGATCCATTAGGACAATACAGAGGTTTAATCCTAGCAGGGTGGAAGATGTAATGTCACTGACTGCTACACAAATAATTCCCTCTGTGTGGATGAATACCTGTTCATTGTTAGTTTTATTCCCAGGAGGGTAGAGAAAATACAAAGTACGTTTCCCTGTTCTGGATAATATTTTCATTCTTTTTTAAATAAAACATTGAAAATGATAAATGCCTTTTCTTTACACCTGCAGCATAAACAATCAAGCTACTACATTTTGTCTTATGTCTCCAATAATGACATCCAGATGTGGTATAACACTTGTTTATTGTTATTAAATACTACAACCTATCACAAATAGATCATTTTAAACATCTTTAAAAATGAGTATATACAGGAATCGACAGTGTCCACATGTGTCCTGACTGATTATGAAGACAGTTCAGACCTGCATGTAGCATCATATCGCTGCTGTGGTGATGATTAAATATATCACAATCACCTCTCTG
Source organism: Lepomis macrochirus (assembly GCA_024633595.2). NCBI lineage: Eukaryota > Metazoa > Chordata > Actinopteri > Centrarchiformes > Centrarchidae > Lepomis > Lepomis macrochirus. Next base: position 18,796,006 of record JALXJV020000006.1, read on the forward strand.
ACATGATTACCACATTTCAAAAACAACCATATTATTTTTTGATTTATATTTTGCTGTATCTGGTAACACAGTTGCGGCAGGGACACCTGACTGAACCCCATGTTGACAGGGATCATCAGGTCTCCTGGTTCTGCTTCTAAGGCATCTCCTCAGTAGTAGGCAACTGTCAGCGGAGGAGGAGGAGGAGAGCACACTGGATGTCTTTGTTATACACCTTGCTTTACCTGATACTACAAAAAGGATAAACTTAGTGAAAAGTTTGTAATACCTGACATTATTCTCTTATAGAGCAGTTAGCATTTCCACATAAAATGCAATCAAAACAATAAAACAACATCTGTATTCCTCATACTGTTTAATATTTTTGACTCATCACTTATAAATGTATTGAGTAAAATGCAGAGGAGTACTCATAATGCAACATACTGAACTGTGTCATCAGCTTTTCTCCTGGCTGGACTGTGGACATGGTGGTTATGATCCAGGCCAACCAGCGTGGTCCTTTCAGTGTATACTGGTGAGAAGCACAGGGCTATGAAAGACTCCAAATCTGCAGGTGACCTGAGGGCACAGTAGAAATAAAACATACATGACTTTTTTTTACTTCTGGTAAAATAAGTAATGACATCAACAAGTAACAGCAGCATTACAAAAGGTTTTCACACAGTAGGTTTAGCGATGAACAATGTCAAACTAACGTTATATTATATTATAGGTAGCTTATATACCAGAAACACAGATACCTTTAGCCATCATTGTTTATGTACACTAACGTTGACATGTATCTCATAACTACAAACACACAGCTACATCATCATATTTGTAAAAGTAGCATTCAGTCAAACATCAACTGCAGACACAAGATAATCACACAAACCGATTAGATACAAGCTGTAAAGATAACGCAAGGTTAGGTGTAAACACTAGGGACAAGTGTCGCAAATTAGCTTTAGCTAAAAACGCTATGGTACACACATCAGATGACTGTCAAAGTTTATATGTTTTGTATCTGTCCCTATTAAATAAACTCGAAAGAAAGAAGAAGAAGAAAGAACATAGTAACGTTAGGCCCTATAATAATAAACCTATATGGTGAATAACTAAACCGGAGCAGTCTACACTTACATTGTCTTACCTCATGTTAGCGTCGGAAAACAGCTCGCGCTGCTGTTTTCCAGCTCACCTACAGCTGGATATAATTCATCGTCTCTACTCCGGCTCCTACACCAGCCTGCACTTGTAGCAGCTGTTAGCTCTATGCTAAGTACGTAGCTACCGTTAGCTGTATGCTTAGTTGGTAGCTACCGTTAGCTCTATTCGTAGGTAGCTATTTGCTAGCGATGAAAGTAACAAATTACCATCAAAATGATAAAAGCCAGATTACCTGTCCAGCAGAAATAAAGCCACCACGCTGTGTCAGCCCCTCGGTGTTCCTCAGTTGTCACTATCGTTGAAAAGCCATGCAGATAGTAGCTCCGGTCGATACGACCGCTTCGCTCGGCAGGTCTGAACGAGCTGACCGGTGCGCGATCGGGCAGCTCATGTAGCAGCGAGGAGAGTGACAGTCGGCCAGTCAATCATTGCATTCGGTCCGAATGGAACGAGTGGCTGTGTTTAATGCAGCCCTGACAGGACTACAGACAGCCGATTTTTATACTCTCTTTTTCAGTGCACCTAACTTTTTAATATGCATTGGTGTATATAGACAGTTTCAACAAATATGACAAAAAGTGTTTTAGAAGCAACTTGCCTACTCTACCTTTAACTTATTCAGAACCACATTATTCAAGTTGTTTTGTAGTAGAAAAATATACAGGTAATATTGTTTTATATTGTTTTATTTGATTATCCAGAAAATATTAAAATAAAACAAAATATGTATTTAGGTCTGATTTTGGTCCAATTTTAGCATGTTATCACTGATTCTGACATGAGCACTGTGTGCCACAATATGAGCTGTTGTTAAAGCTATCCACATAAGGAGTGTAACAGTCTCAATTAAAGCACCATGTTCGTAGTTGGCACTAGATGTACCACTCTCTTAACAGTTTTTCAAGACCATATAAAAAAACAGCCCTGCAATAAATGCTGCTTTTTGTAGCTTTCAAATGTCAGGCAGGATTCAGCACTTTTCGAGTAATTTTCAAGTCAAGTCCAGTTTTGTTGTTGCGTTGGAATGCACTATATTATAAGATGTTTGTGTTATTTTATCCACCTGTTGGTACCACTAAATATGGCCTCAAAAATTTGAATCAACACCTCACTGACACAATCTCATAAACTTCACAAATGTTTTATCAATATAGGGATATTTTGTTGGATTGTGATTTATTGTGTCCCCCGCTCTATGAAGTGTAATCAATTGCACTGCCTCCTGATGTCTCAGATTGTTCTGTGAATTTCAAGTCATCATTTGAAACATCGCTATAGATAAGTAGATAACTAAACTACATATGATCAGGGTGCGATTTGCGAGGGGGGTTGAGTAGGATTTCCCCCTTCTGGTTTATACAGTATATCCTTACCTCTGTTAAATAATTTTCATCCCCGGTGGGGACAAAAATTGACCCCCCCTCAGAGTGCACTACTTCAATAGTGATGCAACTTATCACAAAACACATGGTTCGGATTGCTCCGTAGTTTTGTGAGGGTTAAATTAATTTGAAAATGCGCTACTTTGGCTCTGATCCAGCTGGTTCTTTCTGTCTGTAGGTAATCCCCAGGCTCGAGTCGCTTAATGGTCCCATCCACAGCACTAAGTGATTGGTTACAAGTCGTGAAAAATAGCCCATGAACACTCACGAGACATTTGCTCCGGTGAACGGCGGAGCTCTGTGTCTAAGGGAAGGCAGCCGATATTAGCCTACTGAAGCTGCAATAAACTTCACAATCTGATGATCTGTTTCTATGATGACAAGCAGACCAGTGTCCCTGTTACACCTTTGAACATGCCCGAACACACATAGCTACGGGGTTTCACTTAATGACACTGAAAGGGACGGCTTTTAAATCAGTCTCTCTCCCCTCACCCACTCACTGCACCTGAGAGTTAAACACAGCATGCATCTGTCTCTTCTGCGTTTTCACTGCAGGTCTGCGATGTAAAGCTCTGTATTTATTAGGCCTACTTGAATAATAAACAGGGGAAGAAAACTTTTTTAAATATCGCAATAAATCCACAGTTCAGGGGTTGGGGGTGGGGGGGTTCATGAGGATAACCCCCCCCTCTCTGTTTTTTACACAAATCGCACCCTGCATATGATCTTCCCATAATTGTCGATTTTACCATTAAACTGTTTTGCACTTTTATGTTTTTGTTTGATTGTATTGAACCAATGATTGAGAACCAAACACAAATGTTTAAAATTAGTAGCCTATTGTTTTTGAGTCACTTATCTTCCTTATTAGGGTAGTCCTGTATCTTTAAAATCACTTTTTAAGCATCTTTAGATCTGCGGCCATTGCACTATATTAACCTTGTGTCAGCATAATACCGGACGTTTGCACACAAGTGGCCAGTGATGCTGCATATTCTTTATTCTCAGTGTTGTTTAAGTGAAAATCAGAAGATAAAAGTATGTTTTGTGATGCGCTTTTGCGCAGACAGTGTAGGGCACAGTGCGCTGCACTTAAAGCCCCCCTCCAGCCAGTTTTATCTGCCGTTTTTGGCGAACGTTCTTTCTCAAACAGAGAATGGGGGTGTGGTTAATAGTCGGATGTAACATTACCATGACAACCAAAAACTCCCACTACGTTTCATAGTGCGCTTACTTTACCGCGGGGTTGGGGGGTGCCTCCGCCGATGCATTGGTAAAACGGACGTCAGTAAAATGCATGTTGCAGACTGTATATAAGACAGTGGCAGGTGAAAGTGCGACGCGTTTTTGTAAATGACATAATAAATTGGTTAGCTAGCTCACAACGATATTTATCGGTTTGATGCAATGACTTCACGAAGGCGTGGCGGTATTTTAACGAGGCATGACAGTGCGCCTGCGCAAGCTTGGAGAATGACGTATGACTTATGGAATTTACTATAGTCGTATGTCACAACCCTGTTTTAACAACTAAGCAACTTTTGCAACTTTGAGCACAAAATTAAGCTATTTGTCAAAAAATATTTGGCGAACTATGTGGGTAATCAACATTGTAAGGAAATGACTCAGAAAAATATGAAATATCATAGAAATGTCAAAATACACTGGAGGGGGGCTTTAAAGGAGAACTCTGGGCAATTTTTAAGTTAATCTTGATCGTTGAAAAAAAACGAGCCGGATTGGTGCTTGCAACACGGAGCTGCTACAGCTAATGCCCAGAGCTCCCACGTAGCTAAAACGGCAGTTATGGGGGCATTTACATAAAGAGTGTCTTTGTGCCTCTTAACAGACACAAAATGCAATTAAAATGTCTGTCCAACATGAACAGGGCTCTTACATGACAACAAGATGCGTTTAGCAACATAGCCATTGCATAAATTCACCTAAATAGTGTTTTATATGGCTAGCTGTAGTCTCACGCTGACGTCCCGTGGGAATCCGTTTGTTGTTGCCGGAAAAAGGTAAATAGCATCGGAGTTGCTCAAAAGTGAAGAAGAAATGGTTCGCGTTTGTGCCGTTCTGAATTCCACGAACCATTTCTTCTTCACCTGTGAGCTCCGATCATCACTCTTCACACATTACGCTCCTCTCACCTGCACACTGCTATTTACCTTTTTCCGGCAACAACGAACGGAGTTTTTTCTATAGACAGTACTCACAAAGGTATAACGATCAAGATTAACGTAAAAATTGCCCAGAGTTCTCCTTTAACTTGACTTTAGCTTGAAAAAATGGACACAAGTAAAATGTATTTTGTTTATTATAAACCTCTTCTATCAGGCCTTTATGTGAGCTTTGGTTGATATTGTGATATGGTTTTGAGTTATCATAGAGTGGGATGTGTTTAGATGAGCGATACAGGACCTGAAGTGCTTCTGGGCGTGACATTCGAGAAGAGAGAACACAAGAGCGTCTTCAGCTAACGCGTGCGGTTTCCTAGCTAAAGGTCAGCTGCAAGTGGAGGGCTGAGAACGAGAAAAGGTCAAAGCCTCTTTAAAAATGCTGGTAACGCAATATAGGTATCAGAAACAAGTGGAACATATCAGGTCCCTGAATTCATGATAGTACAGTACCATTGGTTTTATGAGAAAACATAATAGATTGTGAATTCAGGCAGTCCACTGACAGACTTATTGCACAATAGAATTGAGATTTTGAATGATGAGAGTTGGTTGCCCAGACCAGTGTTGGAGAATGTCACAGCACTTATGGCACAGACAGCATAGATGTTAATGTGACATTTAAACCAGACCACACAGTTGGATGTCTTAGCCTTCAGCTTAAATGGACACTGTGTCCCTTAGTCCTCCAAGAGATATTAACTAAAAGTCTGCTGTCACAAGCACAACAACATTATTTGGAGTCCGATGTAGATGCAATAACTGAATGTATTCAAACAATGGAAATATTTTGCAATGTACTTTTGCCAGTTCCAAAGGGCTTATCTACAATAAAATATTTGACATTAGATTCAATTACAGTCAAACTGATATAATGAAACTATTATTGCCACTTGATGCCTGCACTGAATATACTGTACAAACACTATCCGGGTCTATCATTACTGAGTAAGGTTTTCCTGCTGTGCTTTAATCCCTTGTAATAGTGGCTTACATCAGGTCTAAGAACACCTGAGAACCATTTTTAATATGCCTCTCTTGTTGAAAGAAGCTATGTCTTTTCTGCTTGGGAAGAGAGGCATAATCTAAGGACCCAAAACTTAAGGACACCAGTTATGACTTTTTTTTCGGGAATTGAAAGTCTGTTAATAGACTGTGTAAAGTCTAGGTTTCTAAATATCATCGTTCAAACACGTTCATGCTAAGGTCTCACTGAGCAACTAAACACTGTCTTTTGACTCACATAGACTGGTGGCAAACTTTGGCTGAGACAGTCTGTTTCTGAGACTAAAACATAATAGTTTCTGACAGGGTGTGTGATTTCCTCAAAGCCATTTAGATATGGCCCGGGTCTCCTAAGAGCTAAAGACAGGATTCAATAAGTAATGCCTCAGCAGGCACCAGCACCTGGCGATCCCCGTCACCCTCTGGCTGACTGTAATCATTTGTGATAGCCCCCGTACGATTACTGGCCTCCCAACAGCACATGTTTCACTCAGGCTTTTAGACGGGCATCAAAATGCATTACCTCCAAAGCAGTAGATGGGGGCTGGGATGCATGAAGTCAGGGTGGAAATAAAGACATTAACTCTGTCTGCAGACCAAGATTGCTGTGCTGTGTGACATCAGAGCCTGTTACATCTGAGATATATATATATATATATATATATATGTGTATGTATATATATATATATATATATATATATATATATATATATATATATATATATATATATATATATATTATGCCTGGAGTCAAATAAGTCTTCTTTCTTCTTCCCTGTCTGTACCCTCTAACCACTTCTCATTCTCCTTGAAATTAAGTGGAAATAACATGGTAGATCTTCTCAGGTTCTCTGCATATACTGCTATTGCATGGTAAATATGGCCTTAATGACTCAGCAGCGGGGTGCTCGGTCTGTTTAATGAGCAGGTTTTCCTGCTCCACCATGATCAAATGAGAGCCTAATTTGATTTTCCCTCTTGACCTCTATTCCTCTTAGAAAACAACAAAGCTGCAGGGATTTTTTCAAAGGCTTGTGCAGGAGTAGAGAAATTCAGAAGTGTGTGGAGAAACAGTGGATCATGATGAGATTTTGCTCATGAGGATGTAAGGATGTTATACACTCCGCTAACACACACATGCTGTATCCACGTACATACACAAACAGGTGTTCGAGGGAAAATGAACATTTAAAAAATTCTTAAAGGACTGAATAATAGCTGGTTAGCTTAGGTTAACTTAGCTTTAAGACTGGAAACATTTGTCTTAACAACTTTTTTTTTGAAGGAGGCTAATGTTGGGATACATTTCAAGTGATCTGGCAGAGAATTCCATAATTTTGCCCCTTTTACCAAAAAAGGAGCCTGAGCAAATGATGTTCTTCGAAAAGGGATACTACAATTGCCCTTTGACGCTGATCGGGTGATGGATCTGGTACTTTGCTGTCTTGTTATTGTTTTGCAAAGCAGTGGTGGAGCAGCGTCATTTAAGCATTTGAAGACCAGTTTAACCAGATGCAGGGAGATAAAATTAGCAAAACTTATAATCTTATATTTACTTTGAATTTAGTAGTGGAGATACCTTATTCTCTTTTTTCAAGGCTCGGTTATAAAGACACTATGGTTTTGACTGATGACTGATGAGCTTTGGACCATGTGATTAAGCCATAGGATATGTGTGAGAGGAACATAGAATTTAAAAAAATAAAAGCACAGTCAAGAGTCAAGCAGTTTGTTATCATCAAAAACCAGCTCAAGTTGGCCTTAATGGTTTTATAGATTTTCTTGATATTTGAGTTGTCATTCTTGACTTTTAAAATTGTACAAAGTCAACAATAATTCCGAGATACTTGTTCAATAAGTTCCCCATGAATTTTTACATTCAAAAGTTGTGTTAGAGCTAGTTTTTTAATGGAAAAGCAGGCAGAATTTGTTTTTTTGGTGTTTAAGGTTAAACAAGATGAGGCCAGCCAAAATGATTTTTTTTCTAAGTTAGCATTTATTTTGTCAGCCACAGAAATACAGGTATTACCAGATGCATACACCACTGTGTCATCTGCATACATCTGTAGATCTATATCTGGACATACTACATCTGGCAAGTCGTTGATATAGAGACTGAAGATTATGGGTCCCAAGACCGTGCCCTGGGAAATCCCTGATTTGATTTTAAGATAAGCGGATCTCACATTATTAATCACAACACGCTGTTCACTGCCTTTTAAATATGATTCGAACCAGGACAATGACTGTTTGGATAAATTAGACTTAGCTAGTTTTGAAATTAAAGTGTTGTGATTTACTGTGTCAAATGCCTTTTTTAAATCTAGGAATACTGCACCAACTACTTCCCTTGTCAAGTCTGATATTTTCAATTAATAAACAAGTAGAGAATTCTGGGGAATAGTTGTGCCTGAATCTAAATTGCAGAAGACTCACATATTGGTTTGTTTTAAGATAGCACAGAAGTTGTTCTGAGACAATCTTCTCTAAAACTTTAGACAAAACTGGTAGAAGACTGATAGGTCTGACATTTACATAGAAAACATTTTGTCATCTCCTGATTTATAAATCGGTATTTACTAGAGCATTTTTTCACCTGTCTTAGAATTGCCCATATTTAAAGGAAATATTAACAAGATTAGTGAGAGGCTGGACCAGAATGCTACTATATTTTTTAAGAAAAGCTGTATCTAAATTAAAAATATCCTTTGAAAAGGGGGTGTTTAGGTCCTGCATAGCTTTCAGAACAGCTGTCTGACCGACCTCCCTAAGCTGAAATGAATTATCTTGATCTTCAGGCAGGTCTACTGTTGTCAAGCCTATATCGTTCCAGCATGGAAAGCTTGATGCAAGGTTGTTAACAGACTGTATGAAGAAGTTGTTGAATTCATTAGCAACTTGTGCATCAGTGATGATGTGTTCACCCATTTTAAGTTCATATTTGAATCATATTCATATTCATATTTGTTTTGGGTGACATCACCCTTTGGATTTAATAGGCTGTTCAATTGCCTCCAAATTAATTTGCCATTCCCTTTAGCCTCTGATAGCTCTTGAATATAATGATTTGACAGGTACACTACCACAGGTAGTGGGTAGGGATTCAAATCTGTGTCTGTTTTTGCAGGATTCCTGTTAGAAACCTATCCTATGAGTTCATCCCTTAGATGTGGCTGTAGAAGACCACTTCAGAAGCAACCAGCAGACCATGGCATCACTACAGAGGAAAACACACAGTGGGTGTCTAGACCAACAGTAACAACCTCATGTGCTGATACTACCACATTCACAGACCACATGTGCTCTGCCAAACTGATGTCAGAGGTGAGAAAGATTTTTGTTTTTTTAACTTGAGACACAATTCTTGTCAGGTAGGAAATAAAATGCATTCTGTGGAAAGTCTAGCGCCTGAGGTCAAACCTATTGCATTTTTTATTACTCCTTACAGAATTCATTCAAATCCGCATGTCAACCATCCCCGAACCTTTTATATATTGTAGTTAATTTTGTGTCACCTAATGAAATGGACATCAGTTTTAATATAACAGGGTTTTTCCTGTCCACAATGAAGCCCGGCTGGTACCATCCTGATCATGTTCACATATGTGTTCTGTGTCTTCAACTGGCTCAAGCAAACAAGCAAAAAGCTTTTTACAAGCACCATTTTTTAAGATTTCTAATAATGATATGAAGGTAGCCTATTCAACATCAAATCAAAAAGTTGTTTCAAATATAACATCAGTTATTGTTTTCATTTATGGTTCACAGAACTCCTGTTGCAGTGTAGTTGATGTGAATTCCTGGATATTAAACGTACAGCTACAATCACAAACGCACACGTTGCAATGGCATACATAGTATATTAAAATAGCAGGGAAAAGCAGTTTTGTTTTCTTTAGTGATTATTTTTGCTATGTAACAGACTTTGCCAGCAGAAAAAAACTGGTGCATCCCCAGCACTTCTGTCCAGCCAGTCAGACACCTTTTTTCTTCCTCACTGAAAATTTTGGCAATGTCTTCCCGGTGCACTGTGCTGATTATGATACAGTGTCACCACGTCTGCGTAGTGCCGCAATTGCCGCTACAAATGACAAATCATCAAAGTGCAATGCTTGTTAGAAAATAGTGATCATCATGAAACACCGTCAGAGATTTGTCTGGAGCTGGAGGCGGGACCAAATCTGACCGAGGTGGTCGCCTTGTCATTATCTATGCAGGAAAAACCCTGTATAATACTGTTTATATAACTTTTGTTTGTCCAGGAAAGGTCAGCTTAAAGTGAAGACTATCACTGTTTTTCACATACCTAGTTACACACACACCCACACACACACACACACACACACCCCTACCTGGTAGTGATGTGGTACATTCACTCGTCTCCTACTGTTGCCTCTGACTAACTCCCCTGGAGCTGTTGGGGGCTAAGTGCCCCACTCAAGGTCAACTCAAGAATAGTTGTTGAGAGAATGATAACTCATAACTCATTTAACTTCACCACACAGATGCTACTGACTGATTTGGGAATTCAAAGAAGATTCCCCTGGCCACAAGTTACTTCTCTAACATTTTGAGGCAATAAAAGATGGAGACATCATCTCTGCAGAAGGTAAGGAAAAGAACTTGCTAACTGCAGGCACTTGTTTATTGGCTCGTAATTGCTTATTTCTTTACACAGAATTTGTCAGAATGAAAAAAAACACAACAACCCACAGGACACCAAAGGTAGGTTCCGTTTTTGCATTCATATTTTTTGTGCCCAATGTAGACACACAGTACATATAAACATGTATTAAGCTAAATTCTAGTGAAAGCAATCATGAACTTTAAATCTAGCGCTACAATTTATTTTTGAAAAAGTGGAGAGTGACCAGCCTTTGTATAATACACATGTGAATGATAAATAAATGCTGAGTGCAGATACACACGTCAAATTTTTTTCTTAGTTATTTTACTTCCATTGGAAAAAGGGAATGTAAGGATCTTGTGGAGATTGTTCTGATGTTCAGTATATTTAGTAAAAAGTCAGGGAGTAACCTGAGGACTGGAGGTGGTAGAGATATTCAGCTCAGCAGGGCTGTGAGACAAAATGCTTTCATGACACCTGCTGGTGCAGCGTTCCGCTATCCAGACTCTGTTGCTTTCCTCCGCTATCATCCATCCATCAACCCAGCGGTAGATGCACAGAGCATAGCCACTCTCCATTTGTCAGTGCCCATCAGATGTTGTTACATTCTCATTACATGCCTGCTGACCGCTTTGAAGACTGAAATAAACTCTGGGGGTGTTGCAAGAAAATACCACAAAGGATAAAATCTAGCCTACGTTCTGGGCAACATTAAGACGCAGAGAAACAAGAGGGGTTACATCAACATGTTTCAGTTTATTGTGTGTTGTGTTGTGTAACATGTCATGTTTTTATTTCAGTGATAGGAGAACGTGTGGTGAACTGTCAAAGCCATTATGCTTTGAAAGAAAAAAGGAAATGAGCGGAAGGCAAAAGACGAAGGCAGTAAGCCATCAGGAGAGAATATTTTATTTCTTATCCTGTTAATTAGACACAGAAGGTCAGAATAAAACAAACTACAGGATCGATTGAAAAGTGATAAGTCCCCTATGTGGTAGTATTCCTACCATGGGTTAGTCCAAACACCCACTATGATTTCCAGACTAGGGTGAATTTCAGTCATCAAGGCTTTAAGTGTGCGGGAAGTGGTAGAGGCTGGGTGTCCAGCTTTTGAAAACCACCTCTAAATCGCCATACTTCTGTTACTGAGCTGAACATCTCATGGTTGTTTTTAGAAGCTGTTAGTTGTTGAATCAATCCATCAATAAATCAATATTGGTTAATATGTAATGAATAAGAATAGACCAAATGTGGATGAAAGTCTTGATTAAATGTCACTCCAAACACTCATCTTCACTTCAAGCGTGTGTGCACATATACACTAATATACACTAAGACAAAGCCAAGTTGGAAGAAATAGAAAAGCACCGAATAAAGACAAATTAGAGAACAGTCGTGTCATTTCCAGGGGCTTGTGTGGGCAATAATTCAAATTCACCTGAAAACCTTGTTCTCTCCCAAAAATCTCAGACTTGATTCATTTAGAAAGAGTACATCATCACAACAACAACAACAACAATATTGTTGTTATTACAATAACATTATTGTTGTTATTACAACAATAATGTTGTTACCACTACTACTACTACTACTACTACTACTGAGGGATCATTAAAGGCTTTGAGCTGAGGTGTTGAGGAAACATGTTTTGCTTGACAACCTTCCGCCAACAAAGTATATTAGTAAGATATATTTCAAAGAATTCAAGGATTCAAAGTGTTTATTGTCAGATGTCCAAGTTTCCCTGTACACTAAAATTCTTACTTTGCTGTCCACATCAAATACTTTCAATGAAAATATAATAAAATGTATGTATAAATAATATACAATAAAATATGACAAATAGAGATTTAAAATAAGCTTCAAATATGAATATGTAAAAAAAGTAGTGGTGGGCCGTTATCGGCGTTAACGGCTGCGTTAACGTGAGACTCTTATCGGGCGACAAAAAAAAATATCGCCGTTAATCTATTCTCAAAGTTGGGTTGGGAGCTGGGTCTATACTTCATAAGCTGTGATGACTTTCACCTTGATATTTTAGCGCCGAATCGCACTGTAGAGCTGAGAACAAGTCTTCGAACCTGTGTGTCTGCCTACTGTGAAATTACCACATCAAGCGTGGCGTGCTAACATGGATGCAGCTGTTGCTGCGCTCCATTTACTTCGAGGGCGGAGCTGGGAATGACGTCACACCCGAGTTGACGGCGTTCCAGTTACAACCTCGCCGGCCAGCTGTTTGTTTACAACTAGCCAGGTTAGTTATTGATACGCCGGCTGATTAAAAAACGCATTGTCGCGGTATTTCCTCACACTAACTGTAGCAACATCGTCCACAGACAGCTGTTGGACAGCACTTTGTGTACTGAACATTTCTGAAGCCGCCGGTGTTGTGCGAATTCTGCCTGCCTGCCGAGAATCGCATGCACCTCGCGGGTGCTAACGGTCATCTATGCTGAGAAAAGAGGTGGATGCAAATCTCGGCAGGGAGCCTACAAAATCTGATCTGCCGAATTATGCATCCACCTCTTTAGGTCCTTCTCAGACACTTTGCTGTGCTCATTGATCAAACAGCTTTATCACCACATATATGTAGTGAATGTCAAGGAATGGTCCTTCTAGCCTACTAAGTGTATTAAAATATTAAAGACTCTAAACGTTCATAAAATATGTACTTCAGATCAATTTATCACCATTGATGGCTTGAAACCTGGCTTGAAACCCGTTCACACACATATTCTGAATGCCTTCGGCAGAATTCCAATGAGCCATTTTAATCTAGATTAATCTAGATTAAAAAAATTAATCTATGCCCACCCCTAAAAAAAAGTAAACATCAGATGTAAAAAAAAACAAAAAAACAAATATATACACGTTGTCATTGTGCAGGCAGACAAATTATATATATGATGAATTATATACATGCAGAAACTGTGCATGGAGTGATGTGTAGATGGACATGGCACAGTTTAGAGATGAGCATGATTAGGAAATCCATGCACCTATTAACTGTTTGGGATTCTGATGGCAGTGGGGAAGAAAGAGTTCTTCAGTTTTGTAGTTCTTCATTTCGCACTCCGAGGGAAGAAGAGTAAACAGTTCATGTTGGGGGTGGGTGGGATCCTTGATAATGGAGGCAGCTCTCCTGTGGACTTTGTGATGGTAAATGCTCTGCAGGGAGGGTAGTGGGGTCCTGGTGAAGTTCTCAGCTGTCTTCACCACTCTTTACAGACATTTGCAGTCCATAGCTGTAGTGCTGCACGGTGATGCAGCTAGTCAGAATGCTCTTAACAGTGTACCTGTAGCAGTTGCTGAGGATCTAAGGACATACCGAACAGGAAGTACAGGCGCTGTTGAGCCTTCTAGACCAGCTGTGCAGCGTTCAGTGTCCAAGTGACCTCGCTGATGTGAATGCCCAGATATTTAATGCTGCTCACCCTTTCTACCTCAAGCTCCCAGATGAACAATGGCTGATGAGGTCTCCTCTTCTTCCTCATGTCCACTATTATCACTTTTGATTTGTCAGTATTAAGCGTGAGGTTGTTGTCCACACCATGCCACCAGGCTGGCCACCTCCCCTTGTAGGCCACTTCGTCCGCCCAAGTGATATGTCCTATCACTGCGGTGTCGTCCACGAAACTTCAGTACAATGTCCTTGTGGGAGGCAACACAGTCATGAGTGAACAGGGTGTAGAGGATGGGGCTGAGGACGCATCCCTGTGGAGTGCTAAAGTTTGTTATAATGATGGCTGAGGTTCTGTTGCCGATCCTGACTGATCCTGCCAATCAGAAAGTCCAAGAGCCAATTGTAGAGTGTGGGGTGCAGACAGTTTGTGGGTATGTATTAAAAGCAGAGATGAAGTCAACAGAGAGCAACCTGATGTAGGAGCAGTGGTGTAGTCTACGTGATACGCAGGTATACGCCGTATACCCACTAGGAATAGTCAAAGATTTGCGTATACCCACTTAAAATAGGGAGATGATACGTAACAACATCGTTTTGTGGCAGAACTTCCACACGTTTATTCATAAATTCACCCCGTTTGTGTTGTGAAGCTCTGAACTGACGTTTGCGGCTTCCGTGGCCTGTGACCAGGATCTGACGTCAGCTACCAAACAGCTGTGTGGCGGTCACTCGGCGCAAGTTTGAAATTAACTAATGTGAGTCACCGAAGGAGATGTGAAACGCGAGCAAACGCAAACTACACTCTTTTAGTGTTTTCGTAAGCCTGCAGAAGCCGCTCACCATGTGACACCATGACAGGAACATTGAAGTTACTGAAACACAGAAAACGAGCCAGATGAGGCTGATGTCATCGTAACGTTACTGGTGAGTGAAAATAGCTTATAGGCCTGTTATCATTAACGCTATCAATAACGGAACTGTAACAGTATTGTTGGTCTATTGGTTTGAATCCAGAAATAGTTAACTAACGTTAATGATTCAGTGAATGCGGATTACTGTGTGTGTGTGTGTGTGTGTGTGTACGTACAGTAGCAGTTCCTGGATGCTGGCTCATGCATTTAAGCTGATAAAGGACATAACCTACGTTTTTGGAAGATAAGTGAGCTTGAGAGGATATGGACCCCTTTTGGTGTCCTCAGTCATATTCTGTAATGATTGAGTTTTGGTGATAGAACTGCACATAGGATGTTTATTGTTATTACTGCTACTGAAAAGCCTCAGCTTTCCATTATTGTTAATAACAGTTGCAACTTGCACTGTGAAATGTGCATTGAAAATTGCCAGATGATAAACTCAGATTCATATAACATCTAAATGTAGCTGAGTTATATGGTGATTAACACTAAACATTAGACATTTACACCAAAATATTGGTGCAGAAAATGTCTCCAGAATGCAGGAAATTAAATGTTTAATGCTCAGAATCTTCTGGGGAGGACCCCAGACCCCCAATCGTGTACTCATCAATGAATATTTTTAAAAATACTATTAAAATATCTTCTAGTCTTGATCTTGTCACCTCAATATTCTGGATTGTCACATCTCATATGCTGTGTTTTGTCACAAAGCTAATCTGAGCCCTAAAATGTCCCCACCACGTTTGAACTCAGAGTGACGCCTATAACTCTCATTGGCTGTTAAAGTCTTTGCGTTGTTGATAACACACAGCCTAAGCAGTCCTTCAGAATGCTCTCTATTACATGTACATGCATACTATTAGTGAGGGATGGGGACGGGGACGGGGGGATCACAGTATACTCACTAGAAAAAACTAGACTACACCACTGTGTAGGAGTCTTTGATTTAAGTTGATGATTTGTAAAGTATATACAGGTTTGGATGATGGATGTTAAAATGATAAAATTATACATGTGCCAGATTGGCAAAATATGCCAATGCATCCCCTGTGCAACTGCAATAAAAACAAATAATAAAAACACGATGTAAAGATATATCCTGCATGCCTTTAACATCTGCTTGATTACAGCCTTCCCTTCTAAGTAACTTAACACAAGTGAGAGGTAAGTTCCAGTATTGTGGTCTTGCTCTTCAATTCCTAAATAACTTTTAATTAAATAATTTTATGTCCCAGAGGGTCAATTTGGTTTACAACAGCAGAAAAAAATAACAGAAATAGAATTCATACAATACATACATACAAAATAGACATACATACATATCAGCAAAGCAAAAAGGCAAAGAATGGGACCCCATTTGGTATAAAAAGCCAGCAGCTGATGGGATAAAAGTTGCAAAGTCTAAAAGTCTACAGCCATGCCGGCTGAGAAAAACTCTGTAGATACTTCTCATAACCATGAATTAATAATGGTTTACTTGTTTTAATATCAGTTAACTTTTCTGCACCAAGAAAAGCGATCAAAATCCATTGTTGAATTAATTAGTCACCTAGACAACCGTTAAGCGTGCTTTGTTAATTCCTTTGTGTGTCTCTGTGTGTGTTCGTGTCTTCCTTAATGCTTTTGACTGATGACACACACACAACACACACACACACACACACACACACACGACTAAGAGTTGAGTCCAAGTATGTCAAACGAGTTGCCTCCTCTCAGCACTCATTGGTAGGAATGTGTGTCTTTGTTCTCAGTCTGTCGGTTCGGAGTTTTCTTCACCGAGTCTGTTTGTAAATAGCTGTGGCCTTGGAGACAGCCACACAACGTTCCTTCCTAGCTTGGCCATTTCCTCGGACCCCTGCTGTCTTCCCTGCGGACTCCCGCAGACTCACGGAGTGCGGACTCACGCAGTCCGCAGTTCTCCTAAAGCGAGAGTGTACGCAGCACATCGCAGTCAGTCCCCCCCCCACCTCTCTGTCTCTCTGTCTCTCTCTCTCTCTGTCATTCACACTGGGATGGATCTACCCTCCTAGCACAACAGAAGTCTACTTCAGCAGTTGGCAAGTTGGCATTCCATTTAGGAGTGAAACAGGGGCTGAACGTTTCTTCCCCGCCGGACAAAGATACCCTTCACCTCCGCGCATCAACTTGGCTGTCGGGAAGCTACATGATGACAGCAACCGGGCTACGTTCGCGCGTTATGCTACTGCTCTGCTTGATCTCCACCGCAGCCTGTAATATGTTTGCGTTCACCGAGGAGCCCTCTGAGAGAGCCGGGAAGGGAGACGGATATTGTAGTCGGATATTACGAGCTCAGAGCAATCGGAGGGAGGTCAACAACGAGTTTCGCCTCCGCGTCGAGGGAGACCCGGAGAGCTATCATCCAGGGAGCACATACAGAGGTTGGTGTTTATCCTCGAGATTTACGCACAATGCGCTTGTTGGCAATACAAGCGCATTGTCAAATAAACAATAATATACGGTCAGTAGGTAATGCAAACTTAAAATAACTTTCTACAGAGTCTTACTTTAGATGCGACGCTAATTTATATCGCCTGCAAGTAAACTATATTGGTTAATAAAGCGGTGAGCCTTCACCCCAGTAAGAAAATATCCGTTTTGATCCAGTATCAAAAGCCAAAGATGACAACAATTTACTTTCAACCGAATGTGAACAACATGTAAAAATGTTTTTATATTTCTAAATCCCTTTGCGACCTCTTCCGTACTTTTTGTATTCTCTTTCATAGTTAAAACATATTTTTAAAAAGCCAGCAGTTCCTGATTTCACTGGTTTTGTCTAAAGTGAAAGTTATTAGGTGCTGTTAAGGGCATGAGCCATCTGTTCTGTGAATCTCAAAGGCTCATGCTGCTCTGGTCTTCACAATATGTTGCACTGCGGTTGGTTGATTATTTTGTGATTCAGTCATGAATAGTTTCATATTATCCAAATCGAAAAACCGATTTAGTAAGGTGGGCAGTTGAAAACAGTCTTTTGCTTTTTCTATAAACCTGTCATATATACCAGAAATGTATTCTTCCAAGATCCTGATACATTTGTCACACACAGGAAATACATGTTTTAATTTCAAGGTAAATTAACACACTTTTATGTTCTGATGGATTGCAAAATGCATAAAAACAACACCTAATTGAAATTAAGACCGGGCATATATAATTAATCTTACCTGAGCTACAGGCCTCATGAAACATTTCATTGTGTATAAAAAATCACTGCAGTTACATCAGAATATATTGCTCACATAATATTTCTAACTGAACATTACTCAGGCAGGTTAACTAAGTCCACTGTAGTAGTGCGTTTCGGAGTGTTCAGCAGTTTGGACTATCAGTTGATGTTAGTTGTTGCTCTTGTTTGCTTCCATCCAGTGACTCTGAGTGCATCCAGCCCATCTTACTTCAGAGGATTCACCCTTATTGCCCTGAAGGAAGGCACAGAAGGAGACAAGGATGAGGACTACACTGGAAATTTTCAGGTAAGGTATCAGCTAATGACATGACAGCTTGTACAATTAAAAAAAACATCACTTTGTATGTTTTTCTCTAGTAACACCTTGTAGTTACATGGAAATGAATGAACTCATCCTAGTCTGCCACATTTGTAGTTAAACTCTGGTATTTAATGTTAGTTCTTCCTATTAGTTATACAGTACAGTATTTCAATTTTAAGACTTAGCAGTCACAAATGAAAGCAAACAAGCACCACACCTAGCTTAATTGCAACATCAATACTGACCTTCCTCTGGACTGCAGCACAAGCACCTTGAATGACGTATGTGTGAAGAAAGAGAAAAAATAGACAGATCTTACTGTAGATGGGGGGATGGGGGGTCTTGATTCTTTTTTTGCACAGCCTTCCTGTCTTCACATGGCAAAGTGTGATTATTCTCACCTCACCTCCTCTAATAGGCTTGATATAGCATATGAAGAGAACGTACTGTCAGCTCAGCTCCACGTAGCCGTGCTTTACCCGGCTGTGAAAGTACACATTTGTGGAATTTGAGCTGTGTGTAGCAAAAGCAGGCTCATGTATGTAGGAAGTGTACAGTCGGTGTAGTTGTAAGGCTAATAAGCATTTTATACAGATAAGTCCAGCTGGAGCCCTGTAGGAAGCAGGGAGAGAACGGAGTGGGGCCAAGAGTGCGAAAGGAAGTGAGAGAAGGCAAAGAAAATGGTGCTGTTACACACATGTGATAATGGCCAAATATGTGAGGCCTTTAGAATTGTGATGCAGTGTGAGAAGTGGTGAGAGAAGAAGAAGATTGGTTGATTGGGTGTGTGTATGTGGAAGCATAATAATCAAGTAATACAATATATTATACATATAGTGCCATAAATATAGCAAAATATAATGTTCGTGGATGCTAGTCAGCCAGTGGAAAAAAGTATGAAACCTAAGTGTAATATTGCATTCATAACCTTTAAATTAATTCCTCTTCACTGGATCTTGTTCTGCTCCCATGCCTTTTAGCTTGCTGTGTACTGCCAATGTTTATTTCATCCAAGTCAAGGCTGCAGTTTCAAGAAATTCATGGAGCTTACATTGCACAAGATGACCTGTCCTGTTTTCAAAGGATTTGAAAAGAACTGAGCAACTAGGGAATTGACTTTAGTACCCAAAATGTTAGAGACATGCTGGAGGATAGCCTACAACGGTAAAGCCAGTATTCCGTGATACAGTGATGCAAGGCATACATAGAGGCACCCAGTTTTAACATATGCTGTCCTGCTCAGACGAAACTTGAAATCATATGTTTTCTTAGAGCAGCTGTTAAATGGATTTATCAGCACGTGTGTAGTTCTCTTTGTTAGACTTCTGTGAACATGTAAGTTTCAGTCTCTTCCTACACAAAACCCTATTATTTTATTGAATCTGACGTACAATACATTGGGAGGTTTGCACAGCAGCCCTCAGGCTCCTCTGATCACAGTTATTGCCATGCTGTGGCATTCTCTATGAACTTGAGCCTTGAATTTGGAAAGACATAAAAAACAGGAACTTTTTTATTTCTGTCCTATGTGTTCGTCACATCTCGACTTTGACACTGGTTCTGTTTCATTTGTCCTTGCAATCGATTTCATGCTGTTGTTATTTAGTGCCAGCCTTGAGCGTGCTCCTCAGCCATGTGGTGAAGTGTGACAGGGTGCTAAACGTCAGGACTAAAGAGGGGAAACACTACATCATTTAGTCACATTCAGTCACTTTTGCTCCACACATGGACGAGAAGGAGTGTGGAGTGCACAGAGAATGGTAGATGTGATGGATAGATGTGTAACCGTAGCCTTTAGATGTTCATCAAAAGCATCAAAAGTAAAAAGAATGGATATTTCATTACTGTAGGCCTGCCTTTGATTAAACTCCTGTTAGGTTTTAAAGAAGTTGAAGGTCTCTCTCACAGCTGCAGATGATCACCTGTCTCGTTACAAGCACCATGTGACAGCGCAGTAAAAATAAACTGCCATCCAAAGAGATATCCCTCCATCATCACCTGCTCAGTTAGCCTTTCATGTTTTATGTCTTTTATGTCATCTAAGCACACACGGGCACACATGCGCGCACCATTCCTCCATTCTGAAAGAGCTCTGGGTGGGCAGGCCTCCAGGGATTGAGAGAAAAGAAAGAGAACAGAATCTGCAACAGAAGACGTCAGGCTTTATTTAACATACAGCTCATTTGAAATCTGTTGGTGTGCACCATCTCAGCCGTCTCAGGACAGCTCCACACTTGATGAAAAGCACTTTTATTGAGCTTTCTGGGAAGGTCAGCTACCACTGTGTGGGTATGTGTGTGTGCCAGAAAAAGCAAATTGTTATGTGGCTGCGTAAGGGGTGAAATCATTGCCACTTTGAGTGCAAAATATGACATAATCGCAGACGTAACAGACATCATGGGTGCATCATCTTTACTTTATTATTCCACAAGGAGCACTTGATATAAAGCCAACAGAGATGTTTAACACATAAGCTCTGTGCAAATTGTGCCCTAATCATTCACGTTTCCAAAGTCCCTTGTTGTTTTAGATTGATGTGTTATTGTTTGCATCAGACTAACCGCTACTGTAGAGCTAAGCTCTTACTCTGATGCACAATTTCTTGCATAAACCCAGAAGCACAACTTTTCCAATAATGTGTCACATTTTTTCTCTTTTCCTAACACTCACAGTCTAGCTCTAAACTTAGAATCAGACACATACAAGAGGAAATGGGTCTTAGGTCATTTGGCAGCAAATTGGTTGCTTCTTTTTGCAGATGGTGTTTAATGCCTTCCCATGAGACTTCACTGGTTTTAACATGTGTTGCAGTCCAGTCAGGACAGCCCAGGATGCCTGTTAGAAACCATGGGAACATGGGGGGGTGGTGGTGTAATCCGTCAGACCAAGATTGGCTGCATACACATGGACTGCATGCACACACACACAGCTCCCAGGCTCTTCTCACTCCGTCTCTCCCTGTCTCACAGACTCTAATAGACACACACACACACACACACACACACACACACACACACACACACACACACACACACACAGGCCTCAACATCCACACACAATCCACTTTCAGGGGGAACTCATTCATAACATGGCATGACAAAGGAAATTCTCTGCAGACAGCTTTATGGAGTGAGAAAGTTCCCCATCTTTACTGCCCTGATGTCACTTCCTATCAAACAGATCCTTGTTCTCTCGGCAGTGAGCATTAGCTCGCTGGCTGCTCTCTCTCATGGAACCTGCTATACTAATTTCCTGTCCAGTTAAAATCAATGAGATGCTCAGTGTCTCAGGTGTGCACCTGAGTAGAGAGGGCAGCACAAATTGGGACTCTTAAGTTTGAGCCAAAGACTGTCCATGCTGCCTAAAGTGATAGGGTCATGACTGGGCATCTGGGTGTAACCGTTCTGATTGCTCTGAGGATTGATGAGTTCAATTCAATTTACTTTATTTCACCAGGATAATCCATCCATTATCATTACTGCTTTACTCTAGGTTGAAGCTAACTTGAGCCCACTACACTGACACAACATATGTGGAAGAAGAGTGCAGTGTGTCACCTTTTCACTAGACAGTTTCAAGTATCTTTACTTGTGATTCACTGCTGAAGGTTCTCTATAGTTTATTATCTATGAGGTTATCTAGTTTTGAGCTCTTATGCCGGTTTCAGACCAAACGCGAATTTTCCCCTTGCAGTGCTTTCCTCGTGTGAGTACATTCCTGCAAATGTTCACACACAACGCGAGAAGGCGATTTTAACGCGATAAGGTGAATAAACACAACTCGCCTTTACTGCAACTGTATGAAACCAAAGTAAACATTTAGCTGTGATTAAATATCAATAAACAGATTAAACTGATGTCGAAATTAATACAACATGATGCAGATTTATTAAACATATGAATTAATGCTTTGTCAGGTCTGTCAGCAGGACAGCAGGACAACAATTTCTAAAATGTTTGTTTTCTGAATGGAGTTCCGATCGATCAGGGCTATGCTATGCTAACTTGGTCACAGTAAAGTACAATGATAGCTGGAATGAAGTTACAGACACATGTTTTCGTCGGCACCGCCCCCTTCACTTTGTGCCGCCCGACAGGAAATTGCGGCTCTACGTGTCTTTGCATTGACTTAATATGTAAACTCACCGCCCCGAACGCTCCCTTCGCTTTCGGTCTGAAAGCACCTTTACACCAAGAAGGGATTTCTCTCTGAACCTCTAAAATAGTTTTTCATTTTAACCAGACGACAAAAGTATTTGCTATTTCACAGGGGAAAAAAGTAAAGAATAGCGAAAACAAAATGAAAATGAATACTTGTTTTGGGTGGCAGAATGTTTTTTCTTCTCCCCTCTCCTGTTCATCATAAAGATTTATTTGGAGGGGTGCTGAAGCTGCTTTAAAATACCCAAACAATCTGGTGTATGATCTAGTGCACATGAGAGAATTCCAGTTCAGTGTAATAGCTCATAAAGTCAGTTGTGTTTTTTTCCATCAATATTAGGTAGACTTTAAATAGCACATGGTTTAAGACCAACATGATTTTTTTTTCTTCTTAACTCTAATTTATAATAATTACTCTTGTGTTGTTTATGTATTGGTTTATTTTGAGTTAAACTTCCTGATGTGTCCTGAAAGGTGAAATTAATATCACTTTCAGCTGCTAATTATGTTGACAGGCACTTGAGCTGAGAGGGAGAGGAATGAATGTGAAATGGGGAAAACACCTAGTGACTAAAATCACAAATGCGGATGTTTCAAGAGCTTTGAGGTCTTGTTTTGAGGACATTTTGTCTTCATCACTAATCTCTTTGTGTGTGCACGTTTTGCAGATAATTGATGAAGAGGAAACACAGTTTATGACCAACTGCCCCCCTGCAGTGACAGAGAGCACTCCTCGCAGACGAACCAGCATCCAGGTGTTTTGGACTGCGCCTCCTAGTGGCTCCGGCTGTGTCCTCCTTAAGTATGTATACGGCAACTGATGCTGAGCTGAGTCGAGTTCTCAGTTCAAACGCTTGGAGATACACTACACACACCTCTGGTGGAGGATTAGCTCAAATAAACAGATCCTTGTATTTGGTGAACTGTCATTCATTATGTTATAAGAGGTCTGGCAATGAAAAAGCAGACTTCCTCCCACCATCCAAAGACATGCAGGCTAGGTTAATTGGTGTCTCTAAATTGTCCTTAGGTGTGGATGTGAGTGTGAGTGGTTGTGCATCTATGTGTTGCCCTGCAATGGACTGGCGACCTGTCCAGGGTGTACCCCGCCTTTCGCCCAATGGGATAGGCTCCAGCCCCCCCGTGTCCCTGTACGCAGGATAAGTGGTTGACGATGGATGGATGGATGGATGGATGGATGGATGGATGGATGGATGGATTAATAGCAGGGCTGGTACATTAGACCGTATTGGTTTTAGCTAGGTGTATCTTGCAATTATGTGTGTGTGTTGAAAGTGGTACCAATTTTGATGTTGAGAGGTTGACATAGTTGCAGTCAGAAGCTTTTAAGCATTTGGTTTTCAATTAAATCCTATTTAACTTAATGTTTTCCTAGATTGGTCATTTGGCTTATACTTAATTCTGACAGACGTAGTTAAATTACATTTCTCTGGGATTGTCACCTGTGCTACCAGCATATCTATCAAATCCTTGTGTACTATAACTCTGTTACATTACATCCCTTCCCCCAAGCTAAGCAGCTCTAAATGCAGAATGTTTAATCAAATTTCCATTCCCACTTGGCTTCATAAACTATTCATTATCTTTATTAGTTATACAGCTGATTGACAGCAATGAATTCTGCTGTTGTGTGTCCTGTGGGCTTGCTTGGATACGGAAGGGTAGTCATGTTTGGCTGAAGACGTATCATGGCAGAAATCCGTTTATTAATCCAGTACTGTGGGGAAATAATGAGCATATGGGAGGTGGAAAGATACTGAGGGACTGTGACTCATAAGGACTTCTGATCGATAATGTACCCAGACAGTTCCTCTGCTGTTCCTCTTTGCAAAGGGACAATAAAAAGGTTACATTTCTTAGTAATACATGTTATTATTTGTCTGCCACAGAGTTTGTGAGAGTTTTCCTTTTCTTACATTAGCTGATCCAAATGTATTAATAAAGCACCTGGACAGTCAAAAAAAAGCAAAAACCATAAAACAACAATAAAAACACACATACGAGTTCAAAAGACAAAAGGACAAAAACATATTAAAAGTGATAAGACCATGAGAAAAAGAAAGGCAAATCTCAGTGTAGGCAGTGTAGGGGCCAGCCTAACACACTCGTTCCAGAGTTGGGGGAAGATAGTGATTTCCTCTGTGCTTCAACCTTGATCTTAAGACAACCAGAAGCAACTGGTCACCTGTGGCCCCATCCACACTTCTGCATTTTCTTTGATACATTTGCACCTCCCATCCAGACTAAAACGGCAAAAAAGTAAGACCTGAACCCGAGAAATTTGAAAATTCTGCCGACCTTTTTTTTTGTTTTGAAACTTGGAGGGCGTTTGAGTGTGGGCAGGCAAAACAGAGGACTTTAGAAACGATGACGCCGCTCACCCTCACGCTCACCTCTATGATTGGGTCTGACATTGATTAGTGAGTTTTTGACGTGGTATTTTTATTAAAATATTCTGTACCATGCAAATAACGCTTATCTTCAGACACTTGTGCATGTCGCCATATTTACTTTGCGATGACTCCCAGTCTGTCTTCCACCGCCACACTCCCGTGTTACATTCAGTCACAGTCCTAGCTCGTTATTGGTCCATGTAAGAAAAAATCTGGTCTGATTTTTCATCTGCATTACTTATTATTCTTTCACCAAATCTTCTCTAACTACAGAAGAGAGAGACCATCTGCTTCATGTTTGCACCGACACTTGCATGCCCGTGCCCGTGAATGCCCGTGTAGGTGAACAGCCACTAGATGTGCATTTGCAGTTGTTTTGGTATAGACGGACATCAAATGCTAAAATGGTGGTGTGGACAGAGATCATATTCATTTTAATTCTCCATTTTTAAACAAAAATGGAGTAGTGTAGATGGAGTGACCTTGATGGGACTTGGGGTTGTAAAAGGTCATTAGAGATGGGTTAAGGCGACCTCATGTAATGATGTGTAGGCAAACAATAACAACCTAAAATGAATCCTAAAACATACAGGGAGCCTGGGAAGGGAGGCCTTGCGCTTGCGCTTTCCTGTTAAAAGACGAGCTGCAGCATTCTGGACTGCAAGGGTGAGAGGGAGACCTACCTAACACCAATATAAAGGGCATTGTAATGGTCAAGTTGGGTCAAGATAAAAGCATGTATATCCCTTTCAAAATCAATAAATTATAAAAAGGACCTGACCTTTAGTTGGAGCCTCAGTTGGAAAAAGCTATTTTTGATCGTGACTGTATCTGTATGTTTCTGTGTCTCTGTGCTTTCCATTCCCTTGTCCTTGTCATCCCTGCATATCTTCTTGTTCTACCTGAGTTTTCCTAAGCTCTTCTTTCTGCTCCTCGCTCTCCCCTCCTCTCTTTTATCCATCTCCTCTTTGTTTTCAACTCCTTTCATCATAGCTTTATCACAGCAGGTCATGTTGTATGGCACTTCTGCTCTCATCATAGAGAGCGGTGGGATGATGGCAGAATTGTATTCAGTTAAGCACATGCAAGTAGGAAAAAGTTTGAAAGTGTGACCGAGTGTACAGCCAAGAAAGAGATATTTGAAAGAGATGTGGATGTAATACCAGGGTGCAGACAATAGCAGAGGGAAGGAGCGAGAAGCTTACAGTTCAAAAGAGATGCCTCTGAAAGTCATGATTACAGGTTGGGTGTGGGTGTTTGCCACTTTCTTCCCCCTACATGTCATAAAGACAAGGTCAAAAGGTTTTGGATGTCTTAATAAAGTCCTATTGATTCAGGAGGTACAACATCTGTAACTAACTGACAAGTGCAGGGAAGGGTGAAACCAATAAACTCACACATACTGGGCAGTTAACAAATATGCACAAACAGAAACAAGGTATAAATGTGAAAATATATTGTAGATTAGCTTAGATAGGACAGTTTCATTACCATCACAGGTAGGAGAAAGTTTTTTTATTTCAAATCCCGTAAGAGCTCTCTTACTGCATGTCAGTATGACTGCCTGTATAATATAAAGGTTATCAAAAAAACTCAAACAAAAAAAAAAACAACTGTTAGTCATGAAATTAGACGTGTGCATGTGGCATGTGTGCTAGAAAGCTCCTGCGACTCAAATGTTGTCCCAGGAATCTCGCTCCTCCCGAGTGGTTTGCTACAGTATAATTGACAGGCAGTTGCTGTCTTTTAGATGGAAAGACTGAGCTTGGTGGTTTGGTTCCTTCTAAGGTTGGTCCATGATGATAGGGCCAGGCAAAGATGCAAATCCAGTTATTTTCGACTTTCTTATATGCTAGAATCATATAGCGCTAAGGTTTACTTGTTTTACTGTGTCTCTGTTGCCGGTATCCCACTCAGGTTATGTGAAAATGGATTTTAATTGTTGGAATTTTGCTGGGTGTTCTAGCGACACCTACACTACTAAAACCTTGTTTTGCTGACGTTCTGAATATCTTTTTCTCTTGGCTGTGTCTTCTTCGTCCCTTGTTATTTTCTCTCTCTTCCTCCATTTTGCAATCTCATTGTCTTCACTTGTCCAAAGTTTAATAACGTATATAGTTATATGGATTAAACTAGGTATCGATGCAAAGAATTTGCATCTACTATGGTCTTTTTTCTGTGTCCATCCGTGGATAAAGTTAGTTTATCACATTTCAGGCAGTCTTTTGTGATGTGTTTATTGCACTTGTTCAAATCAGGGTGACAATGAAAATAAGAAAACTGTCAGCACTACACGCACACATGCATCAGAGGCTGCTCCTTGAATGTTTTGCTCTTTGTCAATAAAGCAGAGCCGTCAGACTTGCCTCACAGCAAGTTTTACTGTAACAGGGAGGGATTTCATCGATCATTTTAGCCAGCTAGCTTGTGTCTAATTGCATTGAAACATAATTGCCTTCCGTTCGGTTCAACTTGCAACTGACGACAAAAAGTGGGACTGTGGACAGGAGCTATTGGCACAGCCGAGTCCTCGTGGTTGGTACATCCTGGTTGTTCCATAGAGCACATCAAAGTCACATCAAAATATAATTCACATATTGCAGTCACCACTGAAGTTACCACTATCTTACCATTTGTAGGTAGGAAGGAATTTATTTGTCATCTCCCTCTGGTTGTCTGATTGAGACAGTGCATCAGTAATCAGATGAATGTTTCAACCATGTGCTGCTGTCAGATCCTGTTTATCTCCTTCAGCACAACGATGGGACAGATCAAGGAGGATTTTGACAGGACACAATAGTCAAGCAGACCCATAGAAGTGCAAAGTAAATACATTTTTTTCTCTGCAGTGGATGTATGTGTCATCTCTTAGTTGTTTCTTTTTTGTGAGTTCTGTTTATAGCAGCAGCAGAAAGAACAAAATGATAATTTAATATTTTTCTTTTACACATCCATTGGCCATGCAAATGGAAACATAGCCATAGAAAGACTAAATCCATCTTGCTCTTTTTCCATCCCCTCCTCACTCTCTCCTCTTTCTCTCTTTTTGTTAAGCTCTCATATTCATACTCACTCCCTCTCTCTCAATCAAACACACACACACACACACACACACACACACACACACACAACACACACACAAATAAGTGCACTTTTGGGGTGATTGGGATCGGTGGTGGTGTGGATTCGGCAAAGTGAGATAGAATTTAAATTGGATGTTAAATAAGCATTACTCTGCTTGATTGTCTGGCCAGCCCAGGGAAGTGGGCAAGCACTGAGGCAGAGTGTGCTCCTCTCTCTCAGGGAGATATGTGAAATTGGGGTGAGATTGAATTAAAGCGTGAACAATTAGAGGTGTGCTGGTGGTGTCGCTTTTACCTGGAATCATTTCATCCATGTTATGAGAGACTGTTTTTGGCCACAAGTCATACTTGCTCTCCTACCCCCTATCATAATCTCACATATACTCCAGTAAATACATCTATCGTACTATATGCATGTGAGTCGCTGGTGAGTATGAGAAATAATTATATTATTATGAGAGTAAATTATGGTGTGAATGAGATTGAGAATGCGTAATGTATATGAGAGAAATAATGTGTGTGAGAGTGTGAGTGTGTGTGTGTGTGTATCTGTGTGAATTAGTATAAAGTGTGCAAGACAGAATAATTGTACTGACATTGAAAGAGTATAATTATGTGTGTGTGAGAGTATGATAACATGCGAGAGAGTGAATTTCTGTGGCGGAAAAGAGTAGCATGTAAGAGAGTATTTAATTAAAAAGGTATTTTGATTGAAAAGGAAGGCAGATGTGGCTTACAACCTCTTGAAATAAAAGCCAGAATCTTTTTTTAACCATTTTAGTCAAACTCTCTCACACAGAACTATTCTAAAGCATGTATAATGTCTTTGTCTCATACTGTGAATATACAAGATACACATACATACTGGGTATATAGGTGCAACTAAGGAATTTTTAATATTATAATATTATATAAGTTTTTCTATGATTTAAATAAAAAAGTTAAACTTTCATGTATTCTGAATTCATTATACAGTGAAATATTTTAAGCCTTTTTACGGCTTACAGCTCATCGAAATCAAAAATCAATATTTCAAAATATTAGAATAAAGAATGGATAATATAAAAATGTTGACCTTCTGAAAAGTTAAAAAGCTCTGCAAAAGGTTAATTTATACACTCTGTACTTGATTGGGGCTCCTGCATTAGTGTGGTGTGACATGGAGGCAATCAGACTGTGGCACTGTTGAGGTGTTATGGAAGACCAGGCTGCTTTGATAGCAGCCTTCAGCTGTCTATATTGTTGGTCTGGTGTCTCTCATCTCCCTCTTGACGATACACCATAGATTCTTTATGGGTTCAGGTCAGGAGTTGGCTGGCCAGTCAAGCACAGCAGTACCATGGTCAGCAAACCAGTTACTTTTGGCACTGTAGGAAAGTACCAACTCCTGCTAGAAAAGGCAATCAGCCTCACCATAAAGCCTTTCAGTAGATGGAATCATGAAGTGCTCTAAAATCTCCTGGTAGATGGCTGCATTGACTCCGGACTTGATAAAACACAGTGGACCAATACCAGCAGATGACATGGCACGTCAAATCCCCACTGACTGTGGAAACTTCGCATAGGACTTCAAACTACTTTGATTCTGTGCCTCTCCACTCATCCTCCAGACTCTGGGACCTTGATGGAAAGCAAAATTGACTTTCATCTGAAAAGATGACTTTGGACCACTGAGCAGTGGTCCAGATCTTTTTCTCCTTAGCCCAGGTAACACATTTCTGATGTTGTCTCTGGTTCAGGAGTTGCTTGACACTACGAATGCAACACTTGCAGCTCATTTCCTGAACACGTCTGGACGCCTCAGTCCACTCCTTAATAAGATCCCCCAAGTTCTTGAATCGTGTTTGTTTGACAGTGATCCCCAGGCTGTGGTCATCCCTGTTGCTTGTGCACCTGTCCTACCACACTTTAACCTTCTAGTCAATTTCCCATGAATATCCATTGATATAGCTCTCTGTGAACAGCCAGCCCTTTCAGCAGTGACCTCATGTGGCTTACCCTCCTTTTGGAGGTTGTCAATGAGTGTCTTCTGGATAACTGTCCAGTCAGAAGTCTTCCTCATGATTGTGGTTGTGTGTACTAAACCAGACTCAGAGATGCATGGGATTCCATGAGCTGTATGACTGAGTATGTTATGTGAGTATGTTATATATAGCTGTGAGTAACAGTGTGTATGGTGATGAGTATAAGAGAGTGTTAGCAGAATACAGTATATGAGAGCTGGTGTGATTTGCTCACATAATGAAGGAGACCCACTTCTCTACACGTTTAAGTTCCTCCACTCAGTGTGCAAGATATGACCTGCCTTGACCATCTCTGTTAGAAATGGTTTTGCAATGATTACCTGCTGTTCGTTCCATTATGTAGAAGCCTGATCTTTTGCTCTCTGATCTTTTGTTATTTTTCTTTCTGTCCATCTCCCAGTGGACACACTGCTTACATTAAAAGGGTAAATGAAGCTTAGAAATACTAAGAGAACAGACATTGTTAAGTTCGTAGGTGTAAATGACATATGGTGTGATGTCATTCACTGTTACCTTGGTGATGTGGACTGTAGGAATCACTATCCCCAAACCAATTGATCATCATTCATAATGGGTTCCATGCAAAAACCATGATGACTTTCGTTCTCTGATTTAAGATCACTTTTGATATTCACTTATTTTTTCTTTGTTAGCATTTTTAAAAGTTCATGGACCAGATCTGTCGTATGGGTTAAGAACATATAGTCTGGTAGTTTTGCTTTAACAAGATCTTTATTAGCAACTGACTTCATGTCAAATTATTCTCTCTCAAATCTCATGCACAACAACCTCAAGAAAAGGTTGAAATGAGCGAATTAATTTGATAGATCTGTGCAGTTATGAGTTAGAGTTTTAGGATAAAAATATGAAGTCACTTGCATGAGACCCATTGTTATGTTAAAATGTGTAAATCACTGTCATTCACTGATACCGTAAAGATGTGGACGGTACAAATACCTATGAACAAACTAGTAAATGCATCATTTACAATTTCTTTTAAAAGCCAAATTATCTCCCTTTAAAATTGAGAATTAAATGAGGTATACAGCTTTTGTAGGGTTAAAAACAATCATAAATATTTAATTTCTCTCATCATCTAGGTTAATACCGTATATATTTTCTCTCCCCAAGTGACTGCATGTATTTTTTTGCTGTGAGGGAACAGTTGTGGTATCAGCTCAGCTCAACAGAGCACAACACAGCTCAGCTTAGTTTGAAACTCCAGAATAAATGGTATCCCAACAGTCCAGCTGGACTGGGCCCACCTGGATCAGACCTTACCCTAGCACCTCCATCCAACACCTTATTGTTGGGTTTTATCTCCATGGAAACCTTCTTACAGCCATGACTGGCTTAAAAGGCTGGTGTTTGTGAGGAAGTAAGGTGTCTGTTGGCTTTTGAAAAGGTTTGTTTGCGGCTGATTTACATGTCAAGGCCCCTCTCAGACCTGTGTTCCCCACGTCCCAGTGGAACAAGCCTTTTAGACAGCTCAATCTAGAGAAGCTCCCCTCTGCCAGGCCTCGCATTTTGGGGAGCATTACTGTTGGCCTGTCAATCAGTTCTTATCGACACAGCCTTCTATATAGTATGTCTGTGTGTTTCTTAATATTTCCGTACAAAGTGCCATAGGGATTTTCTTGAATGCAAAAATCACTCTTTTAGTTGCTGTCTCTTTTTCAGTTTTTTCTTCAGCTTTTCAAGCTCTCATTTCTATGAACTAGTGTATCTTAATGCTGATGCATGCTTTTTGTGGATTT
Organism: Lepomis macrochirus; assembly: GCA_024633595.2. Taxonomy (NCBI): domain Eukaryota; kingdom Metazoa; phylum Chordata; class Actinopteri; order Centrarchiformes; family Centrarchidae; genus Lepomis; species Lepomis macrochirus. The sequence continues at coordinate 18,827,625 of JALXJV020000006.1, forward strand.
TGTATGAGACATTGAATGCCTCCATCTGAAATACAGCAATTTCCCTGAGGGCTCTGATACCTGCTGTTAAGGCTCCTCTGAAAAAACAGGAAGATGATTATGAATAACTCTGCACCTGTTCCATCTGCCACAATCCACTGTTCAGACTCTATCAGATCTTTAGAGCCAAGATTTTCCACATTTTCTGCTGTCTGTTGTATTTTGTTTCTTTTTAAAACTGCACAGCTTCTCTGAATGTTTCTCATCTTTTCCCGTCTTTTTCTGTGACATTCACACTTACTTTTGCCCGTTTTGCCTACATTTGTACTTGGTGCTTCCCCCATCAAACTTATCCATCCATCTCTTCTTGTTGTCTCTGTGTAGGGCAAGCATTGTACAGAAGAGGATAATCTATTTCCAGGATGAAGGCTCACTCACCAAGCAAATGTGTGAGAAAGGTAGGCTTCTTTTATTGACACGGAATAAATAATTTACCATGAATTTCTTATTCCTTCAAGCTCCCTGCTGGTACTCTATTCCGCTCCCTACTGATCTCTTTTTTGTCTGTCTACTTTTTTCTGTATTTTCATTCATTCTTGATTTTGATGTGGGACTTTCCTTGCTGCTGTTATGCTCTGGCTTGTGAATGATTGTAAATGAGTGTAACCCCTGGCTGTGCATGACATTGGATGCCACACTGAGCAATAGATCAAAAGAACCGTTCTGCCCCCACCCCCCTTCTCCCCCTTGTTCCCTTCAGCTCCCCACTTTCTTAAACCACCCATCTCCTGTATGATGGGCACCTCTCCCATCTGCTCCTTATACTAATGAGCAATCTCTCGATGCCTATCTCATGGTCTTCTGGTATTTCTCACTGTGTCTCTTTTACTTTTCCCCCCCTCTCCCATCCCCTCATTTCTGTCCAGAATCCCTGTATGGAGATGCTACTGATAAACCTCTGCTCGACTGCTGTGCCTGTGGAACAGCAAAGTACAGAGTCACCTTCTTTGGGAACTGGTCAGAAAAGACACATCCAAAAGACTATCCACGTAAGCACAGCCTCCTCTGCTCTTTGTCATGTCACCTCAGCTCCATTACTCATTAAAAGAATAAGTCTGGTGATATTTTTTTTTTTTACTAGCAGAAAATTGCATAAAAAGATCTAAACCAGCATTAAGGATGTGTTGGCTATACAGCTAAACACTGTTAATTCCATAGACAACCATGCCATAGATCTCCATTGTTTTCCAATGAGCGACACTGTTTTGCTGGTTGACATGTCCCTTCATAAAGATAAACATCGTTTTTGTATAGTAGTTTATTTTCACCCGACTCCACATATACCATCCTGTTACCAAAAACACTTCACCTCACCACATCACACCACACTAAACTTAGTCCCGCACAGATGCATTTAGTCCTGTTTGAGTAACTTTTGCTAAAAACTACAGTGTCCAGCTGTTTTGGGAAATTATGTAGCTGAGTCTTGAACATATGAATGATTGGGTTTGGGAGGGTAGAGTCACAGACTGGGTAGGAAAGTCGGATGTAGTGTTGATTTTGGGCTTCTAATAGGATTTGCTGACAATAACAAAATATAGAATATTGGCAGACTTATCCTTTAATCTCAACTGTAGCACCATTGCACCAGAAACTCCAGGATATGTTCCCATTATGTTGGAGGTGAGCTACAGTGTGGTACGATAGTTAGGTGTGATGTGTGTATAACCTTGAGCCACACTATCAGGATGTGAATGGACTTAAGGATTACACTGGCTCTCCTGTCGAAATCAGGCTCTTGCCGGTCCGATCAATAAACTGATTAGACTGGAATAAGATAAACCCTTAGATCGAAAGGAGCCCTAATTTACTGTCTTATGGTGGGAGTAGTTGGTATGTGACTCACTCTCGCAAAGATCCTCACACACACCTCACAGATAGATCAACTTAAAAGAGGATAAGGCAAGCTGTGTGGTTTCTATTTTATCCCGACTCTTAGGATGCCACAGTTGGATTTCTCCTTGCACAAAGTCATATCCTAGGTAACCAGTTATTATAACACAGCACATATGGCACTGGGCAATAATATTCACTGACCACAATACAGTAAGCACATGATAATCGGTCCTTATATGGGTTCAACAAAAAGCTGCTAAAAGTAAACTTGGTCTGACTTTTTCTAACTGGTAGTACTCACTGGCATTTTTGCTAGATACATCACATGTTATCGTTCTATTTTTAACGTATGTCCTTCAAGTGTAAGAGCCTTAGACCATTGTGGTGACACACATTGTGAGACCAAAAATTCATTGTAAAACAGGCCAACAGGACTTTTTTTTAATGCAGACATGATAACCTTGACAGTTCTAATTTCTTTCTCCCTTTTGTCCCCATTATAAGTCATGGACTACCAACCTAAGAGATGGCAGCTTGCTCGGAAATAGAGAGTATATTGAGACAGAGAATGGCTGGTTTGTCCAGGAATATGTTTTATGGCAACGGGGGAAAAAGAGAGAAAGAGGGAGAGACAGTTCAACATTCCTTTATTGACCAAATAAAGAAGTACCCTCGTCATAGTCAATTTCCTGTTACTCAAGGGAAGCAATATATTGCTTCAGTCCAGATTGAAAACATATACACCAAAACAACAGCTGCCTTCCATCTCCTGAATGTCTCTATTAGGTCTACAAGTATAGTTCTGAGGTCCAGCATTACGCCATGGATCAGAGAGTCCTATTAAGAGGTTATATTGTTATGAGGCCCCGTATTATTAACATATCCCTGCAAAATTGTGGCACTTAAAAAAAAACACATATCATGTCACTGCTCTTTTCACTCCCTTGTATCTTATAAAAAACATTTCTAGAAATTGAAGATGAAAAGCAGCCAGCATTGACCACAAGCACTAATCCCTACCAAAACTGCACTGAAAAGGAGCCGACTGTCCCCAACTTATACTCATATTTTGAAGTAATCTAATACTGCCTCAACCTTGGGCAAAGAAACCTGATGATGGATGTAACACTGCTAACCGGAGCCATAACATTAAGCTATTTAGTTATTGGCATGACTCCCTGCCTGCCTGAGTCAGACATTTATGAAAGCTCAGGGCACAAATGGCCTTAAAATTTCATAAAGGGCCATCAACAAAAATATTAAACCACTAATGTGTTTGAAATCATCTTTACAGTCAAGTTAGAAACGGACTGATGGTGAGATATGTTGGGAAAAGAAAGCATTTTCTGCTTTTGTAATTTGCTTCAGTACTTACAAAGACTAAAAGACTTTAAAGATCAAATGAAGGAAAAGAAATGCCTTAAAGGACTCATTATTTATACTTGTCCCCACTACATGCAAGGAACCAACCACCTCTATTTTTTCAATCAACAAACATACAAAACTCCAAACATTTCAAACTTTACCTTTGTAGGCCCTGTATACTATGTATTCACATATACACACAAAGAAAGACATTCTCACTGTGCTCCGTTGTTATAAACTGTTATGAATTTGTGGGTCATGGGTCACATCTCTCTCTTCTAGGTGGTTTCTTTATTGCATGTTGTATTGATTTATGAGTGTTTTCTTTAACATTTTACTTAACTGATTACAGGGGCTGCTGTCAGTGTGTTTTGACCAACCCTGTCGGAGTGGCGGGAGATTTAAGTAATCAATGCAGTACCTCGTGCATAAATGTGGACAGCGACTCTCTTAATGGGGAGCATCTTACTATCTGGAAAATATGCCTTTTAAATAGCAGATACTGCGTCTTTGACTTTAGACCAAGTATTTGTTGGTCAGTGGCGCAATTGCTTTTTGCTGCCTCGAAATAGCCATGCGCCAGGAATGTGCCTCACCGCACCTTATTTTAAGACTCAGATGGGCGTACATTTGCTACTGGGTGTGACAGTGACAACTGAGTCGGTTGGAAACTACAAATGACACTTGTGCTGCACTTTGTCACAGCATTCTGACACAGCAAGATGAAATTATTGCATTTAAACCCTTCTCTGTGCCATAGAAATATAGTATCAATCTAATTCTTGTTCCTTAAATTGAATATTGTTTACTGTAATGCTCATGAATCCTAAGTTTGTGAAGGTGGGCTCATTGTCCTGAATTAGTTAAGCAAGAACACGCTGAGTATCAGTGAATTTATCAATTCCCATTGAATTGATTGATCCCACTGATTGGAAATATGTAATCATTTGAATAACAGGATATGTCTTTTCTTTTGTCATGACATCAAATGAATATCTATAAGAAAAAAAGAGAAAGCATGGAATCTTGAGGCACTGCTGTGGGCAGTGATGAGTCAAACCCATTCAAAGTCAGTAGTTATTCCATATTAATCAAAATAATAGCCCTAACCCTAAAATGTTAGAGCTTATATTACATGTTTTACACAGAACAGGAGACATCAGGAACAATAGAAAGAGCAAAACCAAGCTTATCAATGTTTAGTGCTAAAGAAAGGAGAAATCGTATTGGAATCAAGAGATTTGCTTATTAGAAACTCCTTCATATGCTTGTATGCTGCAATGTCCTACAAAGAACTGTTTAAGTTTCTACAATATGCTATTACAGGAATACTGTGAAGAGATTAGATTATCAGAGTGATTCATCTTTGTTCAGACTCACACTGGGAACCAGCAGAAGGCAGAAAGGGTGACTTACAGAACTGCAGAGTAAGGGATCTATTTAGGGCATAAAGATGAGAGCCAGACCTATGACCTATTTGAGCAAACCTCACCTTAAATAGATGATATCGTGGTGACAAATTGTTGTTCACGTGAAGGATTCTCTTAAGTGGTACAATGATAATCATTCAGCTTGATTAGCAGCTTGATGTTATGTCTGTTTTGACTCCTAAGGACTCACACATACTTTTTATGATGATTGAGGCTATAAAACCATCGTTGTTCTCTCAGGGTGATGTAGCTGAATGTTGTTGCCGTCCATGTACATAATAAAGTACTAGGCAGGGCAAAAATATGACAGGAATATCACACAGACAGTTTCTGTGCTGTTGAGGTGGACATGTCAGACCACTGAGGGCCCACAGTGAGATGACAAAGATACCTCAAAAGGACTTGTAAACATCAATAGGGAGCTCATCAATACAATAGATGGTACAGCTGTATCCATGTATGCCTTATTATGCCTCACACAACAGTGGAGGTTATGGCAGGGCTTTAGCTTCCACGGTCCCTAAGTTAATTGTGTAAGGCTCAGTTTGGTTTAGCCTGTGCTGTCACCTCTAATGAATCATCAAAGATACTACCACTGCTGCTGCCTCTCTGTATGCTTACAGGTTTAGGGCACATATAGAGCTCCACTTTCCCTTTTTCCATTTGTCACCTCGGCACACACTTTTGTCCTGAGCAAGAGAGACAGAGAGAGAGAGACTGAAAGGATTATGAGGGAGCATAAAATTAAAGTAATACACTGTAGGTGGTTTGCAGCCATAAGGAATCATTTTTAGACTGAAACAAATCACTGTTTGTCAATAAATATGTTGCACGAAAGGAGGCGTCTGGTCTGTCAGTCAACGGACTAATGTACTAGTCAACTGATGGTTCATGACATCTCTAGAGCCATGCCACAATCTTGAATGAATTGAGTGATGCAGAGATAACTTTGGGAAAAAGGTTGGGATGTCCAACTAATGCAGTGTTTTATTGGCTTATTTCACCAGGTCGTGCCAATCACTGGTCAGCCATCATTGGTGCCTCCCACTCTAAGAACTATGTACTGTGGGAATACGGTGGCTTTGCCAGCGATGGAGTTAAACAAGTAGCTGAGCTGGGTTCCCCAGTCAAAATGGAGGAAGAGATCAGACAGAAGGTAAGATTCTCCAGCACTAGGAGATGATTGAAGCACTGCATGTATTATATAAAAAGTAAAATGGAAAAGGATAAAAATAAAAACAACATTTTGAGCATCGATATATCTCTTTTTGCCAGATTTACGGTCATGGTATTTTACAAATGCATGAGTTCACTGATCGAAATGTTCAGCTTTGTTTCTGGGAATATTTTGCCTTGACTAAAACGGTTAAGAGATGAGTTGCATAACACCTCTGGGGCCTCAGAGGATGTTCCAGGGTGTGCACACCTGAGTTCAGAATGGAAAGGCAGTATTCAGTATTGCTTTGACATTGTTGCCCAGATTGCTTAGTGCTTTCAAGCATCTACACTAATAATAGCCTGCCTCTACATCTGCGTACACTTAACCAAATCAAGCCAATTACACATACCTCCAAATGGCTCTGAATTATATTCTTGCATATCACTTCATCTTCGATCAGACTTTGGACCTTGACATGACCACTTTAACGCTACGGAGGAGTTTTGGAGGTAGCGTCTTCAGGATGTAGCTGTAAGTGTATTTCCTTCAACTCAGTTAATTAGTAATTGATATAAGGATACGGCTCCCCTACTGTGCCCAAGGGAAGCTTTCTCTACTTTCACTTTCAAAGTGCCTTTCACAGCTTCCACCTTACTTTGACAATTAAGTTGTAATTTTTATATATTTCTTGTGCTCCACTTCTTTCTCCCTGCTTGGCCTCTCTTGTCTGTTATCTCCACAAGTAGCGTGGAGATCTTTCTTCTTTCCCTCCTCTCCATGGCCATCTCTCTCACTCTTAGTATAACCCGTGCTGGCGGAGCAGATGGTCCTGCAGAGTGCTTATTGTTGGCTAATATTGAAGACCTGGAGTCACAGCAGATAATGGGAGCACAGTGTGAGCAATGGGGTCTCTGTGTCATTGCCGTCTTCCCACTGCTATTACAGCACACTCTTATTTCCTGTTATTCTTATCTCTTGGCCTGGATCATTAGATGGTGAGATTGAAATGGCACTAGATTTGATTGACCAGTACAGTAAGTGTGCAGAAAAACATACATTCTATTAGTTATTTCTGATTAGATGCTGTTGTGTTTGCATTTTTTTCTGGAACACATGATATGAGAATTCATTTATTCACACAATTGATCATATCTGCCTTTCCGGAGATCAGTTACATAAACCAAGTGGGACAACTTTTTGCTTTCTATATGTTTGTTGAAAATGATATAAACAACAGTTGGACTGGGCAGTATATGGACCTTTTCTTATCAGTAGGTATGGTGAAATCATTGAACAGGAAAAAATTTTTCCTCACTACCCGCAATCAAATCACCATAAGGTATGGCATGGTTCAAGCTGTGGTTGTTGAGAATAATTGCTCACTAGTGAAGTGGTAATGACTGACACGCAAATGTATGGTGATGATTACGCAAGGCGATCAGTATTAACCTTGATTATTCTGATACTAGCAAGGTGCATGCTCTTATCCACTGACTGAAATAATAATCAGCTTTTTTCAATACTCAAATAGTGCCATTTATGTTTGTATGTTTGGTGCCTATTTATGTTTGTTAATAGACATAGACATAGTTGATTGCACTGAGCTTTTGTAATGTCATTTTCCCTCAGATGACTTATGGGTTTTTTGCGGTTGACGTTCACAGCTGCTGTGATACCTAGAAACTAAAAAATATGTTCTTGCTGTAGACAACTATAGCACACGTTCATTGTGTCCACTTGTAAAGAACTCAGACAACACACATCGATGCCCTTGAGGTAAGGAGGCTGGGAGAAGGAGGCTCCCTCTTTTGAGCCGTACGGCGCTTCTTGGTAAACGCTGACACAAACAGAAAGCTGATTCTCTTTTGTGTCAGGCGGGGCGTCAGGGGGAGCAACTAGCGATGAATTCAAAATTGATATTCATAGCCAGGCTCCACTCCAGCCAAGGGGTGCGCTGATCAGAGTGTTCATACAAACTTTCATTTGCAGAGCCAAGCAGGCATGCAGACCGTGCAAACACACACATGCACAGACAGAGCCCTCTTTATCCTGCTCATGTCAATTCACAGTGTGATGGCTTTATTTCATTTCTGAGTTTGTCACCCTTTCAGAGCTTGGACAGGGGTGAGCTGCACCATCTGTATTGCTGTTACTGCTCAACAAATGTGCCTGTTCTGTAAGAATAAAAACACCTTTAGAATTCTTTTTAAAAGGCACTTGTCATCTATTAAAAGGAGAACTAAGAATGTGACATGCACAATTTGCAAAATTTAATTTGTCTATTCCATATAAGCTTGGCCAGCTCATTTCAGCCCTTACCATGTGAGCAGCTGGTGATAAAAATGTGGTCGGATGTCAGAACCTCCTCAAACACAGCCTTCATCCACACAGTCTCAACACCTCTGCAACGCACACAAGCAATCACGGCACCATGCCACTCATCATATTGAAATGAATTGAGATTATGAGTGTGACTACTACTGCCCTTTTATGAATTCAAATATTTAAATGGGCAAGAAGTTGCTTTCATTTGATTTATCATGGTTTGCCACCAGAGATGCAGATCAAACTTGTACTTGTTTGTAACCCTCTGGTTAGTAAGTGTGTTAAACAGATGATGTGTCTTGATCTTTAGTGCACACAGTAGTTTAAGTGGTTGAGTTACAGATTGTTGTGTTTTGTTTTTTTTTGTTTTTTTTTACAAATTGTCTTCAGACTGTAAACAGATGTGCAATACTTTTCCATTTGCCAAGGACAAATGCTCTTATCAGAGCACTTGGCAATACAGGGATGCATCCTGGTTCCGTTATTGTTGTCCCTCCTGTCATGTCTGAGAAGATTTGTATATGCATTCAGTCATTACAGAAGCTCAGTGTGTCACTAATGAGAAGTTTAATGAGACTCTCTCTACGGACCAGTGGCCAGGGCCAAGGCCTCAGACGGATTATGAAATCTCCTATTTCCTCTCTCAGCATGGGGTGTTTTTCATTATTGCACAGTACGGATGCTTAAGGAATCCTCTATTATCCTGAGTTCCAGAGCCAGGCCACAGAGCAGAGGCAACACAACTCAGTCTGGGGCCAAAAGAGACATTACAGATTAATGACAGGAAATACTGATCCATGTCACTTGATACAACTGTGGAAATCTAAGTGATACCCCTATATTTCCTTTTTGAATGTAAGAAGTTGATGCAGGAAATTTTTGAGAAGGGTTCAAATAGAACTTTTTAAAACTGCATTGCCAAATGCGGATTGTATTTAATCACAGTCAAATTGCCAGGTTAATGAAATCTCTTTCACAGTCTGCAAGGAGCAATAGGACTGACTCATGAATTTACTTTGTATGATGAGCAAAAGAACAACAGGTATTGTGGGATAAAATAGCTTGTTGATAATCTTTCTCCGTCTGCTCCTCTTTCTGTGCACCTTGCAAGGATTCAAATGATAATTTTGCAGTTCAGTTGTTGAGAACAGTAAGGTCTGCCATCTGTAAGTGGGAGGCCTGCAGTCAAGGGCGTGGGTAGAGAATAATAGATATGCAGTTTCCTTTGGGTCCTTGACTCTCACTGGATGAGCTGGTGTGTATGTGTGTTTCTCTTTGTATACAGAAAATTGCTTGACAACCACTTTTCACTGCATGGAAGTCTCACTTTTCTAAATAAAAGAGTTGTAAATTTTTACAGAGTTTGTTGTTTCAGGAGAAATGATGCAACTATTTAGTAGATGCTCAGAGAGAAGCACTACAGTCTATTGCAGTCTATTGTATTGTTCTTCTGATCTTCTGAGATTGACGGAGTACAGAGGAACGGTAAAGTGAATTTATTTTATTTAATACCAAACAATTGTTACTGTCTGCTGATTCCTTTTTCTGTCATCTCTGTCTGAGGAATGCAGTTGTTGAACCAATGGCACACTTAACACAATGTCATGGAAAGAAGCAGCTATGTTATTGTGCACATACGGATTTCACTCTGTTCATTCCAGTGACTGCACAATTGAGGAAAAATACACGACATGAGCAAATTCAAACACACACTCCCCTAACTAAGGAAACACTTGACATTTTGAATAATAAGCCAAATCTGAATTATCTATTTGCCCCTGCACCTGCCTCTTGAAAGACCTGTACAAGTCCAACGGGTGAGAGTAGACTGAATGACTTAAGTTATTTTCTTGCATCATCTTCTTTTGTAATGTCTTTTTCAGATCCAATCTCTCATCAAAGAATGACAAATGAAACTAGTCTTCAATTGATGTCATTCGGAATTAGTCTTTCAACAGTCATTTAATTAAATTCTGAACTAATTAATTATCTTATGTATGGGTTTATAAAAGAATATGGTGGTCCGTGCAGAATGCAAGCAAGCTACTTAAATGAAATTCACTCCCTTTTACCATCCGTGAAAGGGTCTAGTTATGCTTAGGTTGACACCTCCATGTTCTAATAACAGTTGTATTGGAAATGGCTTTAGTGTTTATGAGACAACAGTACAGTTCTCATACAGTAGGTGTGTGTTCTCTAATGTATGAAGTCATTGACACAGGAAGACAAGTGGCTTGCTGAAAGGGGTCAAGCTGTATAGGGCTGGGAGTTTAAATACCTCTCAAGTGCCTCTGATCTAAATCCTTTCTCAGCAGAATCTTTGTCAGAGGAGTAACCAAATTTTGTAATGTGATTTAAGTCAGTCAGTTTTGTTTAACTGAAGTGATAAATGATGCATCTCTGGGGCATGTACAAGTGTGTCTCTTTTGTCACAGTGCAGTGGTGATACTTGATACTAGATGATAATTCAGACATTAGGATACAGGCTCTTTTTCTGTCTTTCTTTTTGGCTGCTTTTGCCTTCACTCTCTTTTCTCTGGGCATACCATTTGGCATGCCTCCGTATTCTTTGTGTATCTTTCTGTGCGCCTGCTTCTGCGTTAGGTCAGATTTGCCACAGTGGGGGAGCAATTAGCTATAAGGGGCCTCCCAGTGGGTGAAGCCTTGACCCCACCTCTCTATCCAACCTTGCCAAGCCATGGTGCACTGTGCCAAACCTCAGTGGGTATAAGAGCTTGAGGAAATTCCCTACCCTCTTCAGTACCAACCCCCCATGGCCACTTCTCTGTTGCTACACCACTCTGGTTTTTGTGAACATTTTTATTTTCTGGGTATCTTATCTGTGTTGAGAGAAAAAAACAACCCAAGTTTAGGAAGGAATAATTCTTTAATTTCAGCAAGCATTTTTTTTGGATGGTTAAGACCGCTTTATGAGCCCAGCAGAGATATTCCTGTTTAGGAAAACAAAGCTCTCAAAAACCTTAATGCCTGCCTTGGTTCCCAAGACTGTTATTATGATTGCCGAAATCGAGCAGTACAGCCAGAGGCAAGCACATTTTGAAATTCAGTGGGGTAGAGTTAGCCAATATGTGCTTTGTATGTGTGTGTGTGTGTGTTTGTGTCCGAGTCTGCACATGGACGTAGTTTGGGCAAATGAGTGGGTTCTTTATCATTAGGAGAGACACAGGTCATAAGAACTTTCCATGCATGTTGTTTTTTTAATGTAGATGGCATGTCTGTGGTAAATATATAGGATTTTTTGGCATATTCAAGCCAGTATGTTTGCATGTGTCCTACATATGTATGTGTGTGTGTGTGTGTGTGTGTGTGTGTGTGTGTGTGTGTGTGTGTGTGGCCCTCAATATTGACTTAACCAGTCCTTAGTGCAGCTGCCTGGCTACATACACAGTCACAGGGATAAAAGCTGGATTATTCTGGAATCTCGGACATCTTGGCCAGAGGCAGCTTTGATAAAGCCATCCCAGTGTCCAGAGAACTGAATGGAATAAGAGAGTAGCAGCCGGCAAAGGAGATACAACCAGATACTGCTCCAGTCCGTCCTTTTTGTGCATCATAACATTCAAGGATGAGACATTTGTCTTATTTGGAAAATGCCAGAAGTTTTCTCTGAATATTTGTCAGTTCCTGTGAGTGTGAGATGACACAATTTAGAGAAATTAAAATTCTAATTTATGCTAAACATGTTTTGAGTTAGTGTTGTAGCTGTAGTCTCCTAGGGAAATCTTTCAACCCTTTTCTCAGTTATTAATCGAGGCTATCAATAAATCTCTCTTGTGGTGTTCCATGTGTTTATATGTTTATATGTACAAGCGTTTTTGTTTTGTTTTTGAAGTTTATTTATTTGAGAGTTTAACTGGATATGTCATCCTTGATGTGTCACTATCTCTTTGTGTGCATGTGTTGTTGGTGCCAAACCTGTTACGGCCGGTATACACACAATAAAAGAAGTCAAACAGGTTGTGGATGGGGATTGGGAAAGAAGTGTCAGAGAAAATGTTTTAGTGGAGTAGAGTTGTACACATGGTATAGACATTTATATTTATTCATTTAGCTGACGCTTTCATCCAAAGTGACTTACAATTGGTATACATGTCAGAGGTCACACGCCTCTCGAGCAACTAGGGGTTAAGTGTCTTGCTCAGGGACACAATGGTGGATGGGTCACAGTGGGCGAGTGAACCCGGGGTCTCTCACACCAAAGGCATGTGTCTTATCCATTGTGCCATCACCACCCTCATGACATGGTTAAAGAGACACATGTATTATTAGACCAGATGCCTACTCAACTGTAAAGATGTAAATAGTCATTATTACTCTATGCATTTAGTTTTCATCCCATCTGTTAAGAACTGCAGCCATTGTGATTTACTCTACACTAACGATGGTTAATATTTGGTGTGTCCATTGCACACTAAAACACAAATAGGCTACTCCCTTTACTTTGCAGTGACAATTTAAAGTGACATATTTAGAGGTCACAGCAGAACCTGTGTGGAGCTGGAGTGTTGGTTCTCCTGAAGAAGGCATTGAGATATGGAATCGACACTTCTCTTCTTTTTTATTTATTTTTTTAGATCTTCATAAAATCAAGGCCAACTAAATACAATAAACCCTCAGTGCAGATCTGTGTGATCTTTTATTCATGAGTTGGCCTTGAAAAATCTGTTTTCAGCTATGGCTCTACCTGTTATGTTATCCCTATGTAAATGAGACCATGGCTCTGAGGCCCCCCCATTTACTGCAATCTCCATATCATTTGGTAGATTAGTCCGTCTTCCCATTTCTGATATACATCTCAAACTCAAGTGCACTACAGTACAGTTTTATACTCTGACAAATATATGATAGAGTATGTCAACAAAATGTAACTTTCGATTTTATTGTAAACACTATAATCATCTGTTACCATCGCTAATATTAGTCTACAATAGCTTTTCATAAGAGTCGGGAAGTCGGCAGAGAATTATTATCCAGAAACACTTTTTTTTTTGTACCTCTACGGCTTTTGCTAATTTCATGTTATTGCTTATTCCATTACTTTTAATGCAGCATCTTTCATTTCTAATGTTGCATTATTTTGGCTCAAATGCATTAAAAAGCTCATTACTCTGTACGTGTGTGTGTGCGTGTGTGTGTGTGCGTGTCTGAATGAGAGAACTGCATACAAACAGTAATAATAGTTACGTTGTGGATATGATTCTTCTCTGCCTGTAGAGAGAACCGACAAAAACTTAAAATTTATGTTATCTGCTTAGGCTGACATTAATTCGGATGATGGACTTTAAGGGCAGCAGTGAATTGAAATGATGACTCGTCACTTGTAAATACTGCATTGGGGTTTTAGTTTGCGTTATCTGGGCTTAGTACACCAAATACTATGCCATCTTAGTCCTGAGTATGTGTGTGTTTTAAGACTGCCTACAACTTCATACTTCATTTACCTGTATGTAAATGTTGATGGGAACAGCATTGTGGGGATTTATACACACATAACCCTCTCTATTGGCCTTTTTGTGTATCTGGTGTGACTTTTAAGTTGTCTTTAGTTGCTGATTCAAATTTTGGTTGTTGAAAATGAGAATTCACTAAATTTATTTTAATTTGTGATATTTCTATTGTTGAGTATGATGAGCGTGTACCCAGGAAAAGAAAGGATTGTACTCTAGGCCGAGCAGATTCAGTTTTTAATGAAGGAACGAAAACTTACATCCATGGTGAGGGACAATGCACATGCCAACGATCCATAAACAGAAGATAACAAGATAGTTTAAACTCTGATGTCAAATGAAAACCAAAATACAGAATCCACATTAAGTTCCAAAACTCAGGCAAGAAAACACATGTAACCTGCAGAAAAGCTAGACATGAAACGCAGTGAGCGAGATGTTACTGACAAAGACAGAAACAACCATGCTGACTATAAAACACAGGGAGGGCAGGATGATTGAACACAGGTGAAACACGTCATTTAAGGGAAGACAGACAGGTAATAAACTGTGACAAGGACACCAGAGACAGGAAACAACTCAAAAACCCAAAACCACAACATCTATGATAGCGTCTTGATAAAATTCTACTTGAAACAATCCATATACTGCATTTCTGTTAGGGCAAATGGACACACACATTATATATTCTGCAAAGATATATAGCTCTGACAGATTCTGTAGTCTTGCATGCTGTTTATTTATGCAAAGTAATGTTTTGCCTTTAGCATGTTTTTGTTTTCTGTTTTGTTTTGCATCTTGCTCAGTTAATGTCTCTTGTGAGTTTTGGACTAAATTATGTATTCCGGTGCATAGCGGTGTATATATGATAAACACATAGATGGATAATCTCTGGCTATAATTTAAAACTTCCTGGCTCAGTGTGAGCTGGTAGAATTGTATTTTTCTTACTAGCGGTGGGCAGTTTCAAGATCATCACACACTCTGCAGTGCAGTACATGTAGCCTCAATGGCCACTGACCTCCTTACAGAGAACGGATTCTGGAGGTAAGAATGAAAGTTAGTAAAATGGAAGGAAAGCTTAGAGAGCGACAGACAGCCTGAACTGGGTCATCAAAGGCAGTTACCTCAATTCATCTCTAATAATATCCCCTACCACTGGGCCCAGGTCTGCCGGAGTTGCCTGTATGATGGTTCAGGCTGCTTGATGAATGAGTGTTCCAGGCAGCACTATAGGCTTCCAGACTGCGCCGCGAGGCTCAGAGATTGCCACGGAGGACAACCACGGTCAGCAAATCAATTCACAGCTCTCTAGAGGAGTAGTCAGCGCTTACAAACTCATCTGCCCTAAGCATGGACGATTCTCTTGTCACCACGTTTCCTCCCTAGCCCGCGGGGATGTTCTCCTGTCCCGTTTTGAGCATGATTGGTGTGACTGAAGCGACTTTACCTACGCAGTATCTGAACTGCAGCTTATTCTGCAGGGCAAGATACGGGGATGTCAGTGGAGATTTAATTAACACCTGAAGGCTGTGTAAGCCTTTACGCTATGCGCTGATAACAGCCAGCTTGCATCCCATTGGAATTTCCAAGCAATTTTTTATGTCTATTAATAGTTTGGAGTACGTGCTGGGACGACATATCAGATATTCCTGAGCAGAACTTTGATTACAACATCAGTGGAGCACCCATCTCATCCAGGGAAAAGGCTAATTTAGACCAAGTGGGACATTGTCTCGCAGCTCTTAATTTCATGTAATTGTGGT
Organism: Lepomis macrochirus; assembly: GCA_024633595.2. Lineage (NCBI taxonomy): Eukaryota > Metazoa > Chordata > Actinopteri > Centrarchiformes > Centrarchidae > Lepomis > Lepomis macrochirus. The sequence continues at coordinate 18,843,013 of JALXJV020000006.1, forward strand.
GTCCCAGTGAATAGTTCAGTCAGTTTGAATACAGCATTAAGTATTGTGCCACCTTTAAGCTGAGGAGAATTTTTCTGACACATAACTACATACTAAAAATAAAATAAGCAAAGGGATATTGAAGCTGCTTGTAATTTATATTCAGAAAATGTACACTTTGTTCAGCCTCTCACATTACACTTTCATGTTAAGTTAGAGTGATAAAGTAGAAATTCATGCAGTCGTCATTCTCATACTACAGATTGGATGTTTCCATGCCACAATCTTCAGTGCCAGGTTGTTTTGTATTATCGTGGTGACAAAGCATATGAATGACTTATCTGCATAGTTCTGCACACAGAGGAAATAAACGTTCCTGATAATATTAATGAGCTGAAAAAATAAGAGGTATTTGCATGGTAATTAGCACTAATGATCTTTTTAGCATGATGATTATACGAGTATGGGCTGTGGCTGATATTCCAAAGGGAACCGAAAAGGCAGAAGCTGTAGCTGTTACTGTTTCATGTGGCTGTATTCCTGCTATTGCTGTGAGTGAAGGGATGTTACCTCCCTCATGTTGTTAGCATAGCCACCAGGAGATGGAAATAGCCATTAGAATCATTTTTCTCCAGAAACTGTGTGAATGATATAGGCAATTTCCACAGCGGTCTCCTCTCGGCTTTTGCTTCAGTGTCAGGCTGGCTTTGTTGGCATGAGAGATGCTAATATGGTTTTATTTGCATCGGGAACCTGTTCATCTGCACACCCTCATCTGTTTTCTAGAGCAAGGCTTGGGGAAACATTATCATCAACACTGTTTAATGAAAACTCAATGCTAAAGAGTTTTTATTTCATGGATAGCAGGGACACTTCACTTTTGCGGCAAGCAGGGACCTTGTTAACGTTGATTCATTCAAAATTTAAATGCACAAACATGTTACACCAGCTTGCATGCACCCACAGAGTTTCAGAAAGTATCACTTCAGCTCTTGGGGACAGCCAGGGAATAATTTTGACATGATGGAGTGTTACGTTTACTGCAGTTATGTAGCCTGGTCTCATATAGTTTGCTTATAATCAGTGAGAATAGCATAGATATTTGGTACTGGGGCATTGGTCTTGCACATAAATACATTTGCATTGCACCCGTGAGTAATTAAAATACAATCCAAATAGTGCAAAGCAGTTTATTAACAATGAAACAAAACACAGAAATCAGAAGAATTTCTTTCATTTTGTTCACCAGTCCATTGATTATTCATTGTTTAGCACAGTGGTTCGCAAACTTTTTCTACACCCACCCCATACCAGCAAAAGTGGATTTCATTTTTATCAATTGTTAACAATACAGGTAACTGAAAGAAACATAAGAGTAGTAGCCTTGCTAGCATCCGAGCACTCTTGTTTGTTTATGTCACCACAAGAATCATATTCATGCAACTTGCTCAACATCCATGACCCCTCAACATCTACGTTCCCCCCATGGGAGCCCGCCCGCCAACTTAAGAACCACTGGTTTAGCAGGTGGATAGTTTTAGGAATGAATCATGTGACAGCTCTTTTGTTAGGGTGGCTAGGGTGGTGTATTCATGGTGGAAGGATTGCGAAGGATAAGCAATGATTTCCTTCACCAGAAATGTAATGTGGTGCTCTGGAAACCGTGTGATACTGGAAGCAAATCTATGAGCTTTTGCTGGCAATAGTTGTATGATAGTTTGATGTTCTGTGAAGTTTTTTTTTTTTTACGGTCCTCCACAGCGTGGTAAGTTGAATATGTAAAGGATTTATGAGCTTATTGTGGTAAGGCATCAAAATCCTCATTAAAAAAGTTGGCTTTGCCGTGCTGTGCATCCATGTTTGCATTCTGGTGTTTTTTGGATCTGAAATCTATGAAGTTACTTTGTCTTGATGGTGTTTAAAATGAGGGAATTGGTCCAGAGTAAGAAGGAGTGGATGTCAAACTTGTAACTGGTTTTATGGTTGTTTTGTATCATTCCAACCAGTGTTGCATCATCTGCAAATTTGATAATCTGGCATCTATCTGTATGCTGTTATAATGCTGAATAATTTCTGGCATTTATAATATAGAATATACATCACTAGCCTGGTAAAACACATATTTTGAGTTTTTCTCGAAATTGTTGATAAAGTGTCCACTCTTTATAGGGAAATTAGTCAGAAGTCAGCTGGTTGTTAATATTCATCTTCTCTAACTTCCTCCCAAATTATTGGGTGTTGTAACAGAATGTGTTTCGAGGTATTTATAGACTGGGTCTAGTAAGGTTACAGACACATTCCTTCTTCCATCAATATATACCATTAACTTGTGTTCCTTGTCATTTTTGTTCAGTCCATCCAAAATCAGGCAAACATTTCTGTTTCACTGTCTGCCACCTTAACACATCTTAATTCTGTATGTAGCTTGACTCTTGAGGAACCTAGGAAAAAAGACACTTAAGAAAGCAATGTAAGTAATATGGATATCCTAATAACGCTTCTTTTGCTCCTGGCCCCAATTCATGTCCTTTAACCTTTACTACATCCATATGATATTTAAATGTCAGTCAGTGTAACTTTGGGAAGGAAAGTTTTGACATGTTTTGGAAAACATGTGTTCATCTCCACCCTGAACAAATTAACTGAAGTTCAAATGCAGCCAACAGAAGAACCTAAGGTAGACCAAGTGGGACTTTTGCAGCCAAATGTCACAAGAGGAAAAGCAAACTTTTTAAACTCACTGTTGCATGGATTACAATGCTTGCTGATTCTTGCTATCAGCATAGATATAACTAATTCAATTGAAAGTGGCTACCTTATTTAGTTGTGCCACGTCCACACTGAACATGCATAGCACTTTTGGGAACAAATTAATATCATTATTATAACATATAAAGATAGTTGATTGATTTTTTATTGTTCATATCAGCAGTGTTCATAGACTATACTGTATCCTCTACTGTATACTATCACTGCCTTCCCACCTATATTCATATTAAACCATTACAAATGTCAGTGGAGCAAGCAGGCAATGTTAAATCATATTAACATTGTGACTTTGTTCGTAACCATTTTTTATTTGCGATGATGCCAGTTTAAATGCTGTTTCTTGCCTAACAGGGAATTACAAATGCTAAATCAAGCATTGCAAATGAAGGTTCACTGCGCTTGTCAGGACTAGATGGAAATTATTCATGCAATATAAATCGTTTCCCTCCAAGATGAGAGTGTATGTCATCTGCACTGCATGATGTGTCTTCTCTAATGGATACAAGCAGTTCTCTGTTCTGGAAACGACTCCACTGAGCTTTTTACAATGTTCACAGCATAAGCCAGTTTGTTTGAATGAACAAACATTAAAAGTTACACAGGAGCTACCTACAAATAAAGTCTTGCATATATATTAATGCTTAGTAACCTAAACTCTCTGGCTCCCAGGACTCACTGGTTGAAAAGAAACTCTGAATGTCCACCCATTTAGCAGGTCCTCCTTTAGGGGGTCCTTGGGACCCAGCGTATTCTTCATCTAATTAAGTTTTTAGTTTAACTATATGTTGACGTTTTCCTGGGCTTCTTCCAAACTGGGGGGTAGGTATAAGTTTCCTTGGCTTGTGGTATAAAAGAAAGAGGTAACTTGCCTTTGTACCCCTTTTAGGCTTTGATTAGTGCCATTTGTCTACATTGACATATAATGAAATTTATAGCACACAACGGCTATCAGAAAAGTTTGGTAAAATGTGCTCCTCAAGTTGCTGTTGATCATTTATGTGCTGTTACAGCTAGACCTGTCCTTTCTTTGATTGATTTGACAGGACACATCCCTTTGAAGATCATACATTTGGCTTGCTTGTCATCAACACATATCTGTGTACTCCTTCATGACAGAAACACACTCCTCCTATGGAGAATGTGATTTTAGCATAATGCTCTTGTGTTTTAGTTAAGAGCTCAGATAATAGCTAATGCACAAGAGAAATGAGTGCCATCTAAACACCTATTCCAACAGATATGCTTGTCCAACAAATTGACCAGCAGAAAAATGTTCCATTGTTAAAGGACAGCTTGCCGCAAAAGTGAAGTGGCTTTATATATTTTGCAGGCTCAATAGAAAGTTGAATAATAATCTATTAAATAAAAAAATAATCATGACCCTGAAATCAAATATTTACCACTCACAAATGACAGCTTTGGTAATGTGTAGCTGAAGGCAGAAGTGACATGTGCATCAATGTGCTTTCGATTAGGGTTTATGATGTGAAATAGAGAAGAATTTAGTTGTGACACACAGAGAATAGTCACATGCACTTTTACATTACACTGATACTAGTCAAGCATGGTGTTTACCTTCCCCAGCTTGCTGCAGTCATTGTAACTGTCATTGTGAAGTATTCATTTTTTATTGTTGGTGTAATGCTGCCAGGTGTATTTCTGCACTCTTGACCTCCCCAAAAACCACAAGAGCCCTCAGTTATTGAATTCAGAGGTTTTAAGTTGTCAAAGGTTGCAGATTAAGATTCTTGTGTGACTGGGCTTTGGCTGTGGCCAGACCTTTTCTGACATTTCTAAAAATAGCCTCAAAGCCTACTTATTCATGTGATGTTCATTGTGTTTCAAATGCATACACTTTTATGGGCTCTTGCTCTTTTTTGAGCTTTTATTGCTCTTATTACACCTTCATTTTAGTTTTAATGTTCATGCTCTGTCTCCTTTTCTACTGTCTGCCAGTTTGTCTTTTTAGATAAAACCATAGAAACACCTGCTCAGAGACCAGTATCCAGTATGACTGTTGGAGTCTTTCCAATGAGCTGAAAAAGATGGTGTCACCAGTCAAGGAATTTTATGGTTCAACATATACAACATGCACAACTATAATTTATGTCAAATTCTGCTGTTTTTATTTCAAGGAATTGTTTAATTTATATGCAAGTATGCACATTAGGCTCATTTTATACAACGCTGTAATAATCCCTCATAGCAGTGCCATTAAATTGGATTTGGGTGAATGTTACATTTAATTTGAGGCCTGTCATCTTCAAAACTCTCAGCAACAATATATATAATATGCACGCAAGTGACTATATTAATGAAAAGTTACTTAATACTTCCATTTGCCCGTCTTCCTTTCCTCATGTCCAATTTACTGGCTTAAAGCTAGATCAGTCTCTGCATGTCCATGTTAACTAAACTACTCTTTACCTTAATTATTTTCTGCCAGGTACATACTCACTGTCTCTTATCATCTCACACATGCACTAAACTAAAATGCGTTTATAATGGAAACAGAAAAATGGAGCAGTTTATTGTAATTCATAAAGACTCCCCAGCATTGTTTCTCCAGAGGGGGAACGTGTTCAGTAATTCCAATGATCATCTTAGAGTTGCGATGCTAATGACTCTAAGAAGACAGAAGCATGAAAAAAGTCTTTTGCTGCCTAAGGCACTAATTTCTTTTGTGGTTCACTCTTTTTCTGTCTCTGTCTATGGTGTCTTATCTCCCAGTGTCCCTCATTGTCACACTCAGAGCCACTGATCTATAGAATAATAGATGGACAGATCAGGGGTTACAGAGGAAAGAAAAATGTTTAAAACTGTGTATAACATGCATTATAATGACCACTCGGCAAGTGATGGTTATCTATCTATGTTAGGTTCTAGGCAGAAAGGACATACTGTTCACTATTTGTTGTTGCTTATTGTGCCAGTGTTGATTTAAATGAGGTTGTGATGGTTTGCATCATATTTACTGGTTCTTCTAATATCCATTATAAAGGCACTTTGTGTAGAATGTTTGAGTGATAAAGCATCTGTCAAATTAGTTTGATGACATAAACAATCCATTTGTTTTTGTTTGGGAAAAATTAGACTATCCAGTAAAAAGTGGTACAGTCTGCATTTGGGGTAGGGGGGGTGCTCTGACTGCACCAACTGAGAAAAAATTTCAAATTCTATACATAGTGGCTGTTTTTATCTGTCATAAGTATTTTCCTTTCTGTCTGTCCTTGTGTCATAAAATGACTGGGCAGGTGTTGAACAGAGACATTTGTTTCAGGAATTGCAGAAATAAATCATCTGAAATCCTTAAATCTGGCCTCTCAGATTCTGTATTCTATTTAACTTGTTAATTTCTCTCACTTGTTTTTTTTCTACAACTGAATAAATGAATAAAGGCAAAACACATTTACACACACACACACACACACGAAGAAGTGGGAAATCACGTGATGTGCATTTATACAAGTCATTATGTGAATGTATGCAATGATAATTGTGGGTGTAGCCATTCTGCCTGCCTCCCTGCTTGTTATGAATAAAAAAACAGAGGAAGATTGAAAAATACTAGTGTAGTGGAAAGGAATAAGCATTAACAATTACATTTCTTTTGAGGACCACTTTATTTCTCCTTTGACCAAGATGCTGCAACTAAATCATAACAAGCAAGCCAAAATGTAATGAAACACAAAACTGTGACACCCCTCACCCCTCAGAGTGGCATCTCCACAGAGAGACAATTATGCTTTTAACACTTGTAGCTGTGATATGATGGCAGCATGTATTATTTTAATATTTTTAGCATAATATTCCCTCTGTTAGTAGCTTTCCGGTAGAGTCAGTACTGTTTTCCACTGATGGATCAGCTGAAGCAAGCATTTTTCTCTAATGCGTGTATGGTTTTAATGGTGGACAGGGAGAAATGGTATTTTATTAGCATCAATAAGTAATTATTATTTCGATGATCGGTCAATTTATGTTTGTTCAGTGTTTTAATGTTTTATTTTGATGTCAACAATGCTAAAATACCTTGTTGTTAGCTAACAACATGTTCTAGTTTTCAGGTCTTTAGGTGTTTCTAACATTCTGTCTCTCTGGTGGGTAAAATGGATAGACAAAACATAATGATGCAATTTGAACCACCACGAACTTTCTTCCAAAAACTGACTGGGTTCAACATCTTTGATGCAGTGTTAACTAAATCCGAATATTATGAACTTTTATATTAGATGATTAGTTTATGTTAAGGATGTTTACCACTGGCAATTCACTTAACATGTGTTTCTTGTTGATATGGTGACTGTATACTCTATAGTAAGTGTGTTGTTGTGCTTAAATGTAATGTTAAAGACAAATGCTTTAACTTTGAACCACTGAAGTTATTATAAACCAATAAATGATCCAATGGTCACACAGTGCCAAATAGTCAGGTAAAGATTGCAGAGGCTCATGCAAACTTCGCTTATTGTCTCACCTTGAAAGTGCGGTTGTGACGAGCCTATTTGTCTGACAGCAGCAATCAGTCTTCCGTGATCTACTGCAATAATTGACACTGCCGACTGAGTGCTTTGAGTTGGTGTCAGTACTGGTCACACAAACACACACACATGCGCAAACATTGACATGCACAGATGTTCAGAATCACTTATAGTGAATGACCAGGTTGGCACTTGAAAGCTCATTAGTGCATGAGCCGGCATGTAATCACGCCACAATGTCAATAAAAGGCTCAGGTGCAGCACAGACATGATTCACACATATGGAAATGCATACACAAACACTGCTTTACAAGCAAACAGACAGGAATATATTCTCCAGCCACACTGTCATTTTTCCCAGAGAGCACCTGTGCCAGAGACAACACAACACATGCATGAGTGTTTCCTCTAAGGTTGAGTTTATTTTTGGTGGTGTATGTTCTGCCACCTGAGGGGTGACTGCCAAACAGCATTGCATTCACAAGCAATCACAGTAATATGTCCTATTTTATTGTACCTTCTGGGAAGATATTTGAACTTTCATTTCATGCAGACTTTTTAAAAAATGACATCAAAGCAAAAACTAAAACATTGTTGGGTTGGACACCTACGTAAATTCGGTATATGGGGAAATACTGTCAAAGATTGTGCAAACTGACTCAGTGAGTCACTGAGAATTTACTTTTCACCATTTACATCTCAACAAGAACAGTTACTCATAAGTTGACCTGGAGCAGGTGACTCCAAATCACATCTTCCAGCTAAAAACGCAACCTACCCTACCTCCGGGAACCTCTCTGAAATCTGACCTTTATGCCAAACTCCGCTGGAAACAGATCCAATATATGGCCGACCTTTCCTGACATAGATGGACAAAGAATACCTTCTCCTGCCATGCAAGCCAGAAATGGACAGTAAGAACTTTTAATGTTGGTGACAATGTCCTGGTGGTTAACCCCACTGCTCCTTACGGGTTGTGGCCTTTAGGCCATTAGTGTTGGACAATAAACCTGATGCAAGAGGTCTGCTCTGCTCAGTGAAGCTCCAGACTAAGACTTCAGTCACTGGAAGGCCCATATCCAAGCTGTGCATATCCTAGAGACTGAAGAAAGCAGGTCTTCCTTTCAGAGATCAAAGACACTAACGAGATTTAACAACAAGCTGTATTTATACTTTATTTTGTGCATTGGTTAATTATTGTTTATTTTATGGCTCTTTTTAATTAATTTAAGTGTTTGATTATATAGAGAACAATTAAGGGTTAGTGTATAGGAGCCACATTTAAATTAATTTCTATTTAAATCATTCATTAATTTACCTCCTTCTACTCAGCATGAGTGGACAAATGGAATCTCCAAGATTATAGTTAAAGTTTAAGTACACTGAAACAGCTGCTTCGTTATCTTTTATATTTTGTATATTTTGCAATAAATTCCAAGCAACAGTGAACGGTGAATACTCTGCACTAAAATGCACTAAATTGTGTAATAAATGCTTCTCAACACTGTGAAGCAAGGTGTTGCCTTAGAAGCACAAGGGCTCCTGTGGACATTAGGATCTACCACCCTGCACAGTTGTCCTGGTAGTGGAAGAAAAGGAAAAGACGTGAGGGTTGCTAAGGTTTTCTGTGCCAATGGCAGAACCATGCACTACTCTAGTATTATCTCGCTGAGGCAGTATTTAAAGACTACACTCTCAGCTCGCCTTCAGCCAATTTCATGGCTGATATCCTCAATGTGAGGGACTGTGACAGGGCTTTTCCACCCCAGGAGGATAGACTTGGCCTAATGGGTTCAGAGGCCTCTGTCAGTGTGCTAACTTCCAGCAAATAGTGTTGCTATTTAACAGGTCAAGAGCAAAATCAAATCTGTGTCCTTGTTGTCTGCATACTTGAGAACCATATATTGATTTCTGAACTGCAGTCTTGAAGATTTTATCAAAAGAAAAAGCATCCTACAAAAAAGTAAAATGACCCAAAAATTCTTTGAGAGGCACCATGGGGGTGGGAATCAATTTTTACGATCTGCCATGGTGACACACATGAACATGGAGTTGCATGTAGTGAACCTGCAACGAGTGACACACAACCACCTACATACACAAGTGGGGTGAAGACACAAGGCAATGTTCAGCATGTCCTCCCCAGTAAAACGACCAAATAGGTTATTTTTTCTAGCAAACCATATTTACGTTTGTTGTGTCAGCAACCTCTAGTGGCAAAGGAGGAAGTAGGGTGATGTATTATGTAAATGGTGAGTAATTTTGAGTTAAGGTAAATAATGTTACTGACTTCCATCACTTGAGTTACGTCATGTCCATTGCGCGATTAACGTGAGTTCCGTCACGTGATATATGTCACATGACTTACATAATGTACTTATTTTAACTGAAACCACAAAGTTTTCCTAAACCTAACCAAGAAGTTGTATTGCCACCCGACCAAAGTGCAACCGTTCCACGACATTAACTACATGCTTTATGTAACGTAGGTAAGATCCGGTTGCCTGTTTGCATGGTGCTCATGATTACTGATCATATCAGATTAACAGTAATGGGCTCATAGGGTACATCCCAGGTCTCTTAATTGCATCTACATTTCCCTCACTTCCGTCTTTTCCTTTGATCTTAGTCCCTCCCACTGAAGACGTGGGGAGAGGTGGAAAGTTAAAGATGCCAGAAGAGAGGAATCAAGGAAACACACTTTTAGAGAAATGACACGTCTTTCCTCTGAACCCCCCTGTCAGTTGACTTTAACAGTGAATCCTGATAGTCTTGAGTTTGTATTGAATAAATACCTGCTTTCTGTATTTATACTGTTAACAGATCAGTTGAACCACAGTGTGTAAATGTACTTCACTGCTCAGACACTAAAGGCACATGAACTTTTTGTTTACTCAACTCAATGTTTTATTTAATATTTTATTAAAATATTATTTGTGTCTGCATTTATTGATATTCTGTTTGAGTATACATTATTCAATAATCCAGGTGCTGGTTAAAATGTTTTAAAGTTTGTAGAAATAATTTAGAAGCCTTAATATTTCAGGAGAAGTGGAAAAAATATTATTATTAGTAGTAATATATTTCACATCAAAGTAAAGCACAGGGATTTTTAGCCTTACATGTGACAGATAAACAATTCAAATCTGTTTACTACTGAAAGACATGAGACTCTCCCCAGCTACAATTGTAGCGACAATACAGAGGAAAGGAACTTATCTAATTATGGTTCTTTTGTTAATCAGATTTAACAGTTAACAGATCCTCAGAAGTATAGTTTTTTACTGATTTTTTCTCTGTGTCTAGTGTAAGTGTAAGTCTCAAACAATAACCAGTTTTATATACCACTGTTGTGTCATAAATGTAGAAAAAGCTCTTGGAATTTATTCACAAGTGCTTCTACAGCTCTGAAATGGCCACTAAACAACCCGTTACTTGTCTAACTGAGCAACATTCATCAGTGATATCATAGATTTTTATAACAAACTGATAATAATTCATTGGGCATTGTTCCCAGTCATACAATGGGAACTATGGATTATGAATAATTAAATAGAATAATCTTTAACTTTGCTGCCACAAAACACCCAGTTCATGGGAGTGCTTCTTTTGGATAGAAATAAAATGCATGAGGAGTGAACTAGCCTGATGTTGATAAATGTGCTCCTGCTTCGCTGGACTATGGTGTCATGATTGACTTGGAGCAGGTGTTGTGATATTGTATAGAATACTTTAATAACTCACACTTTGTACTATGATGGGAGCCACAGTGTTTGTCCAGTTGAGCAGGTGTGTCTGGTTGCTGTGGTCTGACAGTGATTAATGACACATGGATGCACAAAACAATGCATCAGTACAATATGATTGATTACAAAAAAATGATTTGCATTTCTTTTCAATGTGTTTAGGGGCATTTTGAGAGTAATGGTGATTCTCACTGGCATGACAAAAAAAGTCAAGAACCTTTAGACAAAGTTGCCAGATGTTTGTTTTAGCTTCTATTGAAAGTCAAAATCTTGTAGATTGTGGAAATGAAGTGCAAATCATCTTTTGTCAAAGAGTGCTCAGAGTAAAAGACAAAAAGAGATCAAAGGTAATGCATCAGTATTTATATATTCACTGAACTCTGTGGTGCTGCATAAGTGATGAAAGCACCCTATTTCCTAAATGCATCTATTCAAGATCAAAATCGGCATTATTTTTTGACTGACAGGTTCTGAAGAAGCTTAATGGGACTCAGGGTCAGGAAGCTTATTTGGCATAAACAATAATACATGTTTAATAATTCAATTAAAATGAGAAAACACTGACATTGGAACCTTGAAATGTGAAAATAATGAGAAGCAGTATGTGGGTTTGTTAGTAACTAATGGTTTGCTGTACTAAAGCATATAATTCTTGAGCTTACTCTAATGACTTCCTGAGAGGTTGTCCCTTAGCTGCCATCCTACAGGATATGGCAGACTTATAGATTTGCATTAGCTCTATATTAAATTAGTAAAAGGAAATAACAGGTTCTCTGGAAAGCTAACTGGTGTGCGGGTTGGGTAGGAGAAGCAAGGGACATGTTACATCGCTAATAGGGCTCAGCTTTAGACATCCCTAATAACAATATCCACTAATAACAGACCCTTATTAGTGGATATGCACTTTATTTGAGCAGCAGAAGGGCTACTTAACAGGTAATCTTTGAAATTCTATCCCTCTCTGCCTGCCTTTGACATATGCATGAGGAAAAGCAAGGAGTGGATTTAGAAATAATTTTGCCAGTCGGAAGACTTAAATTAGTGGTATAAGCTGTCCAATTAACAACTAACTAGATCCTAAAGTTACTGTTCTGAAAACGGGAACCTATGATGGCCTTACTATGCAAAAAAACATTTAAGAAAACAGCAAAATAGAAAACACACTTACTGAATGAACAGAAAGCAAGATGACAAAAAAGAAAACATAATGACATTTTTTTTCAAAATATATGATAGGCAGTCATGTTGTGTTTGCAGGCAGGAGCATGGTTCCAGGAATTTATTATAACGTACCGCACCTCCCTTTATGGATCTGAAATGAAGAGAAGATGAAACATGCACTTGTTTGTTTATAGCAGCATGAGAAACCATAATAGGAGCACTGGACAGGAAAACAAGGTTTATTCTACTAAGAAGATTAAAAAAGTGTTGGAAGAAGTGTACCATTTCAGTAGCTCAATTGTTGCAGGTAGGAAGTTCTGAAACAGATTTTTACAGACGTTATTGATTTGTCTGGGATGGCTCTACTTTTGGTTGATGTATAAAATGATCATACATTATCAATTTTCTCGAAGAAGGCTACAAGACCTGTACCAGTAAGTATTGTGGCTATAATATAATGTTCACATGTAATAGCCTATCTATTATTTTTGGGAGCAAATCATTTTATAAATAATATGGAAGGTTACTGTAAACTTCATCTCACTCCAAACCCTGCTCCTAATGTCATTTTGCAAACCATGCACATTCCTCTTATATGTCTGTCATCTATGTCACTCTTTAAAAAGCAGGCAGCAAATGTCTTCTTTCTTTTGCTCTTGCTGTCAGTGAAGTCAGTTAATATTTTAGCCTGGCAAACTTATTTGTTTAACTGCTTGAACAGATGCAAGAGCAGTTATACTTGTTAATAGAGAAATGCATTTCTTGGGAGTCTTGGGATTCTGTGCCAAAGGTAATGATCTGTTGCACATTTTATCATTAAGCCAATAAATCTCTCTACTAACAGCCATTAAATCTAAAAGCAAAGTTGTGTGAAGCAGTAAAAGTGAGTTTATTTATGGCAGCATACTTTCATAATTGTCTCTATTGAATGGACACATCGAAAGATTCTCTCTTGAGTCAGAAAGAGGAAAGTTTTACAATTGGATATATGACAGATAAACAGCAAAGCTAAATATATGTAATGTGTTTTTGAAATCAGTGCATTTTATTTTAACTATTTAATTTCCACTATTTCTCAGAATGATACTAATTAAAATCTTTATGCAAGTGAAACTGCAAAATAGGCTAACAAAGCAAAATGAGACAAATGATAATGCTACGTTATAGCCATGTGTTATGAGTGGTATAGAACATTTTTTGCAAATCTTTACTAATATGTCAACCCAATATTTTCAACTTTGATGATTTCAAAATTATTGGAATTACATGGTCCTTTATAGACTGAAACCACACGAGTCAATAGTATTGAAATGCATGGTTGACAAGCTAAAAACATGTCTGCTCTTTGTTTCTGAAAACATGACATTTGATGACATTTTTGAAAAGCTATTCAACTACTCATAGAAACTCTGTCACCACATTCATGCTCAAGGGGAAGCTCTGTCCTGTAGATGTTGTTAGATGAAAAGGTCAGGGGTCGCCAGAGTCATTAGGACCCTGAGTATCCATACCAATTGTATAGCAATCTGGTGAGTTGTCAACATAATGTATCTTTCTGCAAACACAAAGTGTTTAAGGAGGGCCACAGGACTGACCCTGCCTGAATTATGTAAACACAAGAAATAAAATACATTTGTGGGATTACATTTCATATGGAATGTCTGAGGAGTTGTTTTGCACAGAGAGCAATTTGTATCAGTGTCAAATGCAGTCGATTAGGGTGTAAGGGCCGCTGACTTGGTAGATTAATATTCGAGCTGAAGTCTGCAAGCTGTGCTTTTGATGATGAAGCAGGCTATTTGCTTGTGTAATGTTCTTGATTTGCATGAATTTTTTTAGTGACTAAAATGAAAACTGTGAGCGCTCAGCTAAAGCAAATGTGTAATATAGAATGTAACTGCTAAGTAAGCAAATTAATACATTTTAACATTAAGTCAAAATGTCTTTCATAATGTTGAAAATACATCTTCACCGCTCACTGGAAATAAAAAATGTGTAGTACAGTACCAAGGGGCAGATGAGCCTCTGGCTACAGCAAAGTTTGCGGACACTCTTCTAACAAGTCTGCAATTAATTATAAAACTGACCCGTTCCATCAACATGTCTTGGGAGTTGCTAAGTGATGGGTTTGTGGTCATTAGTAAGTAATTATGGGAAATGTTGGATCACATCCTCTATTGATCCTACAGAGATTTTCTTCATTTGACTGAAGACTCAATTATAGCAGAAAGGAATGAGTGTAAACTTCTTCTTCGTTCCCTGTTTTATACACATGTAGCAGGACATTTAGCTCAATGTTATGATGAGACTACCAATCTGTTGACATAATTATTCTCATGAAAGCCTAAGAAAGGGGAAAACTCCTTCTCAGTAGCAAGCTATAGAGGTAGTTTTATGATCTAGTATTAGTATTACTGTATAGTCCTAATGAGAATCATAATAGGCAATTATTAGAATGAGATCAATATTAAGTTAATTGTAGAGCAGGGCTGCATAGATTGAAAAATAAGCAAGCAAACACAAGACAAATACATTTTCATTTTTTGCACATTTATTAGTAACTACTCTAAAGACAAAAGTCAATATGCAAATAGACAAAGTAACTTAAACAACAAAAGCAAGTGTGTAGTAGTAATGATAATGAATTTACTTAGACTTACATAAATAATGGAGGTAACAATTTAATATTACAATGAATATTGACCAGAGTTGACCATTTACTCTTGCACTTATCTTTTCCTGAGACACCCATATCATTACATCTTTCTGAAAAAAGCAAATTAGCCATCATGTACCTTTTAAGCAAGGTACTTAGAGAGTTGGTCATTACGTGTGTGTGCCTTTAGAGCATTGGTTGGATGGCAACTCCGGCGACAGCTCAATTGGTTGAAATGGCAGAGACACTGGGAGTGGACATGGTTTCATTAGCTCAATGGAAAATGGCTCACACTTGTCACACTCTAAACATTGTCACTCTGGTCACACTCAGAGGTCTCGTCTCAGGAGGAGATCTTTTATGCCAAGTATCTGGTTGACACCTTCACAGGGCAACTGACCAATAGGGTTGGTTCAGTTATTGACAAAGTGGCCACTAGGCAGTCATATGTTACCCATTATGGCCAGGCAGCCCGAGGATTCCTAGGAGGATCACTTAGTCTTTAGAGAACGCTGAGGTGAAGATATGGGCAGAGGTTTAATATGTCATACGTCTGCTTGTCATTTTGAGGTTTATTTCTACACATAGTTTACATTCTTATACTGTCCTTACACTGACATACATATTAAATTTACCATTGAAAATAATATGCAAATATATTTAGTATACTTTGTGGTAAAGGGCTAATGTGTGTATTTGACAATTGATTAGAGGCTGAGTGATGTGGCTAATGAGCATGATAATCCTGAAACATGACACTCTACTTTAAAAAAGCAAAGAAAAGTTGGTACATTATAGATAAGAATTAGACTTTATCATCAAGATTTCCAAGTAGTTTTTCCAAGTAGTAATTTTTTTTCTTAATGTGTGTTGCTGATTTTTGGGCTATATTTCGCAGTGTCCTTGTGGTATTTTCATCAGCAGAGGCACACAGTGTGCTCGCTGATGTGAATGGTTAAAAGCTGGCATCAATTACATTCAATCATATCAGCTCCTCTGATCCCTGTTAAAAGTGGTGCCCTTAGCAGCATGACATACTGACACTTTGGGTAAAGGGTAGTCCAGACAGTCCTCTCCTAAGAAGAAACAAATAATTTTATCAGAGAGGAACAGAGCTGCAACACTTTAAAATCCAAACACTGGTCTCCACTTTGATATTTTATAATCACCTCATAGTGGAGAAAGACATTTTTCTCAGATTTTCTCACCTTCAAAGCAGAATCATGCTAATTTTATAAAATATTAGGCTAGGCTAGACTAATTCAAATAGCCCATTGTGTACAGTGTATGTATATTTTGGTTATTGGTATAATTATTTTTTAATGTCCAGGAGTAAAACAGAGCCAGAAGAGAGAGACTGATAAAACTGTTGTTGTTTCTGGTTTGCAGGTGCAGAACATGAAATGTGTCCTTTCCAGCAGTATTGAGTTGCATCTTGACAGTTCAATTTGTTCGGCAAATGGCTGCCAATAGACTAAACTGTGGGCGAAGGTCTTTTTCTTTGCTCGCTCACTAGTGGTCCTTGTCTGGGACGCTGCTGGTTCTGAGATATCTCTTTTTCTAAAGGTCTCACAGCAATATTTGCTAACTCTATTCTTCATCAGACACATATTTCCAAGCTCCTTTCTCTTCACCTTTTGCCAGGGAAAATGGATGGTGAAAACCTCTGTCCTAGATCACATATAAGAGACAGATGGTCTGTTAATAACAAAAAAAGTAAGCCTTTTCTTTTTCTTTTCATGTATTTTTTTACGTGCATTAACATGAGAAGCTGCATTAATGTCACAGCTCAAACTACACTTAACTAGTATCATAAAAAAGAATCGTTTTCCCTGTGCAGAAGACCAAGCCATCCACCTTTTTTCACAATTTGAATTGAGAACCTGAGCCAAAAGTAGCATTTTTTTCCCGAACTTGTCAACAACTGCTATTCATTGTCAGTTTACAAGTGACTCTAAAATTGATTAATACTGACTAAAATGTTCTCGAAAAAACTCGAAAGTGTAAAGATTCAGCGAGAATACAATACTTTGTCAGGTTGTGGAAACGTAACAAAGCATATTATATATCTTGCTAGAGTCTTGCACTGGCAGCTCAGAACATGTACCACCTGCCGATGTTGATGGGGCAGGTCTCTGTAACAATGTGGTCTCTGAATTTCAGTGCCTGGTCCTATTTTGTCCAGACCAGCTCTTTAGGAGCAGCGTCCAGTCCAAGCTGTCAAAACATCGTCTTCATCTTCCTATGACTGTTCTTCTGTCAGAGTTAACATATGTTTTGGCAATTAAGCCAGAAAGAAACAGATATATGTACCTTGTTTTTCTTTATGGTGAACTGGTGTCCAATGCCAGTCTTCACTTCAGATGTGCATAAGCCCACTTGTTCCATTTAACTTTTAAAGAAATACGGGGAAACAGAATATCAAGCACAAATGTAACAGGTTTAAAATACATTCTTACATCTTCTATTACTAAACCTACTAAATAACATGCCACCAAATTTCACCCATGTCTAATTCTTTGTAGCTGTCAGCTAGGGTCATGAGTGTCAAGGGGAAGAGAGACATTTACAGTTCAGACTGCCAGCTTCAGTAGCAGAACCCCAACTCCCCAACCCCAACTACATTTGGTTTAAGATTGGATAATCATAGTTCTTTTTTCAGAGCAGGTGACATTTCACATTGTGCATGGAAAAAAGAAATGAAATTTGTGGATGATTAATGTTTTACAGTTGTTGAAATTTCCAAACTGGTTTCAGCTATCCATGCACTCGTGCCAACATTCTGACACTTATGTGAGGATTCTGTTGCAAGGTCTTCTCTCATAACCTGTTGAAAACATTTAGTTTCAGGTTGTCTTTAATCTTCTGGGCCATGTTTCCATTTAACTGTAATTTTTTTTCTCAAATTTAAATTAATCTATGCTCTATAGCTGCATGTTCTTCACCGATTTTCTTACCTTTTTGAAGTTGGGTTTTTAGATATTTTTGACCACACACACCGCCTTTATCCACTGACCATTAAGATTTTATAGAAGTGTGGAAATGGAAAAAAAGTCTTCCATGGATCCTTTTTAATCATTCACCAGTGAAGCGTGATGATTCAAGAGTGAAATGTCAATTATGTCAGGGGACTGAGATTGAGTTTTTGTGTCTTTTTGTCTGTCTCTCTTCTGTAGGGTGATGACGTCCTGACAGTTATTAAAATGAAAGCACAGTGGCCAGCTTGGCAACCACTTAATGTGTAAGTAATACATTCTGATGATCATAATGCTCACCACACATCTGCTGTTGACTGTGTTGATGGTTTTGTTCGTTGTATTTCACAAACTGCAAACCTACATTACGTTTAAATATTTTTCCATGCACCTCGATAGGGTATGGAAGCTAAAAGGAAAAGGAGTTGTTAAAATGCTGATTCACAGCAGACCTGTAATAGGTGAAGTCCGGGATTACAATGGCTTCTCCTTTAACAGCTAGCTATACTATTAAAGTTAAGTAATAAATAAGTACCTCTAGTACTTCTCTCACCCTGGCAGTTAATTTGTAATAGCCTGGGCTTTAATCAATTTACTCTGTAGGGTCTGTTATTGGTCTGTGGCATATAAGCGCCTCTGTTATTTTGATTTGACAATTGTGTATGTCGTGTTTTGAATTTGAGGCTGTAGTAAATTATTTATCTGGTGCTAGATGCACTCTTTAAAACATATGGCACAGAAATTGTTCAGCATGCTCCTTAGCAAACACATCAATGTAAAGCATCCATGAGTAGTTAATGGACCAAAACAAGCACTGGTAATATGTCAATATCAATATGTAGGTTGAAACACAATCATTAACTGAAACAGAAACAGCTGTGTAGGAGGAACAAGACACAAGGTATTTACACTGCAGCAGCAAGGCCTCTCACAGTAGAAATTTTCTTTCCATTTCCTTTCGCAATCGGAACTTGTTCAGCAGTGCTATCAGCTCAGAGCTGCAGAAATCAGTGGGATCCTGGTACACCCATCTACTGTCTGGAGAAGTCTGGTCAGAAGAGGGCTTCATGAAAGACTTACGGCCAAAAGCCATAACTCCAACATGGAAAATGCTATGCATGGCAGAAAATTTTTTTTACCTCGTACTCTGGACTGATGAGTCAAAATAAAAAGTTTGGCTGTAGCAGAAAGCTGTTTCTTAGCCGAAGGGATGAAGCGGTACAAAAATGAGCGTCTGCAGGCAACAGTGAAGCATGGTGGAGGTTCCTTGCAAGTTTGGGGCTGCATTTCTGCATATCGAGTTGGGGATTTTGTCAGAAATAATGGTCTCCTCAATGCTGAAAAGTACCAGCATATGGTTATTTATCTTACAATACCATCAGGGAGGCATCTGATTAGCTCCAAACCTAACACAGACAAATAGAAAGTGTGAAATAACTAGAGCTGGAAGTTCAGTGAACACTTTTGGTGTCACCTAATGACTCCAAGGTAGACCTGTCTTACCTTTCTCTATTATATCAATTAAACGCCCTAAGAATATTCTAACAGTTCCCTAAGTTGTTTGAACCAACATACCAAAAGCTATGTGTAAGTATACCTAGGAGAATTATGGCTGTTTTGAAGGCAAAGGGGGGGTCACACATCTATTGATTTAGATTTTTCTTCTGTTCACTCTTGCTGCATTTGGTGATTGATAAATATAATCTATTAACATGTCTATTTTTGAAAGCATTTTTGCTTTACAAAATTTTTCCACACCTGCTTAAAACTTTTCCACAGTACTGCATGACTGCAGGTCCTAAGGCTCTAAGGCTTAAGGTGTCAGAACATACAGTAAGAAGTTAGTAACCAAAGTTGCACCCAGTGCTTGCTGATCAGTGAAAATCCAGCTCAAAGGTGCCCTGAAACTGCCAGCTACACCAAGCTTACAGTGTGCATGCTCATTTACTTCTAAATTCATAAGAGCCATTTAATCTCTTATTCATGAGAAAAACAAGAAGCCTGTTGGCTCAGCTAGCTGGGAAGAACTTCAGTGGTAAAGGCCTGTGCAGTGTTGTTTCCTCGACCACAGGGCTTCAGTGAGGGCCATGAGTTTACTCTCCAAATGGAAGAACACAGTCAGGAATAGAAGCAATGATATCCAGTAGGGCTAATTAGCGTACTCTGTGCTGTAAAGGCAACCACACTTAATTGTTTTACACAGCACATTCAGGAATGTGTCAGATCAGTTATGTTGGTCGGGATGAAGGGAAGAGTGTTTATATCAATAACCAAATCAAAGTGTGTTTACCATGGACATAGTTAAGTCTAAGTCTACATGTTACCCAACCAGCCAGAAGAAGCACATAAAAGCTGCATGCATGAAAAATACATAAATGCATTTTTCATGCATGCGTTTTTGCTGTGTGGGTCTTGGGGGTTTGTGATTTTTCAGGTGTACGTATATGTGTGCCTGGATAAAGCTATCATTTACGCCAAAGCTTTTCTCTCTGTTAGAGTTAATGGTCTCCTCATCCCCATCCAGTTTTCAAGCTGACTTAATGGTGGTTGTCAACTAAAGCTTCCAACATTTCTTGCATTGACAAATATGAGGATGAGAGACCAGAAGAGAAAGAAACAGAGAAAGAAAGGAAAACAGCAAACAAAGAATAAGTCAGTAATTAGATAACGTTCCTGAGAAGACTGGGGTTTAATTACATAAGTAGTGTTTTTTTTAAGATTAACTACTGTATGTGGCTAAGAACCAGTATGTGTACTGCAACAAATTCTGTAAAATAAAGTGCCTCCTCTTAAACCAGGCTTTCATTTTATTTGACTATAAAGAGCAAAATGATTGCTGGAACAAAGGGCAAAGCGGCAGAGATGAAGAGTAGATGTGGGAGATGAGAAAAAATGAGGCTGGAGACTTGACAGCCATTATTGTACATATTACAACAGTATGTGTACAGCAGTGGCTCTCCTGAGACCCAGTACATCATAGGGAAAAAGAAAAAGAGCGATAAGAAATTGTTTTCCAGAAAATAAGTACATACCAGACAGGTCCTTAAGAAATGACTCCTGTAGATAAATAAACCTCACTAGAATAGAAAATCCTACCAGTAGATTTGTATGTCAGTAATTAACCAATAAAAAAGATAAAACAATAAAATAGAATAAAAAAACATGTGAGGTTCTCAGTACAGTAGTGTATTATAATTTCAAGGAATATTTCAACGCTAATTATGTAGCTGTCCAAAATGTGGCAGTCTTTCTAGTCCGTTAAAACTACAGCCACTTTGACACCACACTTTATGTTGACAGAGAAATTGTTCTGTTGCTAAGCAAACCTGTGCCTGCATGTACCAGAGAAGCTCAACTGTCAAAGGCTTGCTCATAACTTGGTAGTCCTTTCACTACTATATCATTTTTCAGCCAAAATATACAGAAATTACTATGGCTGACTCCGAATAGTCAAAGATTTGATAATTTGATGGGTGGAGCCTGATTCAGCTGTCAATCTCACAGTCAAAGCTTCACAGCAAATGAGGATCATGCCATTTTGGAGATCTGGGGTGCTCAATGTGTGCGTGAATAAATCCAAAATTGTAACCCTAACCCTGAATCGTCAGTGCGCATGTGTAGGCGTAGCGTGTATGTGTGGAGTGGCGTGGAGGAACACTTGCTGAAGAGACCGAGCCCCAGCTTCACTGGTGTTGTGCTGAGTTGTCTGCACCTCAGGGGACTTGCGGATAATTTATCACTGTTGATGAATCACACAAAGATTATTTTATCGTTTTTAAAATGCTGGCTTCTTGAAATAGACCCGAGAGGAACCGCGACTACAAAACTGCATGATTTTTTATCTTGATGAACCATACAAAAAATATTATAATATTGTTTTCAAACAGTACTTCAAATAGACACAACCGATTCAACAATCAGTCGACTAATAGGCAATCCTTGACAACAGAACAAGAACATTTCACTTGCTACTTAAGGCCAAAAAAACTTGAAACAAGTGAAATTCTCTAACGTAAAAGCTGCATGGTAAGAAAAAATATCTTGTCAGACAAAAAACAAGTATATTCGCCTTCAAGATAATTAATCTTACTAAGATTTTAGTTTTTGCAGTGTGATTCGACTGTGTAAATCCTTAGTCAGCGACAGCCCTAGAAATTACCTTGAGCAGAGATACACATAATATCAAATCAAAATGTAAAAGCTGATGCTGTGCTCTTGAATTTATAAATCAGTAGTATTTTCCATCTAATCTTGGTCAGCCCATGCAAATAACTCAGTCTGTAGTCTTAAGTCAGTGATTTCAAAATAGGTGAGGCAACCACTAAATGTCACAACCCATCACGGAATCATGACCACATAGTTACTTCTATACTCAGACAAACTCAAAACAATGCTGTTGATAGTGGCAGGAACAAGGGATGCTAGAGTTATACTTCCCTAAAGATGTACACATTAATTAGCTAAGCAGTGTACTGCTGTGGACAGGGTCAGCAGCAAAACGTGTTTTAACTACCTAAAAGAAAAAATCAGTGTAGAAAATTTTAAAAACTTTAACTTTCCATCAGACAGCCATTTCATTTAGAGAACTACATTTTCGCTAAAACAATTCTGATAAAAAACTACTTCTGTTTCTCTGTGTTGCGCCGTATTCTCTCACTTTCTCTACGAAGTCACGCTACACACTACAGCATCTTCTTTTGTTTCCTCACTGAATTTCTCTTCATTAGTCCACCCGCTCTCTATACCACTTTTCCCACTTTATATGCTGCATTAAAATGGTTGCATCCATCACAGCTACAGTACCTCCATGACACTCCGCTGGCTCCTTGTTGTCTCCCCACTCCCACTCTGTCTTGCCAGCTGTCTTCCTAATAACCAGAGGACTACTTTGGTGTTCCACGGGCTACATTTGATTAGCAGCTAAAAAATAAGCTGGTTGTCAACGGTGTGAAATAAGGAGCTTTTGAAGACAAGAATATAGCTGTTAATGAGCTGTCTTCTTTATTTCTGTCACTCTCAGAACTACTTTTTGGGTTTGATAGAAGTGGTTTATGTGTATATAGTTTGGTATAGTAGTGGAGTGAGCCTTGCCTCACTTCTGGGTTAGCTTCTGTTCAATCATGCATGTTTGCTTACTAGAAACATGTGAAACATAATATTGAGGTTTTCCATCGCAGTAATAATTTATTGATGATCAGACTGAGCTTTGACTGCTGTGTGAGCAAATCTGTCTGCAGGAAAATGTCCCAGCTTTCAACAAAAATATTCAAATTTAAATGCCTAAACAATTTCGGTAAATGTTTTACTTTTAAATAAATAAATAAATCATCAATCTTTTAATAGATGTCATGGATATTCCACAGTCCGTTAATTTATTGACCACTATATGGTTAAATGTCTGCTGCAGTTATAGTTGTAGTGTTAGCTAGTAAGACCAGGATCACAAAGATCAAATAAAATAAAATTTCAGATTGCATAATTTTGGAAACCTTTTCTGGCCATTACTTTTATTGGATGTTACGGAGGTGTCTTGCTCTGTGTCTCCTTTTTTGTCAATTGTGCCTTACCTTTTTGTAGAGGCCAGGTAAGCTGTCTGAGAGACACCTCAGACTTGCAGTACTCACTGAGCAGAGACCCAGGAGAGTCGAGTGAAGTTGTATGTTCTCGGGGGATAAGGGCTATTTCACAGCCTCAGAGGACATCATTAGTAGAGTGTGCAAGGGCAGGACTGAGTTGGCTGAAGTCAAATGGATTTTATGGGCATGGTGACAGGTGAAAGGGTATCACTGGCTAATGGTCTATGTTTCAACAAGAATCTCCCCACTCCTAATTAATCTTGTATTGGCTGGGAAAATTCTTGTAATTAGTTTAGCTGTCAATCATTGGTTAAGACAGATGGCTAGAAATGTGGGTGTGTGTGTGTGTGTGTGTGTTGTGCTGTAAGAGAGCAAATGTGGTGTGGAGATAAATGTAGTTTTGCGATGTGAGTGTTGAATACATCAACTTAATATATACCAGTCACAATCTTGTGAATCACGTACCTTTCCTTTCTCTCTCTCGAAAAGACAGCCACGGTTTCCCACTTGCTATTTTAGTTTAGCATCCATTTCACAATGTTACTTTTCTTTTTTGTGCTTTCACTTTCATCGATCTTTCTAAAAAAATTGGGACATAGTCTAACAACTGCAGCCACTGACACAAGTGCACTGTCTAAGCCTCATGTCATGTTACGGTTGAATGCTAAACAAAGTTTCAATCTTATATCTTTGTTCAGACGATAATGTGTGCAGGTGTGTGGAGTTGCCCCAAGCCAATGCTAAAGATCATGTCAGGGCATTTTTTTAATGGATCATTGGCTAAAATAAACCTGATCACTTGTGGATCCTTTTTGAGCTTTAAACTTATGGATTTTGTCCACCTCAGCCTGCTAGTGTTGCAGCACTGCTCCCTTTTATAACAAACAGACTCCACATTTTGAGCATTTTGTTTGTATATGGGAGTAAAAATTAGAGTGTAGAGAGAGTGTGAAAAGTGAAAAATTGTACAACTTCACAAGAAATTTTGTCGCATTGTCCCAGTTAAACTCTCAATTACATCATATCAATAATTTAAGCTTATGAACTTAATAGTTTTGAACCAGGACCTGCAGTATCTGGCTCAAGTTGCTTGTGAAAAATAAATAAATGATAACTGTGCCAAATTCAGTATTATTTGTGATTGAATAGAGGTATGTATTTAATCATATTTTCTGCTACAGTGTACTTTTACTATCTATACTAAGAAATAAGTTCTACCTTATCTCATTTTCAGGTTCTAACAGTGTGCATTGGGCCTGGTATACTGCCATTAAAATGTCACAACTTGTAAACTTAGTCCTATTATCCTAGTTTTCCTCTTGTGTTTACACTTTGTTGGCAACCTGCTAGTGACACAATTGGAAATGTATGACTTTACAAGTTCACAAAGCGCAACCAAATGCATCATTTGGTTTTGTTTTGTTCAGGCTGACAATCTAATTTAAGGTGAAGCAGGTGCAGCCTAGCCTCAGGTCTTCTAAAGGACACACCTTTTGAGGTTCTGACTTGTCAGTTGACAAGTAGCTTTCTGTCTCTAGCTTACTCACACTTACAAATTGCATTGAATCCCTCAGACCTCATTCTCACTCTCTTCCTCAGGCGGGCTGCCCCCTCAGCTGAATTCTCAGTGGACCGGACGCGTCACCTAATGTCCTACCTGACCATGATGGGGCCCAGTCCAGACTGGAATGTGGGACTGTCTGCTGAGGACTTGTGTACCAAGGAGTGTGGTTGGGCCCAGAAGGTGGTCCAGGATCTGATCCCCTGGGATGCAGGCACTGACAGTGGTGTGACATATGAGGTCAGTAATAACATTTTGATATTAATTAGTAAAAAAAAAACGTTATTATCTCATTATGTCAGCTCACTTATTTACTCCCAAACATGCATACTGATGTAAAACAATAGGAGATGTTTTCTCACTCTGTCTGTTTTATGTTCTATTCAGATCTGTTTAAAATAGATTGTGTGTGTGTGTGGGGGGTCTCTATTATCATCATGCAACAAAGACAAAAGTGTCCCTCTGAATGTGTGGCTCAACTCTGCTCTGCCTTTAACCCATGAATAACCTTCCTCCTCACTCTCATCACCAGCTAAGTCTTTCCTTCGCCCTCGCATGTTGACCTTGTCATTATATCAAACCTCTTCCTCTTCATCTGCCTGTCTGCTCACATTCGCAATTACTACCTCTCTCACCTCATCACATACCACCAGTCTGCAACAGTTCAACTGTCATCACCCATCCAATTGGGAGTTGCTGTCCGCTACATGTTCAGTGTCTTCAGTCGGCACTAATAGATTAAGCTGTGTGTGCGTGTTTGACCTAACTCGACATGACGACATGTGTGAAACCTTTGGCTGATCCCTTGGAGCCCACAGAGGAACCCACTGAACTGTACTCTCTTGCTTGTTTTGGCCGGCCTCAGGAATACTTTCACACGTTCTTTCTCAATTTTCCTCTCTCATACACACACACACACACACACACACACACACACACACACACACACACACACACACACACACACACACACACTCTTTTGTACACCACACCACTCTTTGCTTATAGACACTTTCCAACTCAATCAAACTGGACAATCAGGGCAACTATTATTCAGGAAGCTTCACGTGTTCTGTTTAGGTCTGACTACTATGACTAGACTGCCTATAGACTCTGAAGGAGACTGAAAGGAACTGTCAAAAAATACTGAAGTCTGTTCAATCTCCATAATCCTTAAAAACCGCAAAAATGTGTCACACGAAAACATCTGTAAAATCTTTAGTAAACTGAAAGTACAAAATCATATACAGCAGTGTACTTTACTATATTTGAGCTTTCAAGCGGTGAGCTGTACTACCCATTTGGCTAAGAATAAGGACATCATGTCCCACAAGTATAATGTTAATACTTTTCAGAAAGATCAATGAAAGAAATCCTCTATACAAAAATACATTGTGCAGCAGAGGAACAGAGGCTCTTCTGGTAGTGGGGTGGGACTTTGGCTCTCTGTTACAAAATTGTTAAAGGCACAGGCCTGTGACGGAGTAATGAGATCCATCCTCTGTGCCATTACTTTTACTGTATCTTTTAATTAGTGGCCACTCATTACCCTTCTCCCTATCTCCCTCACTCTCACAAACACAAACACAACTGCGCTTTCCCTGTTGGTTTTTTTTCCTGGGTGGCCTCAGTGGGGGGTGAAGGATGAGCTGGTCTTCTGCCTCCAGACAGCCTCTGGCGGTGATGCTTCTATCAACCCCATGCTGGCAGACCTTTACTGTTGACTAATAAGATCATCTCCCACATAAACTACAGCCTTCCTCCACAGCTGCTCTCCGACTTTGTGACTTGTCCTTTGTGTAACTTTGAGTGACTTTGTGCTGTTATTGTACTTGTAATGCACAATATTTTTTAAACAAATCCTGACAGTGTGTTATTTTTGAAATTCCCGAGATCCACAGCTTTGCCTTTCTCTTCTTATGTTCCTCTGTGTTCTTCTTTTAGTCTCCCAACAAGCCCACTGTGCCTCAGGAAAAGATCCGTCCCCTAACCAGCCTGGATCATCCACAGAGCCCTTTCTATGACCCTGAAGGGGGCGCCATCACTCCTGTGGCCAGGGTGGTGGTTGAACGCATCGCCAGAAAGGTCTCTCTGTTTTCATATCAGACGGCTTTTCTTGCAAATATAAGTTTTTCCTGGTAGCATTTGTAGGATAATGATCACACTGTTTGCGATATATAACCATAATAATATCCTAACAAGACTTGAATTTTATTGTAGATATAACTGCAGAGAGCGGTACATAGACCCAGTGATGTTTTTCTCTTCATAGTCACTGATACCCTTGCTTTATTAGTATTTTGTGGTGATCCTCCAGTACTCCCAGCTTTTCTCTCTCTGCACGTCTTCTTCACATATACTTACTTAACTCTTAACACTCTTGATTCTGTGCTGCACTGATAAATCAGCCAAATGAGATAAATATAAAAATAGAAGCTGGCATCCTCTAATATCTGCCATCATGTTGCCATCATGTCTTTAAAAGTTTGAAAAGCAGAGACACAGAAGAAGGGAGAGAGGCACTTCCTTTTTCTTTATCACTGCTCAGCAAGTACGAAGATGAGTTCAGTCCTGTCCATCAGTACAGGAACTGATCAGTGTTGGATGTACTTTCTGTTTTTGCATTTCACAAGGTGAAAAACAAAACCTGTCTACAAGTTTGCTCCTTTCCAAATTGAATAAATAATGAAAAATAAGCTTAGTCAAAATTTATGTTCTCAAATGTTAGCTATGTTAGTAGTTGTAGTATTACATTAAACAATTGTGCTTCAAAGTAGATACGGTATAATTTATATAATTAGAAATGTGATATTTCTTCAATTAAAGTCATCTCATAGCACTTTGTAAGGGTGATATTTTGACCAATCACCACCAGTGTCAAAGTTGTATGAAATCTATGAACCTTTTATAATTAT
This sequence comes from Lepomis macrochirus, assembly GCA_024633595.2. Lineage (NCBI taxonomy): Eukaryota > Metazoa > Chordata > Actinopteri > Centrarchiformes > Centrarchidae > Lepomis > Lepomis macrochirus. Next base: position 18,870,829 of record JALXJV020000006.1, read on the forward strand.
AATTTGATGGTTGGTGAAACACATTCCCTGGCTGCAAACCAGTTAGTTAGTCCTTCAGTGGCATCTAGAGGCTGCTGTGGGGATTTTGGAGGAATTCTTAAGCTTTATTCTGTGATCCTTTTGACACACCCCATTTATCATAATTTACTTACACAAAACAACACAGACATGCATGCTTACTCAGTTACACCTGCAGAATTCATGGGCATTCAGTCTGTTGTCTTTCTGTGTACTTTGTGTATACCACAGTTAAGGGAATAAACAGAAGGACTTAATATGTTGCAACATTACTTTGTGTCTGTGTGTCCACAGGGCGAACAGTGTAACATTGTGCCAGACAATGTGGATGACATTGTAGCAGATATTGCCCAGGAGGAGAAGGAGGAAGGTCTGGACCCTGCTCCCATTTCTCTCTCTGTCTCTGTCTTACACTAGATTAAAAACTTCCCTTTATCATCTTGCAGATGATACTCCTGAGACGTGTATCTACTCCAACTGGTCTCCATGGTCCGCCTGCAGCTCAGCTACGTGTGAAAAGGGCAAGCGGATGAGGCAGAGGATGCTCAAGGCCCAGTTGGACCTCAGTGTACCCTGCCCACACACCCAGGATTTTGAGCCTTGCATGGGGCCTGGATGCAGCGACGAGGGTGAGTATCTATCTAAAGACTGAAGCGCTATTGTATTCACAAGGAAAACAAAAATGGCCATCTAAATGATGACGTAAAAGACACCTCAGCATCAACTAAGCACTTTTATGAGCATTATTAATCTCTTACATAATTTGCCATAAAAGTGAGGGCATGTTTACAAAACGCTTTTTATTGTTATTAGGCTATCGATAATACCCAAGGTACCATTCTACAGCAGCAATGAAGTAAGAGCAGGCAATGAAAGCACTTTGTTTATAAAGCAGGATTTAAAATTTTATAGCAAGAAAAGTTAAATTGCAGGAGGCCATTAAATATATTTTGTAAGATGGTGAGAGCAGTTCACTCAAGAAATTATGTCTGCTGAACATACAATGCAAAACCTTCCACCTCTCTCTCTGCTTCTCGTATCACTCCGCTAAGACCCTACCACGAAACCCTCAAGAAGGCACCAGTTGCCCTTCAAAGCCTCATCCCGCGTAGGGCTTGTTCGCCATGGCGAGAGTCGCTCACGCATCGACTCAAGTTCTCATAGACGACCCTCTAATCTCTGCCCAGGGCAGGGTGTCCCAGGCTTCAGAGGCAGCTGAAAAAAATCTAACAGCGGAATGAGAGGCTAGTACACCACTGCCCCCCCTCAAGTTTTTCCCCACTGTCATCATGCCTCTTTGCTAATCGTTCATATCACCATCATGGTGTTGAACGTAATGAGTCCGTGCTCTGCTCTGTGTGGAGCTTGGACGTGTTCACACATGTGTTTTGCACTATATGTTATTTGGCAAAGAAGGGACAGGCAGTTCTTTGTTTGCTGGAAGTTGTTTCTCAGCTATTGTGCTGGAAAACTTTTGAAGCCACAGGCTGTAGAGAATAACCATGACTGAGTGAGAGCATGCGCGAGGAGGGAGGCTGGGCAGCATGTGCAGTAGAAGGAGCCAGAGGAACCTAATTTCACAGATTATCTGTCTCATGTAGGCTACTACTGTCAGCATATGGCAGTTTTAGCAAATATGACAAAAAGGAATTTTTACAAGAATTCCCTACTGCTGCTTTAATGTATATTTTTGTCTCCTTATAAAATAGATATATACATTTATGTCTCCTTGTATAATTTAATTACTGCCTACATTTATTTATTGAATTTATTTTTTTGTGCATTTAATCAGATGTTTATTTATTTATTAAGCATTTATATATTTCTGTATTTATTTCTAAATTTGTCAGGATCAGTCCTCCATAGAGTCGCGGTGTGAGCCACATTGGTCCGTTGTTTTGCCTTCCAGGTCACCTCGCATGTCATGTGACTGAAAACTATGAATTGCAACAAAGGGGCTCAGTTGCATTCACATGCTTTTCAGATGGTTCACTCTACATGCATGTTTGCAAAATATGTATTTGCAATACGTGATTTTCCACGAATCAAAGTCTTTATAGCCTACAGCACTGAAAACATTGTTTTTTATGAGGGTGCTCCAATCGATTGGTCACATAATCGGCCGATAAATGCTTTAACTGGTTTGATCGGTGGTCTCTAAAAAGGCTGATCAGAAAAGCCGATCAGATGCTGCAATATTAGCCAGACAAATTTTCAACGGCAGCCAAAATGGTTTCACTACATGGTCTGAACATTTTTCAAAGCTAGCTAGCACCAAAGTCCTTTTCAGACAGAAAGCCATTGATGCACCCAGCTAATCATTTACAATGAGAGTTGAGCAGCAATCAGACAAGCTGAGCAACAGGAGCGATCATGTGAAACTGTCGCTGTCGTGCTCATCTCACACACATGCTGCCCGCTCGCTACCAGAGTTCACTTGTCTTGACCAACAGCGCATCGGGCAGAGAGAGACTGATCCTTCAGTGTGAGTTTCCTGATGCAAAGAGAGGCGCCACTCAATCAGCTGACTGCCGCTCTCTCTCTCCATTTTCGTTTTAAAACAGAGACCTTTTGCTATGTTTCCACCTCCCGTCCAGATTAAACCGGCGAATCCCAAGATTTCTTTGAAAACACCGCTGACCTTGTGGGCAAAAACGGAGGACTTTATAAAACGATGACACAGACACTCACATTTGGCCTTGTGATTCAGTCTCTTCAGACACGATGCTACTGACAGAGTTTTATTTTCAGTATTTTTATTTAAATATTTTGCATGCTGTAAATAACACTTGTAGGGTACTGATGTGAATGTCGCCGGATTTACTTTGCGACTACTCACAGTCTTTTTTCCGGTGTACTCTCTTGTTACTTTCAGTAACAGTCCCAGCTCGTTGTTGGTCAGTGCAAAAAAAACTGGTTCTTTATCTGTATTACTTTCTTCTTCTCTAAATCTTCTGCAACTGCAGAGTAGATCATCTGTTTCATGTTTACACCAGCACGCACATGCTCAATGTACGTGAACGGTCACTAGATGTGCGTTTTCAGTTTTAATATGGACGGAGATCAACTCTGATATGCGCTAAAACGCTGCTGTGGATGGAGAAGATCGTATTTGTTATAAAACTTTAAAACACCATAGTAGTGTGGATGACAAAAGCTTATATTCATATATTTAAAGATTTTTGCAAAAAACACCCATGCAACTCCAAATTCCACTTTAGGCATTTTTTTTTACACTTTTACAGATATATTCTGTTGTTCAAAAAACAAAAATAAGTGTTAGGTTTAGGTCAGTTCTTGAATATAAACAAAGTTAATTCAGTGCAGTTAATGTATAGCAACACAACAAACCTTCAAGTTTAAAAAAAATAGTTTGTACACTTAGTCAGGTATTGGTGGACATTTGCCAATGATAACATTGATTTGAAACAGCCTATTTTGCTGTCAGCTGAGCTCTAGTCATTCAACATTATATTTATTTTACTGATTTAATAATAACATCATGCATAAATGTCATTTTGTATGTGGTGTAACAGGATAGTTTGCCTCAACAAACTTAAATATTACTTTATCTGTTTACTGGGCTCAGTACTGGGATGGATTAAGGCTAGGGTTAGCATGCATACATAAACGAACTACTGACCCCTGGCTGTTGGTTAGATTAGCAGCTGCTCCTTGCATTACTAGTAGCGGTAAATTAACTCATTTCTACTACTACTAATAATAATTTTCTATGTAAAAAACATGACAACACAAGCTTTCTATAAATAGAAGTAGTTTTTACCTGCATCCTTAGCTGAACTGGAATATTAATTTCTGATTGCACAAACATTCTTGCTGGTGGAGCTACTGACTTTTATACTTCTTACAAACAGAAAATTGAAGCAGAGCTGCCAGTGAGATCAATTAGAGTTGAATGTTTTCACTTATCTGAAATAACAGGCATAAATGAGAGTAGATGAACCCCTTCATCTAAGACCTTTTCTTTTTCTCTTCTCTCGTCTGTTTCCTGCGTTTGACAAGAAATGATTACACATTTATCTGGACAAGACAAAATCCATTGTTTTGTGTGGCATGGAACCTGAACATTTTTAATGAGCCTACATTAGCAGCATTCCCGGCGTCTTGTGATTGTGAGTCTGTGTCATTTTAACAGTGTTCAAAAATATGATTACAAGAGCATACAAAGCATTAGAGCATAAAAATAAACTAATGAGCTGATTGGGTTCACTAACAGTATCAAAACACTCTGCTATAATCCAGATTTACATTGAGTCAAAATAACAATTACAGAGCGATCACAGACAATTTAAACAGCCCATAATATACACACACCTGTATGTCAAAAAGGGGAAAAAGGAAGATGTTGATTAACTTTTAATCAAGCAAAAGTTATTCATAATGAAGGTAGGAGAATAGTACTGAGGTTGCATGGCGATTTTTTTAGAAGTCACTTGAAAGTCTGATTCTGTTCTTAGATGTAGAGGTAGACTGTTCCCAAAGGAAGCTTTACTGTAGGTCTCTGATTTGCCTCTCACTTTTTGGTACAGTGAGCAGAAGAGAACAGAGAGAAAGATCTGATGTGTGTATCATATAAGCATTGTACTCAGGGGACAAGTCTGTGAATAGACAAGTAATTTGATCTATCCTAAAACTAACTGGAAGACAGGACAAGAACTTAAGAACAGGGATGATGTGAGCTCTTTTCTTAGGTCTGGTTAAAACTGTCAGCAGCATTTTTCACAAACTCTGATGGATTTAGACATTTTGCAGAGCCAGGGAGAAATGTAGTAGTCAAGCCTACATTCATGTGTCTCAGGTCGTAATGGTTATTTCTTTTAAGTTTAGAAATGATTGTTTGATATTTTAGTTGCTTAAGTGTAACTGGAAAGTTTAACCAGACTCAGCAATACACATAATAGCACCCTATTTTCTTTCCTGCACTGTAATTGGCTGACATAGAATAGCTAATCGTAAGGACAGCTTCTTTCCTTGTATTACCAAATGCCAGAAGGCCTGTTTCAGTCCAGTTCAGTTAACACTGTTTTTCTATATTTATCTTGTGTGAGAACAATTTATGTCATTTGTGTAATTTGGTTAGGTAGTCCATGCTAATATGGAGCTACAATTAAAGTTACGAGAAACTCCTGAGTAGCGTCTACGTGCGCCACGCATGTAGACCCTACTCAGGAGTATAAATCCACGTGCGCCACGCATGTAGACCCTACTCAGGAGTATAAATCTACGTGCGCCACGCATGTAGACCCTACTCAGGAGTATAATTTAAGCTTAAAGGCCCATTTATACTCCTTTCCGGTCGGCTCAGAGGCATTGGACATTTTTTGGCAAACCTTACATTGGAAAGTGTTGCAAACATGTTAAAATTCAGATGAGATTTACCTTTCTAACATACCTTTTAGTAATTCCATGGTACCAGGGTTAATTGAGCTTACTGACTAATCTTTATGACTTCAGATAGAACAGACAGGTGACTATCAATGATTGTCATGTATTAATTTAATAAATATCCAATAAACTTAGAAAACAGCATGTTAAGTGGTTTGTGTATGTCAGAAAAATGAGTATGAACGTTTGGTTTCCCAGCTGACGTGGAGAGGAGGAAAAAATGGTTGAATCAGGTCAACAGGAGCAACCTTACAATCACTAAAGAGGCTAACAGTAAAATATGTGAGGTACTTTTTCCACAAAGAAAGAACACATCACTGGCTTTATATTTTGTTTTATTAAAACATCACAGCAGATAATCTTCAGGCTCCTCTGAACCCCCTGTGATTCTTGGGCTGAAAGAGGGAGAACAAGAGAAAGGGTTAAGCTACACATCTGTAAAGATTCATCCAGGTCATGTTTTTCCAAGAAAAGTTGAATTGGGAGTATCTGGACATTTCAGAAGAAGTCCAGTTGCTCTCAATTCAGCCTTTCTTGTAAATGGCTTCAGGTTTGATTGAGAAAGTTATGGATTGTTAAATTTTGGAACTTCATTAACAGCTTTTGCGGCTGATGTTGGCATCAGTTACTGTATAGTATAGTAACAGTTCTCACACACATGATGATGATGTGATATGAATTTGTACAAAGTAATTATGTAATTAGAGTAAACATATCCAGTAAGAAGAGTGTTCACCAATATTAATGTGGGTAAATAAACCTGAATTGTTGTGTGGAAAATAAGCTCATAAGCTAAGACGGGATGTAGACACTGAGAGAAAGGAAAGAAAGTATAAGTGTATATATTTCTTATAAATGGTATATGTGTTGTTTTCTATCTCACCATGGTCCACTCAGTACTCTTTAGCATCACTGCTCTACCACCTCGCAGAGTCTACTGCTCTAATATAATTAATGTTTACAATTACCTATGAAGATTGTTTTTATAATATGCTGGTATGCTACTTTCAGTGTTAGAGGTAAATCCCCCCTCAAAAAATCAATTATGTTTTAAAATCTTTTATTCATACATGCACCAATAATATATTTAAATTAAATTAAATTAAATACCACCCCCGAAAAATACGTATTTTAAAATAAGTTAATAGGCTGCCCCTGTTTATTGTCTGCTGCTAACTGTATCCATTGCTAGTATGTTAATTTGTTAACCGTAAATGTCCCTAAATCTTCTAATTTAGTGGGGAAATCCACTAACATGTTTCACTGCACATGTTAACTCAATTTCAGTTTTTTACACTTCTTACCTTTCAAATGTGCATCCCAGATAGCATTTTCTATTGCTGCTCTGCTATGCTGCTAGCATTTCATGCTAAGTTCCGGGAACTATTCAGACGCTTCACGATCCGCCATTGCTGTGAAAAACTGGTTCATTGGAGTGAACGGAGATGACGTGACTCTCTCTTTAAAGGGCTCTGGTTTCTACATGCTGCAGTCCGGTCAGCTGATTGTTTTCTTATGTGGTTTTTGTGGTGAGGAAGTGTAGTTAACAGGGGAGCTGCAGATGGTCGCCCTCTGGTGGGCAAACTAAGCAACACCCATGACATGAGTGAAGGATCTGACTCTATGTTTCTTTCCTAACTGTCATATATCTGCTGTTATTAACGGCCGATGCCGATTAAATGCAATTAGCTCATATTGGCCAATAATACCGCCCGGCCGATAAATCTCTAGTGTACTGTGCAGAACATTTAGTTTCATCAAACAACGACTAAAAATGACCATTGGCTGTTTACCGTTAAATGCAAATAAAATCAGTGACGACCGCGGAAACACACAGTTTCACTCAACAACCCAAAAATGTCAAAACAAGCTGTGCATTGTGCTGTGAGAGGGAGACAAGTAATGATGCAACAAGCTGTTATACATTGCATGTGTGCTTCAGCAGCAAGAACAGTAAAACATGTCTGTACACCTCCTGAACTGAACAGTGTACAGCTGAGTTTGTTTTGTATAACTTTCTGACTGAAATGTGTCCTGCACACAAAGATTGATTTTCTTTGTGGAAGCTCTGTAGAAGTTTTATACAGAAGTCACCTCCTCTTAAGTCACTCAAGTGGAGCTGTGCTCTCTATCTGGACCTGTTTTTCTCTGTGACGAAACACAGCCAAATGGGCTTAAAACCCTGAATCTAAACCAGCTAGTAAAGATTAAAAATGTATGTAAAGAAACAACATAAATTGAGAGCAATTAATGATAACATACATAACTGACACCGATTAAGATACAAGTTCACGATTTTGAGTTTCCTGTGCCTTTAAATCATTTTGTCAGTAGCCAAAATCCCTGACTTCTCCCTTGAAGCTTGCCTAACACTGTCCTCTTTGTCCTCTGACTCTTCAGATGCTTCCACCTGCATGATGTCAGAGTGGATCACCTGGTCTCCCTGTAGTCTGTCCTGTGGGATGGGCACACGTTCCCGGGAGCGTTATGTGAAGCAGTTCCCTGATGATGGCTCAGTCTGCACCCTGCCCACAGAGGAAACTGAAAACTGTGTGGTCAACGAAGAGTGCTGTGAGCTTTCCCCCTCCCTGTCCATGTGTCAGACTTCTCTGTTGACAAATGACCCGCCAAGTGTATCAGTCCATACTATAGAACCAATGTAAGTTGTGCTGTGGGTTTACTGTGCCTTGTCTTTCCCTTTTGGCCTTAGCTCCCAGCAGTTGCCTGGTTACAGAGTGGGGTGAATGGGATGTCTGCAGTGCCACTTGTGGTGTGGGCATGAAGAGGAGAGAGCGCATGGTGAAGATGCCTCCTGCAGATGGCTCCATTTGTGGGGCAGAGGTGCTAGAAGTGGAGAAGTGCATGATGCCAGAATGTCGTGAGTAACAACATTTTCAGGACCACAATCCTGACACCTCCTACACTTCAAATCTGGTGCAAATTGTCTCATTAAGCCACAAGGGGCCAATAGCCTAACTGCAGCCGACCAAAAACAAAACAATGAATTTAGAAGAGCTAAAACATTCTAATCACCTTTTGGCTCCTTGTCCCTTCATTATTTAATTGCCAGAGTCTTGCTGTCATTTAAAAATGTAATCTGTAGTATTCAAATTACAATTTTTCGCACAAGTATGGGTTTTATATTGAATGTTAACATGTGAACCCTGGATTTATGTGGTACTTGTGTCCAGACACAATCCCCTGCATGCTGACTCCATGGTCTGACTGGAGTGACTGCAGTGTGACTTGCGGGAAGGGTTTGAGGACACGGCAGCGCATGCTGAAGTCCCCTGTGGAGTTGGGAGAGTGTACAGAAGATTTAGAACAGGTGGAAAAGTGCATGCTACCAGAGTGCCGTAAGTAATAAACAACTTTATCTATACACCCACATATACGTCTAATTTATGGAAATCAATGATTATTTCATTTTTGTTACGCAACCTGGTGCCTTGATGCAGATACCTACACTTCTGATGGAAGTTACTTCACAGTGCAAAGAAAGGACTATTTGTGTACTGTCTACTTATTCAAAATGTACAGTAATTTGGTGCTTCTGCTGATCTGTGCGAGAGGTAACAGATAAGTTGTGCCTTGACTGATATACAATGAATATTTCATTAAAACAGGCAAACATTTTGAGGTTAACTAGTGCTGTAATACAATGAAATATATAATTTATTTGAGGTAATTTAGAAATAATGTCTCCATTGTCCAAGGATGGTGTAAAGGACAACTGGACTTGGTTGAAAATACCTGAAGACATTTCACCTTTCTTTCAAGAGGCTTCTTGAGTTCTAACCAACTGGCAGGGAGTCCCAGGTATTTAACCTCTGTGGGTCGTTATCAAGGTGCTGAAAACCACTTGGTCCGTTAGTGCTCCTGGCTGTTGTAACGACAGTCATTATGGTTAGACACCTGAGGCGAAGTGTGAACGCCCGTCATTGGCATTGTCACATGAGGCTAAAATGTGTTTCTTCAATTTCCTGGGAAGAGATGAAAGGACAACACTAAGAATCCAGAATATAAATGTCCTTCAAATGAAAGTAAACTGCTGAGTCTTGTCCTAAGGAGTTGGCCCTTCTGTGTTGAGCTATGTGTTTGTGTAGTGGTTGTTTAGTTTTCCCAATAAACAGGCCTGAACATTCCTCACTGAAGTGAACAGCATACACAGGATTTCTTTTCTTGTGTTTGGGTGTGTGGTCTTTTGGGTGGACTAGGATCTGTCTTAGTGTGTTCTTTTGTAGGGATGTAGTGTTTGTTGAAAATCATCCTGATCCTCTCTAATATCTGACCTCCTACTAAAAAATGCACAATAAAACAAAACTCAAAATCAGAGTTCCTACTTGTGAACTGGGGGCAAATCCATCTACCCCGACTTAAAGAAGAAGCAGTTGTTTGACATCACACAGCAATGACAGCACCCATGGAAGTGCATATTGTAAATTGTAAACCTTCAACTAAAAGGCAATGTAAAGAATGTTTGTCTGTAGTAATTAACATAATACATACTTTCAAATAGTAAATACCGTTAAGGTTAATGTACATTTTATGTATGTCACTCATTTTCATTAAAATATCTTTTTAATTAACACAATGGACACTGCTGAGATTTCAATTGTGTGTAAACTTGTCAAAGAAACATTAGTTTTTCACAGTCAGCCAAGTTTTTAGTTGTTTACATTTATAGTTGTGCACCTCAAACACTTTGAAATTCTGCAATTCTGACATCCTACTTTGACTGGAATGCAGCATAAGTTTTGGTCTGTGTGTGTGAGTTTCCTTTTTACTGCAGTGTAGATGTGCATGTCATGGTACAGTCCAAAAAAGCCAAACTGTTGTTGCTTACATCCTCTTCTTGTGTCAACTTGATGTTAATGTCCACCAGGGTGATCTGAGAAGGCTTGCACTTCTGTGTTTTAAATGTTAACCCACATGACTTACACATATCTGTACCAACTGCCAGTCAGTTAGAACTGAAGAAGATTTTGGATAAGAACAAAGCGTCTTCAAGTTTCTTCAATCAATTCCATTTGCCCTTGATTTTAACCCCCCTTTGATAACTATGACCCGGATGACTAAAAATCTTCACAGATATGTCATGTCTCATTACATAGTGTGTCCTGACAGGTTTATTTTCCAACTGTAAAATGTCCTGCTCAGTATTTATGGTATTGGATTGGTCACAATTCTTTAAAAAAACAACAAATTCAAGTGATCTGTTGAACATCTTTGTTTATGTTTTGTTTTTATGTAAAAGAAAAAAAAAATTTCACTCTCTGTAAATTATGTAATTATCAGAAAACAATGCATGAAGCAGAGACATATCTTTTAAGCAATTCTACTCTAAATAGAAACGTGTTATGCAACTTTTTCCCATCATCTTGAGATAAATGATACCTGAATACTCGAAGAAGCAGTTGCCAAACCACATCAAACCATGCACCTGCCAGGAGAAAACATGTTTTTTATGCATGTTGGTGTTTTCTGAGGTGGTATGGATATGGTTCAGGTTACTTTATTTGTATCCCTGGGTAAATTTGTGTTGCAGTGGACAAATTACCTTATCTATGGGCATTGTGTGGCTATGGTGGGTACTACTCACTGTGCATACAGTGGATAGAAAAAGTCTACACACCCCTGTTAAAATACCAGGTTCTTATGATGTAAAATAATGAGACAAGATAAATTGTCAGAACTTTTTCCACCTTTAATCTGACCTATAATGTGAACAATTCAATTGACAAACAAACTGAAACTAAAAATATAAACCTTACAATAACCTGGTTGCATAAGTGTGTGCAGACCCTTAGACTAATACTTTGTAGAAACAGCTTTTGATTTTAATACACCAGTCAGTCTTTTTTGGGTAGGAGTCTATTAGCATGGCACATCTTGACATGGCAATATTTGCCCACTCTTCTTTGCAAAAGCGCTCCAAATCCGTCAGATTGCGAGGACATCACCTGTGCACATCCCTCTTCAGATCACCCCACAGATGTTCAGTTGGATTCGGGGTCTGGGCTCTGGCTGGGCCATTCGTTAATATTGTTCTGGTGAAGCCATGATTTTGTGGATTTGGATGTGTACTTTGGGTTGTTGTCATGCTGAAAGGTGAACTTCCTCTTCATCTTTCTAACCAACGCCTGAAGGTTTTTGCCAAAATTGCCTGGTATTTTGAACTGGTCATAAGGCCCCGGTTCCAGGTGAAGAAAAACAGCCCCAAAACATGATGCTGCCACCACCATGCTTCACTGTGGGTATGCTGTTCCTTGGGTGATGTGCAGTGTTGTTTTTGCGCCAAACATACCTTTTGGAATTATGGCCAAAAAGTTCAACCTTGGTTTCATCAGACCATAACACATTTCCCACATGCTTTTGGGGGACTTGGTGTTTGTTTCTGCAAACTTCAGGCATGCTTGGATGTTTTTCTTTGTAAGAAAAGGCTTCCGTCTTGCCACCCTACCCCATATCCCGTTCATATAAAGAATACAGGAGATAGATAGAGACTTGCATTTCCTTTAATGTTGCTGTAGGCCTCTTGGAAGCCTCCCTGACCAGTTTTCTTGTTGTCTTTTCATCAATTTTGGAGGGACGTCCAGTTCTTGGTAAAGTCACAGTTGTGCCATATTTTCTCCACTTGATGATGACTCTCTTCACTTTGTTCCATGGTATATCTAATGCTTTGGAAATTCTTTTGTACCCGTCCCCGGACTTATGTCTTTCAACAATGAGATCACTCTGATGCTTTTGCTCAGAGATGCAACTAAGAAAATATCAGGAAAATCCTACTAGAACAGCTGAGCTTTATTTGTGATTAATCAGAGTCACTTTAATGATGATGGCAGGTGTGTAATGACTTATAGTTAACCTGAGTTTAAATGTGAATTGCTAATTCTGTACACAGCCACAGCCATAAGAGGGTCTGCACACTTATGCAACCAGGTTATTGTAAGGTTTTTATTTTTCATTTTTCCCCCTCGAAGATTTCAGTTTTTCTATTGAATTGTTCACATTATAGGTCACATTAAAGGTGGAAACATTTCTGACATGATTTATCTTTGTCTCATTAGTTTACATCATAAGAACCTGGCATTTTAAAAGGGGTGTGTAGACTTTTTCTATCCACTGTAGGTGTAAGCCATCCTGTGCATGTGTTCGGGCCTACTACTGTAGTTTTCTAGGCTATATCGTATGTTTCTTGTGTTTTGTCTTGTGTTTTTATGCTTGCTGCAGCACAAATTGCCCACTTGGGACAAATAATAAAACAGAATTGAATAGGATTTACTGTATGTATTTTTTTTCATGTCAGTTCCTATTAGTTTGCAGCAGTGGCAAGGATGCCACAACTGAGCCATGCAGTTATGTGAAAACAAATCACACCCTCTGGCTAACCATAAAAGTATCCTCTGTGGTGCCACTGTATAATTTAAAATAAAACACACTGTATTCAATAGGTGGGGATTCATGACTTACAGTACACAGAATATTGAATCAAAAAGCCATATACCTTAGTGTCATTCATCAGGGTGTGTCATTCATACCATTTGTTTTAGTTTATAGTTCTTCGTCTTCCCGATCTATCGTTCCTCATTAGTTCTCATGCCAGCTTTCAGCTGTACTCACTACTTCCTCTAAACCCATCTATTTCTGTCTAATTGTTTCTCCTCAGCCATAGACTGTGTCATGTCAGAGTGGACTGAGTGGTCAGAGTGCAATAAGTCCTGTGGGAAGGGTCACACGATCCGGACCCGCATGGTGAAGCTGGAACCTCAGTTTGGAGGAGACAACTGTCCCGAAACCATACAGAGGAAGAAATGTAAGATTAGGAAGTGCAACCGAGGACAAGCCAACAGCGATGAAAAGAAAAAACGCAAGGAACAGCGTGAAAAGAAGAGGAGCAAACAGGGCAGAGCTGAGGTCACCTCTGAGCATCCAGGTTGGTATCCGCCCTCATCAATATAGGAACTAAAACACAACATGGAATTTTTTTTTAAATCTCAGAGAAACACATATAATCATGACAGTTTCTCTTTTTTTTTTCTTGACTTTTGTCTGTAGGGTGTAAAATGAGGCCGTGGTCAAGTTGGACAGAATGTACCAAGCTGTGCGGTGGAGGTATTCAAGAACGGCTCATGACAGTGAAGCAGAGGTTTAAGACAGCCCAATTGTCCAGCTGCAAGGACAGGAAGGAGATCAGGGCTTGTAACGTGCACCCCTGCTAGGAAGGAGTAGGGGAAGGGCGGTGGTGTGGACAGGGGTGGGGATGGGAACAGGATAGGGCACACTGTTCAATGATCCAGTGCACTCTGCTTGGGCTGAAATGGCACATACTGGAATCTGTTTTGGTTAAATCCAGAGCTCAGGTCAGTTGTCATCACAAGAAGATGAACTTAAAGATCTCACTGGAAAACTCTGGATTTAAACTAGGCCGATTCTTCTGTGCTTTCAAACTAGCTTTGAGATACATACGACTCTTTTGCAAGGTTACTGTAAACTTGTGGTATAATATATCTTGAAAAATATAATTATGAAATATAAATTGATTTAATAATAAGATAAAGAACTGTTACATTGTGTGGTATCCTTAAGTAGTACAGTATATTCCAGACTTTAAAGCACAGGTGCCCAGCCATTCCAGTGTTTTATATGCCTTCAATTGTTCAGTTGTTTGTAGGACACAAATTGCCCAGTTGACTTTTTACCCAGCTATATTGTTGTACATGTAGATGCACCAAGATTAAGATCTATATGATTTTGAGCATTATTAGAAGATTTTGTTATTTTTTTGCAGTTGAATTTTTTGATAAGAATGTGTCCCAAGATTCTTACCAAAGTCTTGTGTAGATGTTTTCTAGATCTCTTCCCCTCCTTTTCTTTATCACTGTCCCTCTAACATATTAATATTTTGGAATAATATCACCTTTACAATAAAAGTAAATGTGACAACTTGTCACCTGGATCTGTCTTTTCATTTGGGGGATGAAGGTTTAATGTGGGCAGTTCATGGTTTATTCTATTGCTGCCACTAGATGGCGATAACTAGCTTTAAACATTTGCCTCTCATAAGAAGAATGATCACTCTTGAGGCTGGCTGCTGGAATGTCATGCTGTAGCAGCTGACTTATACCTTAGCCCCTCATACTGCTCTCCATAGTTATAATAGCCACAAGGGGGCACTGTAATGACTGGAAGATAAATTCAAAATTAATGAGGGGTATTTTACTAATTTTTTGTATTGAACAAATAATACTTGGACCAGGTAAGGATAAAATTCTGCGCTTTATAAGTCATAGAGTAGCAAACTGAATAACATCTAGTCAAAGGTAATGGAACATGAAAATAATTTGACAGCAATGACCTTCTAGACAGAAATTAAAGAGCTTTCCAATGTCTTTTAATGCTCTACAGAGGTTGTACTCTCACTTTAAAGGAACATGGAGGTTGGCATGCAGTGAGTTTTTATGTGCATGTGCTGGTTGAAATGTTGAAAGAATCTGCCCCCTGCTCTCTGGTGTAATTGGTGGGGGGAGGGGATGGCATCAGGCTTTCCTCACTGTGGAACTCTGGGAACAGGGGTGAAAAATTCAATACACACATTCACAATGCCATTCCTGTTTCCATGCCAACGCAACCACACATGGGGGAAGCCTACACATATCACACGCAATAGATACATGGAGGGGGAATTATTGCGGCTGTGATTGAGCTGTTAAAACAGAATTCACTGTGGATACTGTGACAAGAGGTGCATGGGTTAACAGAAGAGAAATGAATGTGTTATCTTTGTAGGAATCACTCTAGACCTCATCCAGTCTAGTGCAGTGCAGGCTGGTGGTTATGTAGCCCAGCTGCAGCTCAGATCAGACTGGAAATCAACTCAAAGATGCCAGTAGACCTTCCATGACTGCAATATTATAATGAGTTTCTTCGGTCTGTAAACGCACTGATGAATATTTATATTCTGGGGGCAGGCCACACTGCTGACATAAAAACTGAAATCTCCTACCTCTTATTCATTTAGCATGTTTCTCACTGAGCTTCTAAGCTTTCAATAACTGTGAGGAAAGCTGAGCTCCATGATGGAGGGGATAGAAGTACTCAGTGAAACATCACCTTTTTGAGAGACTGGTTTTATTTTTGTGCTTTAATATTTATGTTGTAGGTTACTGCAACACCATACTCTTATATCCACGCCTAAGGTACAACACTGTTGAAAGCAGTGTACAGTGGGTATATGTATGTAGAGATCATCAGTTTCTCTGCCTCTAATTATGTATAAAGTAATTTCAGATTTTGCATCTTGGTGAAACCGTTACCTTTTAGCCACAGATACTGATCTGATCATTGAAGACCACTCTGTGTTCCAAATCTTTAGCAAAGACTGAGTTCTTTTAATTATAATTTTTCCATACTGTGAACGTCTGTATAGACATCAAACATTGTACCAAAGTGGATTAAACAGTCTATAAATAAATACACCTGCAAGAGGGACAGGGACTTTTTTAAAAACTAGGCTTTAGATGTCTAGATGACATTTTCACATTAGGTTTAACAAGACTAAAAGTGTACAGCCATGCTACAACACTGCACAGTGGTTTGTTGAGCTTAATGCTGATTTTAGCAAGCCAACACGCTGATTGTTAGCATTTTTACCATGGTCCCTGGCTTAAGTATTTTTTTGGTATCTGTACTTTACCTGAGTATTTTTAGTTGTTGCAACTTTTTACTTTCACTTCGCTACATTTCAAAGCCAAATATCGACTTCTCCGTTGCATTCTGCACAAGACCTTGTTACATTGTTATTAGTTGCAGGGCATCTGAGTGGAGCAGCATTGAAAAACAAATGTAAAACTGATCCGACTGGCCGCAAATCAACTTCAGCCAGCCTATGCGATACCAGCATACGCAGTGATAGTCCAGTGTAGCCTGCAGTCCACCTGCCTCACTTTCCTGTCAAAGGTGAACCTGAAAGAGGGACTGTCCTTCTAGGCACCAGAAGAGAAAAACTCAATGAGAGTGAAGTGTGGGAACAGCAGTCAGGTAAACTTGTGTTTTCTCCTCTCCAAGTCTGATGTAGATTAGCCTAATGTGCATCTAACATGATGTTTCTGTATGTATGTAATGCACTACACTTTATTTGGTACACCTGGTTAAAACTAATACATGCACTAATGTTTAGCGCAACTGCCCTGCAATAAACCTTAACTTCAAACTTGAAAGTTATGTTTTTGTTCAAACTGGTGGAGTTACTGATTTAACATTGTTATCATTTTAGCGGCTGCAGTTTTTTAGTGCTGTTGAGCCTTCTTCATTGTTTAAGTTCTCCTGCACTCTACTCCACAAAGCACTCCTGCTGTTTTAGTCATCTGATATTTTACCTAGACCTACTATCAGACACACACAGCTGTCCCAGGAGGAGAGAAGATGTGTCTCTGAGGTCCATGTCCTGACGTTTCTTTGAAAAGTTTGTCTACAAACGTGTTTGTGGAGTATTTTCTTGTCCTTTTCGGGAGACCATTTCTGTTGTGGGTCTGAGACACTGTATGTGATGTTGGGCTTTACAAATCAACCTGACTTGACTTGACTATAGTGTATTGGCTTTGGATTGCAGCTATTCTGACAAGAGCAGGAGCATGACAGTTTTTTTGTGATGATCGCTGGACTGGAACATAGTGTCTTTTGCATCTTTCTTCTCTATGGTTTTTTCACATTAACTACCACCATTTTTGAAAACACTGGGGTTTGGGGTTTTAGTTTCATTCAGCTTCTGATCTCTGATTTTTTTGGTGTGATTTACTCTTTTTTTAGAGCAATATCAGAAGGTTAGAGACAACTTTCGGTCAAAGCAGATCCTCTTGAACAAGGAGTGAGAAAGAAAATAAACGATCTTTGACCCCATGGTGGTCCTGACTCTAAATTAAAGTGAAAATGAACAAACTCATTTTTTCTTCCTAAACAGCATGATATTCCTAAACAGCATCTCTGACTTGTAGCAATATCAGTATAATGTTTAGATAAAATTGTGCCAAAAGTTATATTACTTTATGTTTTATATTTGCCATTTTGTTTGTCGGTAAATATGGTCTCCCAGAAGTTTACAAGCTCACATGTTTATCTTTTAATTAATTAAATTGTCCACTAATCAGCATAATTACACAACTATTATACTTCATATACCAATTTAAGAATTTAAGTTTTTTAATATGACACATAATCGCCTCCTTTCCCCTTTAGTAATCTACATAATAATATACATGTTAATGAAGCTTAATATATCAGCAATATCTTCTCATTTTAATAATATTTTTTTTTCATGAATAATTTTACATACAAACAAAGCCTAGTCTTCAGATTACTGCATGACAGACATGCCATGATGGTTTGGCATCTTTTGTTTCCCTTTAAATTATTCAGAGTGACAGAAGGAAGCCTTAACAGAATGGGGTTTGGTTATATAAAGTGGATTATTATTGTTTTCTTTCATTTTGACAGCAGACATTTTGTTTGGCTTTGTAAAGGCAGGGAGGCATGAGAGGAAAAAGCTGCGTGAAACTAGAATGGTGGGTGATTGAGTTGGTGAATTCTGCTTGCTTTGCTTTGATTTGCCTCTGAACCTTTTTTAATGTGACAAGTTCCATCTACTGATTGACAAAACATACAGAAGGAAGGGAGCGGTAAATACAGCAGCCCTTCAGTTTTTGAAATAAAGAAGGAAATACAAGTACAGTGTAGTTCGCCTTTTTATTGGCCTTGCAGGGAGTCCACCTGGACAGAGAGACAGAGGAAATATAGGATTTCATAAACTAATAAACCTCAGAGGGAAAATCAATATGGTGGCTAGCCCTGCAAAGGCTCTTTCCCACAAATTTATAGACCACAACAACAGTCAATGTCCTGAATTTATAACCTGTTTAGAGTTAGAACAGGGAGAATCAGTGAAATGTCAGTTAGCATTAGAGCATATTCAGAACATTTAGTTAAATAAACAATTACAGTCTGTAAGGAAGAGCTGGGATATTTTTGTGTGAAGTTTGCAGCCCCAAGCAGCCGATAGCCTCCCAGAGGGTATGGCTCATTATCTGACTGCACTGTTATGCATGTTTAATTTTAAAACTGAAATGGCTAGTCTGCTTATTGTCCTGCTTGGTTTTTTTTTTGTTTGTTTGTTTTTGTTTGTTGTCTCTCTTTAATTTACTGTCACCACTTTCTGGTGGTGGCAAAGACTAGAAAAAGCATTTTATAGTGATAGCACAAGATGATTTTCCTGTCATGTTATCTTCCTGTTGCTGGGGAAACACAATTTGCAGGGATTCAGAGGGCACTAATCTGAAATTGAATGGCATTCCACAGCAAGGCTATAGAGAGTCACTGTGAGTCTTATGGAGCCTGATTGTCATTGTAAATTAAAGCTCGAGTGGGTGACAACACAAATGGAAAATAATATCATTTTTGTCAGACATGCTAAGAAATTGTAGGTATTATAATCCCAAATGATATCAGAAATTATAATCTCTGCTACTACTTTTTAGAATTTTAGAATAGCCCTAATTCTGAAAACCTATGTAGGTGGATAGTTTTTTACCCATTGCATGCCAGAATCTTTATTAGCTTGAGTGTGTCATATGCGGGAAGCCAGATTTCTTCTGCACTGATTGGGACTCAAGTCGTTTAAACATTTAAAAACCCACTTCTTTAGGTTAGCTTTTCAATAATTCCACACAGGTGGTGTCTGGTTGCTGAATGCTTTCTATGGTCTTTTGTGTGTTACGTTTGCATGTGGGTGTATTTTTATGACCTTTTAAATGTTATTCTCTTGTATAAGCCTTGCGTTTTTATGTTTATGCTTGATACTATGTACAGAACTTTCTGACCTGTGTGGAAAAAATGTGTGCAATGTAAATAATAACCTTTACTTACTGACCCTTATACTTCACCATACTTAAGCACACACACAGATGGGCAGAGCGGTGGCTAAAATTTCGTAAAAATTGCAAAAATCAAAATTTAAAATCGAAATATAAACTTTCAACAAAGATTGGTTTAAAGACAGGTGTAGTTTTAGTTTATTTGTTACATGTAAGCCTATTAGGTACAACCACATTTAAATGCAGTCCCAACAGTTCATTCAACCCTTGTAGATTAAATAGAGTTTAAACAGAATAGGAAAAGTAATAAACACATGTGTATCGGGGGGCAAGTCTTACGCAGTGTAATTTCCAAGCATGTGGACCTTGCCTCAAACCACTTTGAAAATGTTGAAAGTCTTGGATATTTTGACTGCTGCACATACCACAGTTTGTATTATAGTAATTAAATATGGCAATGTAAGCCCTGACTATAACGAGCCCCGGATCAGAATCCGAATCATGGTATAGTAATATAATATTTAATATTTTTGAAAAATTTAATGCCAATGTATGTGTAACACAATAAATTACATTATACTGTCTAACTAAACAAATCTCTTTTTTTTTTACAGATTACACTGTTGTTGGTGTGTCCATATATGTG
This sequence comes from Lepomis macrochirus, assembly GCA_024633595.2. Taxonomy (NCBI): domain Eukaryota; kingdom Metazoa; phylum Chordata; class Actinopteri; order Centrarchiformes; family Centrarchidae; genus Lepomis; species Lepomis macrochirus. The sequence continues at coordinate 18,890,764 of JALXJV020000006.1, forward strand.
TGTATACAGTTCTCATCTCAGTATTATTATACAGAAGATAACATCAACCTATGTTTGAGCCAGTTACACTCCCTCTTCTTTCTGATATAGTCAAGCTGCTACGTCCCACAAACTGTCCCCTTGATAGTATCCCTGCACGCTTTTTGAAAGATGTTTTTAACACTGTTGGGTCAAGCATTGTCGCCTTGGTTAATACATCTCTCGGCTCAGTGTCTGTTCCAGCTGCTTTCAAACACGCAGTTGTACAGCCACTTTTAAAAAAGAAGAATCTGGATACCTCAAACCTCTCTAATTTTAGACCTATCTCTAAGCTCCCCTTTTTGTCAAAAGTCTTGGAGAGAGTGGTTTATAACCAACTTCAATCATTTCTAGATAATTTTAGTATTTATGAAAAATTTCCAGTCTGGATTTAAGCCCCGTCACAGTACCGAAACTGCACTTTTAAGAGTTTTTAATGATCTTCTTTTAGCTGTTGACTCTGGAAACTCTGCTGTTTTAGTGCTTTTAGATTTGACTGCTGCCTTTGATATGATTAATCACTCCATTCTATTATCCCGACTCGAACAATGTGTCGGCATTAGGGGCACAGCCCTCAAATGGTTCAAGTCATATCTGGCGGATAGAAGTTTCTCTGTTCACCTCGGTGAATTTTCTTCATCCATTGCCCCTCTCTCCTGTGGGGTCCCCCAAGGGTCCATACTGGGCCCCATGCTATTTTCACTGTAGGGGAGAGCGGGGTAAGTTGTCTCGTGTGTAAGTTGTCACACTGCTAATAACTCCAACACTAGTGGCTCTATGACAAAAATCAAATAGCCATTTTGTGTGACTTCTTTTTCTATGTTCAATTTCCTGTTCACATGTGGTCATCGTCACTCTAATCAGAGGTGACCACAATTTTATTATTTTTTTACTTCAAAAGTAAAACCTTTGCACTTTACATTTTATGTATTCCAACCCTATCAGGTGTGAATGTTCAAAATGATAACTTTGCACAATGTAGAGGAGACAGTAACGTGTCTTTTGATACTTAAGCTGAAGAGCTATGTTAAGCTAACCTTGAGCTTTAGCCAACATTAGCACACATGTCAGTTTGGGGCAAGTTGTCTCATTGACTTTGGGGCAAGTCGTCACATATGATTAGTTGCCCTAGTACAAATAAACACCTATAACAAGCTCAAAACACTATGTGAAATTGTGTAATTACCTCTGACACTAGTATTAAATTATTCTGTAAATAGAATATATGCACTGCAGTTTACAGCAGCAGCCATATGCCTGGATAAGACTGAATTCATGACAGAGTATAAATGGTCTTATGCTGTAGGCATGTAGTGTGTTAATATATTCAAACACACACACACACACACACACACACACACACACACACACACAACATCATACAGTTATTAATTTAGTTAGGCAACATGAGTAGTAGACAAATAAGCTTGTAATTAATTTGTAATTGCAAGAAGGAATGTGTTTTTGAAGATAGAATATAGAAATTATCAACAGAAGACAGAGAATGACAGAACACCACCTGACATAATGTTAAAGGCAATCAGGCAGGTGACGTTAAAGAACAAATCAATCAAAAGTACAGCTAAGGATTTCGATATAAGCCGCTGACATCTCTTTTGGCCTCATCTATGTGGAACACTTTTCATACAGTTTTCCAAAGAAGATGTGGTTTAAGTGTGTGAAATGCAACAAATGGGCCTACGGTGTTTGCATCTCAGGCAAAGGCAATTTATGTGCCAGAATTGTGACTCTAAACACATGTCTGATTAGTCAGATACATATCATACAAAATGCACATTGTTGCATTAGTGTGTTTAAACACCACATCTGTTTAGTTAAGAAGTTACGCTACTTATCTGCAGCATTACATTCAGTTACCATAGATCTATTTGCACTCCAGAGATCGTTTGATTTTAAAGTAAGTAAAGAGTTCAATGTGTGCTCTGCCAACAGTTTTGTTTTTAATGAAATTATTTATTTTCCAAATTCTCTAGGCTTGATTGTTGATTGATTTTATTTTTAGTTCTGGTAACAATTTGAAATTGAAATCAATATTCCCAATTAATTGTACTAACTGTTTGATAAACCAGTGTGACAACTTACCCAATGCTGTGTGACAACTTATCTGCCGATGGGGCAAATTGTCACAAGTGCACACTCTCTATTCAACAGGCTACAGCTCCATAATGACATAAGATAGGAAGACGTAATGAATACAAAACTTCTGCCCAAGACTTCATTCTTTCATTTGGTAGGACATTTGTACCTTTGTGATGTACGGTACTCAGTAAATATGAGACAGTGTGAAAAGTGTGACAACATGCCCTGCTCTCCCCTACATGCTGCCATTGGGGTCTATTTTCAAAAAACACAAAATCTCCTTTCATTGCTTTGCAGACGACATACAAATCTATTTATCTGTGAAATCCAATGACAAAGCTACAACTCAGTCCTTGCTCAACTGTCTGACAGATCTTAAAATATGGTTAAATCAGAACTTTCTCTGTCTGAATGAAAGTAAGACTGAGGTTGTTGTGTTCAGTCGACCTGGGGATTTAAGTGATTGTGTAGATGTTCTTGGTACTTTAGGAACATATAGTCGTCCACTTACCAAGAATCTAGGCGTGATCTTCGACAGTGCTTTTAAATTTGAAAAACAGATTAGTTCTGTTGTAAAAGCCAGCTTCTTTCAGCTGAGAATGTTGGCCAAAGTCAAGCCATACTTGCCACGTAAAGACTTTGAAAGAGTAATACATGCATTTATAACGTCCCCTCTCGACTACTGTAACTCTTAGTATGTTGGAGTGGATCAGTCGTCCCTCCATCGGTTACAGTTAGTCCAGAATGCAGCAGCTCGACTCCTAACGGGAACTAAAAAGCGTGAGCATATTACCCCGGTTTTAGCCTCGCTCCATTGGCTTCCTGTTCACTTTAGGATTGATTTTAAGATTTTATTGCTTGTTTTTAAAATTTTAAACGGGTTGGCACCTTCTTATTTATCAGAACTTTTACATGTACACACTCCGGTTAAAGCTTTGAGGTCATCCAATCAGATGCTCCTCGATGTCCCCAAATCCAGGTTAAAAACCAAAGGTGACTGAGCTTTCTCAGTAGCTGCTCCTAATCTTTGGAATACTTTGCCTGTTCAAATTAGAAATGCCCAAACTTCTGACACTTTCAAATCTTTGCTAAAGACCTATCTTTATTCATTGGCCTTCAAACAGAGTTGAGTAGTGACATTTATTTATTTTATTTTTTGCTTTTTCCATTGTTGCTGTCATGTATATTTGTCATGCACTTTGGTCAACTAGTGTTGTTTTTAAAAGTGCTATATAAATAAACTTGAACTTGAACTTGAACATCAGGGGATTAGGTAGAAAGTAAAAAAGCTCCACCAAAATTTTACAGTTCTTGGAACTTGAGGGTGACAACAGCAGATAGAATTCCTATTTTTGAAATATTGGGTTTAGTTGTTTTTTTCAATCTGGGAACATTCCCTTAGGACCATCTCTAGTTAGTTTGATAGCTGAAAACAACAGTTTTGATAGTCATGGCTAAATAAAAATCCCAGATCCAGATCGCCACCAAAACAGATCCATTATTCCATGGCCAGAGGACTATCTGTGTGCTGAATTTCATAGAAATTTGAGAAACACTGCAGACTATCAGACACAAAACATGACCTCCTTACCAAAGTTAATTATTTTTGTTGGTACTTGTGATGGATATAAAAGGATTTTGTGAAGTTTTAAGGTTGACTGTAGGCTAATTGATTCTACTGAAAAACCTCTAGCAATCCTCACTCTATTCAGTGATGCCAAGATTCAATGAATACTTTGAACCTCAAGGTTGTGACAAAGCTCTGTTTCCTCACTTAAAGATGTTGGCAAACGGCAGACAGGCATCCTCTAAATGTCCAGTCCAGTTCTTCTTTACTACTTTCAAAACAGGATGTGTAAATTGTCAGGTCTCAGGCTGTTGTCACATGTTAATATTGTGATGAGTCTGCAACAGTAGCTTTATACTGGTGAAGAGAAGATAGTAGAATTTATTCACAATTAATTTCAATTTTACTGGTTTTTAATGCTTGCAATCGAAACTAAAGTCACTAAAGTCAGGCAATAATCAAGCCTAGAAGTAACAAATACACGGACTAGTTTTTCCTCATTATTTTGAGACAAGTTGTGCCTGATTTTTGCAATATTACATAGGTTAAAAAAACTGTCCTTGAAGTTTGTTTTATGTGGGAGTTAAAGGACATATGCTGATCAAAGAGAACTCTCAGATGCATCTTGGAGGTATTTGGTGCCAAGTACAATAACTTCAGTTATTTGTCTGAGTATAACATCAGAAAATTGGAGGTTATCCAGGCGTTTACACGCTTAAGGTATGCTTGACATTTAGCTTACTGATGGGTTTCATTTGGCTTTCTGATGACATGAAAAGTGTGACGGTGTTATGGTTGCAGCAATAAGGGAGCTTTTACCTTATGTGGCCATCAACTGGGGATGATTTACTGTCCAAATTCTCTGCAATAGACGGACCTTAGAGGTCTGTCACAACATTTTTGGCAGCGCTTACATGTACTGTGCCGACCAGACTGTACTCTCTCCCCAGGGAAAATTTTTTCACAGGTAATAGAACTCTTGCTTCTTCAAATCCTGTTTATTTCTCCTGAATTGGCTTTTGTGTTATTCCATTTATCCAAAAGGCTTCAAGGTATTTTTATTTCATGGCTTGGTTATGACTTGACATTGTAGGCTTGCATGGGGAGTGGGAAGAGTGTGTGTGTATGTGTTTTTAATGTCACATGCAGAATAAGCTTTACTAACTCTCTTACAGTGATACAGTTTCAAGCCAGGAAAGGCAGCACTATTTCATTATCATGGCTTGGCAAATCAACAGGGCGAAGAAGTCTTCAGTGCACTAGTTTCTGCAAATATGGCTCTTATATGTGTACATTTTTTTTCTATCTGCCTCCAGTATGCAATAAAGTGAAACGCTACATCAACTGTCAATAGAATGTTGCAAGTCGATGCCTCCTTGATGCCCATGCCATTTCTACTGAATGACACGGCAATATGCACATGAATGTTTGGATGATACTGCTGAACACCAAAAAGTATTTCATGATGATAACAAGAGTGTGCAGATGTAAATGAAGCATGAGGCGAACTTAATGGAATCGCAGACATTGTGTCAGATCCAGAAGGTTTCACTAGAATTGGTGGAATGAATTATTCAGACATGGAGCGTCATTCTGAGTACACTGGAAGCAGGCGTCTTAACGTCAGAACAACGGATTGTTCTAACTTATGAGAAATCTTTTTGTCGCCTTTTCAAGCGTAAACAACACAAGCAGCAAGTATTCTCATTACTATCATCAGTACAATCCAATACAAATGCTTCTGTAAAATGCATGTAGAATCGTTCCTTGAGAGTGAATGTGAATGAATGAAATATTTAATAGGGTAGTGAACTGACATGATATTATTAGAAACAATGTTATGTCAACAACCATGTCATTAACATGGCTCTATAATGCTCATATGATGCTGCATGTCAAAATGTTCAGTTTCTCTTCATGGTTGTGTGTGTTAAGGTAAAACACTTGGTCCTCAGATGTTAGAAGACATTCAACATAAACTACACAACACAACACAATAACTTCCCTATCCCACATGCTAAGCAATCTCAAATGTACTAGCATACTTAAGGCAGAAAATTATTTTATAATTGATAAATCCACCCAAGTCATAAACAGTTTTAGCTCCAAGCTTTTCCACAAGATTGATTGAGTGAAGCATGCAGGCTGACAAAGCTCTTATTCTCTGCTTGGAAATGCATATCTAAAAATGTATTGTAATATTCAGAAAACAAAAGAACATTCCCAAAGACACTGGTTAGCTGTATCCCTCATATCCATGTGGCTCATTTCTGTGTGGATGGAACAGATTTAGACCCTAAAGGAAGCAACAAAAGAAGTTTGTTGAGTAAGAAACAGGTAGTTGTTCTCAGTTCAGGCCGTTCTCAGCTGTTCTGCACAAGTGCCACCCTGATTCACCATTTGATGAGCAGAATTGTGATCAATCCGGCCACCTAAGAATGGAAACAGACAGCCATAACCAGAGACATAAGAGCTATAGAGGTACTTGCCGCACTGTTACCACGGCAACAGGCCATGTGTGTGTGTGTGTGTGTGTGTGTGTGTGTGTGTGTGTGTGTGTGTGTTGGTGTTGGGAAGGCATCATCATTAGCTCTTTGAGATTGGCTATTGGTGATTTGGTGCAATGGTTCAGCTAAGTTGGTTGTTCTGCCCTCCGAAAGGCACAGAAAGTGTTTCGCTGGTGGCAGCTGAGCAGGTTTATTAGGGAAAGATGGGGAAGACTGTAGATCTGATAACTGAAAGCCATTTGTGGAAGGTAAGGATGATAAATTAAATAATACATGTATGAAGTATGAAGACATTCCAAAAACATATAGGGGTACAACTGCTTCTACTACATGGTTGTACTGCTATATCTTACATTTAGTTGTATGTTCCTTAATTACACATGTGTCCCATCTGGAACATTCAGTCCGTAAAAGCTTGTTGTAAACGCCTCACCATACTGAACCCAGGGGACATATGTGGAACACACTCATCTAGCCTCACAGGTTCTGTCTGATGAAGTAATACCGACATGGTAACACAGTCACAAACGTGAAATAGCTGACTGTCCCTGGGTGCATACTATATGTTTAATATAAGTCCAGAAAACATTATGCAGTAAATGCAAGTACACACATTAACACAAACAGAAAAATGATTAAACATACACACACACACAGACATACAACCTTAGCCCTGTCCTGCTCCCCTATGTCTACTCTACAGTGCTCTGTCACTACACGACACAGACTTAGAGTTCAGTATTACAGTATTTTGTACTTAGGTATTAATACTATTGTACAGGACAAATGTCAGTTTTCATGTGTTTTCATTAGATATTAAAAGTGTTTAAATGAACAATGGGAGCCGGCTTGTGTCTCTCTCATGATTTCATCGATTTTAACTATCAATATGACAGAATATTTCAACGTTTTACAGATGAAGAGTCTGGCATTGCCGATTTATTTCTTGCAACAACTGTGAATCTAACTTAGATTCTGGTAGTGGTATTATATGAAGAGCCAGTTAGGAGCCGAAAGAGCTGAAGGAATGGAGCCATAAAATCCAGCTTTAAAGAACCACTATTCCCATCAGTATTTTCTTCTTCAGGAAGGAAATAATGTTAAGGAAGTTTTTAATCATTCCCTGATTGTTTCATCACTGTGACAAATAGAATCTAGTAATGTCAGATCCATTGTTTTCTCATGTTCATGCAAATTATTTTCTTCCTAATTGCTATATTAGAATTATTTGTACCATGATCAAATATGAAACATCTGGGAGTCTGCAACAAACAATGTGACTGCTAGCAATTTTGTCTTCTCCAACTGATTCAAATTGCAATAGTGATTAGTAAAGCAACAACATTTGCCAGTGCCTTGTGGCTAAAGGAAATAGAATGAAACTGAGCATTGCAAAACAGCCTCAACCTTTCAAATGTAAATTAAATGTACTGTCTACAAATAAAGGAATTCTATTTCACAGCTCTGGGATTGTGTAGAAGCAGCTACAATTCGTTAAATTCAGAAAGTTTAAGGTATGCAGATGCATGCATCTGGCATCAACAGGAAAATACCTTTAATAACATTAACATCCAAAAAACAGATCGCATCGAGGTCAAGGATTGATTGTGTCTTGATTTCACACAAAGTGATTTATCTTTGCTCAGTACGGTAGACATGGAACCTGTATGTGTGTGTGTGTGTGTGTGTGTGTGTGTACGCGCACAGGCATTTGTGTTCCTCTGTTTATCTTCCTGTCTCCCAACTAAATCCTTTTTTATAGGAGAATCCTCCCACAAGCCTCAGCAGGTTTAGCAGGTGTTAACCTCTCTCTGGGAGGATCCCTCCTGAGGCAACACACAGTCTAGCAGAGCAACCCTCCTCATTCCCTGAGCAGCTTGCAATCTGCCAATCACGCAGGTGGAGACAATGGACAGACAGATGAAGTAATATTACTTTCTGCACCACAGGAAAAAAAACACTGTGCTTCCAGGACAGTGACAAGGCAACCACAACAATTAGTTTATTAGACCACTTTTTTATGTGATTACCTCTTGATTATGTTTGTTATCTCTTATGTAGAGAAGTAGGAGCAGAATGCCCCAGGGTTAAGGTGCTTCCATGTTTTGACTTGCAGTGAAGATTGTTACACTCCACTTGTTACACTATCTGTAGCTGCAAATAATAGTGATACTGGGTTTAACTCCATGGCAAATTTTGAGACATTGGTTTGCGGTGCTGTTGGATTGCAAGCCTCCTAGGATATAATATATTTACAAGGGCTGTTGTGTTATATTGCATTAAAAGCGCTCCAGTTCTTTTTGTGTATATGACTGTCCATAGGAGGTTTGCCAATTGATAGCCTAATTATATGACATGAAGTGTGACACCAAATTTGTTAATTTTGCTACCTACTTTTAAGCTACCAATACTTACCCAAATTGTCCCGTGTGAATGTTTAGTTATTGAAATTGTATTCTGGCCTGTGACACTGTGTCAGCTCCATGTACCCTCATCTGACAACTGCAGTAATGATGGTTAATAATTGGAGGAGTATGTTCTTATCTCCAGCCACTGTCTTGGGAGAAAGTTGAAAAGTTTTAATTTATAGAAAGTACCAGCTGCACACATTGTAAGACAAATCAGTGCTGCGGGAGAGAAAAGTCAAATCTCACATCATCATACAGGGAAAACTGTTGTCTGATATGTTCAGAAAACACACTGACCATAAGCAGTGGCATGATATTTGCTTTGGGAGCTTGGGAGCACGAGATGTAGCCCCAAAGCATCCAAGTACATGTCTCATGCCACTGCTGTGTTACCTCCTGCAGCAAAAGAATTTAGCTATTTTGGCTTCATGATCTCGCAGCAGAAAGACCTCCACAGCAGACCTGGTGCTACATAATCAACCTACTCAAAAAGGACTCTAGGATAAAAATCTAGGAGTCCATAAATGTTGAGTGTCAGTGGCAGTTAATGGAATTCAAAAAGCATGATGCAGAGGGAATTATACCTACTATCTAATTCTCTCTAATCTAATCATCTCTGGTTACAGAGTAGCATGTGCCTCCATGGTTATTTTTAGCACCATTCACACATTATTCTGCATTCAGGCATGCAGAGAGGTTTGTGGCCATTCTTCTACTCAGTTAAGAATGAACCTTCAACGACTGAAAGTAATTGCCTATTTTTTAATTAGCAGGTGTTTTGCATGTCTATCCTCAAACTTTCACCCAAATTAATCTTCAGATTATTGGATATTTAAAACGTATTTAATGGGCAATTTGTTACACAGTTTGGAATATGCAGTCTAATTGTTGTACACATAATGGCACAGATCTGTGAAAGTTGTTAGAAATGATTAAGTGGTTTGGTATGTGCTGCCCTGTCAACTCTTGGCCTGTTTGACAACTCTGCATTTTCCATGTACCATTAGTGCACTATTGGCTTTACTGCTACTATAGCAGCGGGTGCCACAGTGCACTGGCTGCATCATTACTGTGAATCCACAAGTCTAAAAAGTTGTAAATATGTCAGAAACCATGGAAGTATCCATGCAGTAAATGTGTCTCGTCATACATTGTGAACATTCAAAGTCAGTAGTTAGTATTTAAACATTAGCAGTAGTTTTTAGTAATATGATAATTATAATCATTTTCAGGGTCACCATAATTGCATGTTGTTAGTGCAACTCTTAAAAGCGATTTGATAGATACAGCTCAGTGGTCAATCTGCATGACATCTATCCACTGAAACCATTAGACAATACAACAGTATTCTGAAAACATTGCACAAGTCTTAATGCCAATGGCTATTTACTATCTTTTTTTCTTTTTTATTGTAGATTAGAATGTGATTACCAAAAGCCAATACATGTAAACACTCAAAATCCGAGCTCACTGCAAAATGAGTAGTGACACAGTGGTTGCAGGATGTACATCAGAGAGATGTACTGTAAAGTGTAAAATATTTAATTGCTGTTTTTGCTCCTGAAATTGCTTTGTAAATTTTCTATGACAATAACCAATAACCTCATGTGCCTGTGTTTGCCAGGAGTCACTATCTTTTGACGCTCCAATTGTCATAATGTGGCACAGCAGGGTATGATATGCTTGTAGCAGCCCTTCACACTTGTCTTTGTGTTTTGGCCTGTACAAGTAAGTTAGATAATCAGCAACTAACAGTAGGCTACTAGCTGGAAGAAGCTGAGCTCAGCATTATATTTCTGTATTTCTCTCTTTGCCTGGCAAGCCACAAAAGAGAGAGAAACAGAAGCTTTTTTTCTTAGCTCAGCAACAAAGCCAAGGAAAGTAAGCTGATACCTGGGAGCTAAGTGCACAAGTGATCAATTCATATAACAGTGATTGCAGAAGGCTCTTTTTTAAGGATACAGTATAACTGGCATCATGCTGTATCTTTGTGAACAACCAGCCATACAGCCATGATCTCAGAGATCATTAAATTCTCAAAAAAAAAATGAAGCCAAATCAGACATTACATGTTACATGCTGACCAGTGTGAAGTAAGTAAGATCATTAGGACACACAGTTGTTTAATTCTTGTCCCACATTTTTCAGGTATTGTTTTTATCCTCCTCTGAGTCACAGGAGAATGCACTCTCGCCAAGTGTGTTTTACATTGGGCCAAAAGCAACTCGAAACAACTGATGAAAATTCATCATAGGGTTAGCACAGAAATAAAAGTATGAATTCTTGATTTTGGTCTGATCAATACTGACTGTTGTTCTACATGAAAAGCAGTTTGTATCCTGTATTATATCCCATTCTCTTTCTCACTCTAATACTTAACATTATGAACGTTCTAATAAGAGGAAGAGAACTCAGTGATTTCATCAGTGAAATAGATTGTTCACTAGCAGAGAAAAATGGCTTGAGGCCTTTATACTGGCTTATCTTGAAGTGTGACTGAATTAATGTTTTAGTTTGTGCAGAACAACTTGTCTGAACTACATGATAAAAGCAGCAATAAATAGGAAATAACAAATGGCACAGACATAAGCAAAGGGAGGGTGTGCAAAAAACCCAAAACATAGGTTGTACTGTGAGAGCAAGTAATGTGTTGTGATGTATGCTGACGTCTGTGTCATGTTTGTGTGTTATCATGTGTTATCTTGGCTGTACCTCACCTGCCCAGTAGGTCCCTTTGGTGAGTTTCCTGCATGCCTGTGTCCCATCAACTGGTTACCCGTGTGACCCACAAACTGCCTGGACAGTGGTCCCTCACTGACTCATTAGTTTACCTGTAACTATGTGCATGTCTCTCTTCCCATAGGGACTTGTCATTTCATCTGAGCAACCTTAGTGTTTGAGCCATTCTAATTACCCAATAATATCAGCTTATGTGACTGCATGCTGTCTACATTCTACTTTATTGCTGATTAGAATGAGCTATGTTTGTCTGATATCCCATCTATCAATGAGAGGTGGGCAATATGACTCTTTTGACAGACTCAAATCTTCAAATCTCGTTCATTAAAATGAACTAATCTTTTTTTGTGTCATTTCATTCATTTGACCCTCTCTTGGGCTCACAACCAAATTCAAACCATGTAAAAAACACAGAAATATGTTGTCTATATGCAATCCACTACTCTGACTAAATCCTTCAATTTTCACAATCTTTCCTGGGTATACAACCAGACCAGCCATATACAGGCTTATATAATTACTATCTTTATCTCTAACTTGCTCATTCATACAATAGCCTAACGTCCCTATCCATGAGTAAAATATTAATATCAGATTTGCCTACATAGAAGTAATAAGCTTGTTACACTATGTGAATAAACACACTCTTATTAAAATTCAACCAATTTAATAATAATCTGGATCAAGACCACCATGTTCTTAAAGAACTCCAGCACAGAGAGAGGAACAAAGACATATTAACACATTATATAAATGCAGCAGTTTGGCAGGTCTGGACGCAGAATGGACCACATCAGGTCCGGATTCTGCAGACAAAGAAACAAAAAAGAACACATCACTCTCAAACACTGCAGGTTGTTCACCAATCAGGAGCTGTGAAAAAACAGCTTGGCTCTGTTGATGAATAAAAAGTAAAAGTTACATTGTGTTCCCTGGTGGACCTGGATCAGCTGTTAGCTGTAACACACCACAGGGCTAATGCTAATGCTGCTAGGTGGCTGAGTTTTAATGTTTATTGACCGGGTCTGTTTGTTTTGGAGAGGAGACGACCTCTAAGGTAATTCGGCTCCCAGTAGAACCCTGCCAGGGCTCTGAAGTGGAGTGGACAGCAGGACTAAAGTTATGGTACGTCTGTGTTAAAACTATAACTTAGCACAACATCACTGCGCTGCAATAACGTTATACTTTATAAAATGTCACGTAATTAATAAAATAGCTATATAATGTCAGTCCAGTGACTGTTACCTGACAGCCGATCTGCCTCTCATTCTCCGGTGCCAGCAGTCACTCAGCCTGCAGAATGAACGAAAGACTGGAGAGGACCCATCTCAGCTGTGAGTGAGTCGTTCATTCCTGCTCCACAGTAGGAGCTGTCACGTGACAAATGACTCAAACCTAGAGACCCACAGTTGCTATGAGTCGTGAAATAATCAGTTCTGTTTCCTGTGCTGCCTGTTTAACACAGCCCTGTAGCTGAGCTGTCACGTGACAAACGAACGACTCAAACAGACAGATGAGAGTCGTGAACTAATCAATACTATTTCCTGTGCTGACGGAGACAATGCAGCTACCGTGTAACAAGTGAACGTAAGAGTCCAAGATCCTTGACGCATGCGTGAAAATGAACAAATTACTCACTGAAACAACCTGTTGCTACCGAGTCATACACACAATTAGGTCTTATGAACGAAACGTCCATTGAACGACACAATACTACTGTAAATCACCTCGGTGCTTTATTCCCTGTTGGTCTCTGTGTTTGGTCCCGTGTATGCCGTGTTCACTGTAAGGCTGCTGACTGCAGTTTCGTTGTCCGATCACTTGGCTCCAATTCTGGGGCGCCGCTCTCTGACGTTATCCTGGCTTGAAAATCTCCAGTGCTTGAGTAAAATTGTACCGTTAAGCACAATACACTCCCCTGGTGATCCGAGCTCCCAGTCCGGGCTATTCAGATGACCGCTAGGCTAACTGAGCTAATTGTATAACGGCAGCAAGTTAGCCGCAGTTAGCAGTTACTTAAGCAACAAGTAACACTTTCTGTTCATTAGCAATCTACGTAAATCCCAGAGAGTTAAGACAGAGCAGCCGGGGGACACAGGAAACTTTAATGTTAACTTTATGATGCCCAACAGTTACAGTGCTGCTTTTGTAGACAGCAGAGGACGCAGGCAGCAAGGCAGCTGACTTGCGATGTTGACAAAGCAACTGTCATCTGTGTGTATGAGCCATAGAGCTAAAACTGAAAGATTGTGCACTGTAGCATGTAGCAGTAATGATCTCTCTGAAAAGGCAGATCGTGGAGACACTTTAGTCGTTTACGATCAAATATCGTAATATCGCCCATCCCAATTATCAACTGTATTTGGATAGAAAAAGTTCTGCCTTCCTGTTTCACACCAACATATATGCATGTCAACCTATTAGCACCCTAACAGTTCCATCCCAATTTGGATTTGTTACACATTAGAAAATGTATGAAGTCATAGGTACAGTAGTGAACTACTATGGCGGACAATACAGCTTTCATCAGAATGTTGCTGTTCTGAAAGGTGAACAAACTTCTGTCAGTCTGCCTCACATGTATACGTACAACACAGCTGTGCAGATATGCAAGAGATGGCCTTTGATCAAGTTCAATCACTGAAAGAGAATTTGATTTTTAATATATTGTAACCACATTCTTGTTTTTTTAATCAGGCCATGAGATGATCCTCATTTCAAAATTCAATTTCAACATATTTTAATCAGTCATAACAAGGGAGCAAGTCTGATGAGCTCACAGTTTCAGGCTTTTATTATCAGTACACATGACACAGTTTGGGATATGCTCAAAAGAAAAATCTTAACGACTTTGTGGTTTAAGGACCAAATTCTTAAAGAGGCCCCATGATGAAACACCAAAACACTGTCTTTTTTTATTAACTGACATATACATATAAGGGTATTACATAGTAAAAAAAATAGAGGAAGAGGAAAACACTGCACGTCATTTAATGGTTTCAGTTAGATTTGTAAAATGTAAATATACCAAAAATGTGTATATGTGGTGTATCCAAATTTAACATTTTGAATTTTTAGATTTGCAGTGCTTGGAGCAGTGCTATCATTAATGTATAATAAATGCAGCCTATACCACACAAATCCCACTCTGAGAATCATCTTTTAGTTTTACGGTGAATATGTCTCTGTGTATTGCCTGAGTATATTTTTTCCTCTTACTAGTGTTCCTTCTTATCCCCTCCCCCCACACCCTACATGATTCTGTTCTTCATATACACAGCATGAGCTTTCTCTCTCTCACTCACACACATGCCAACATATCTTGAATTGTCTTTGTCTTTGTGCCTTGTTTTTTGAGACCCATTGCTCAAACCCTCAAGGCCTCTCTTTCAGCCACAGAGAAAAATAGAGGTATAGAAAGAGCAATTGAGATGAGAGAGAATTCCATCCCATCCTCCTCCTCCTCTCCAAACAGCTCCTCTACGAACCACACTTTGTTTGATTCAAATAATGCTGAGAGGCTTGGGCAGCAGATGTGAAATGCCGTGGAAAATAACTAGTAATGAATCTCACACTCATCTAGTCTATGTTCTCCCCTGTCTGGGGATGATGGATCCATTTGTCAAAGCAGTGCTTCTTCTTCTCCCTCTTATGTCTGCTCTTCCTCCAGAAAACAATATCAATGCCTTGTACTATTGTTATTCAGTATTCTTCACATTTAGAAGGTGTTTGAGTTTGTATGCTAAAATGTATTTATTAACACATTCTATGATAAGCGAGAAATTACAATGGAACTACATCCCTACCAAGGCATCAAAGCTTTGAAACCAATGAAGCACAAAGCCATAGTTTTATTGACATAAACTGCTCAGCATGACAAAGCCAGGGGCAAAATCTCTCACCATTTTTATGGTCACAGGGAATATTGAATTAAAGAGAGATATTTAATATAAAACATTAACATTAAATACGTCACCTGGAGTTTGAGGGTTCTGTGCAGTATCTTAGCTGTTCCTAGGACTACACTCTTCTGGACAAACACTTGTTGTACCCTGAATCTGCTGGAGCCACTCTCCTAGTTTGGGGGTCACGGCCCCCGGTGCTCCGATTACTACTGGCACCACAGTTGCTTTTACTCTTCACATCTTTTCTAGCCCCTTTTTCAGCCTTTGGTATTTTTTTTGAGCTTCTCATGTTCCTCCTTCTTGGCGTTGATCTTGCTGTGGATTGCCACATCTATCACTGCTGCCTTCTTCTGCTGTTTATATATATATATACATACACATACATACACACATATATCTGCATATATGTCGGTAGTTTATCAGAATCTATATTTATAGCATCAATTAAGTCTTCACAAGTGAAAAATGTAGGTGAAATACCAAACTGCATGTGTTGTGCATCACATGTATAAGTGTACATACTCGAGTCTTGAAACTTGACAATCCAAACACAGCCTCAAGGATGCAAACCGATCATGGCTCAAGAAAGCACAAAAACAGCCAACCACAGAAGTACTTCACTCTGCAAGAACAGCTGGCTCATTTCACTCCTGATGCTGACAGATTTCTCTTCTGCCCTTAGCATACTGAACATCAGGGCCCATATTCATAAAGAATCTTAAGGCAAAGAGCAGCTCCTAGTGACGAAATTCTAAGAAAATTCTTAGAAATGTGGGTGTTTACTCTTCAAATTATAGAAAAAATCCTAGTAAAGAAAAAAGTAATTCATAAAGCATCTTAACCCTTAAAAGAGCTCTTAAGGTCAGAATTGTTAGGAGCATGGACGAGGACTTTTAAGAAGCTTAAGGGTTTCTTTAGTAGAGGAGAAAATGGCAGAAAGACGAAGAGGGGGAAGAAATGTGTTGCAGACAATGGATGACAGTGAGTCAATCAGACGCTATAGGTTAGATCTTGCAGGGATCGTATTTGTGACTGATCTTATTAGAGACGCGCTAACATATCCGACACAGCGCAGGAATGAAAGTAATCACTAAATTACGATATTTGGCACCGTTTTGGCGATATAAAGGTGCTCAGTGTCTGACTTTACATAGAACTACTGGTTTTCTCCCAATAAATATAAATATACAGCCTATTATGATATAAATTTCAACATATAATACTGTAACTGTTAAGGAATGGGGGGTGGGACTTAACACTGAAGAAAGACAGCAGCATCTCTGCCAGTGTTTGCTGAGATGTCTGCACCTCGCAGGACCTCGAAATAGACCCGCAAAAAACCAAGACGTACATGCAGTTGCATCCACACAAAACATGGCACAAGACCAGTGAACTATGGAAAAGGAAGAAATCATGGCCACCAAAATGTACCAATGGACTGGATGGATGGATTGATTGATTAACTGATCAATCAAATTGACTGGTTGATTCAAATTAGGCATGAAGTAGATTAGGAATAAACCATGTGTATCGTCAATTACTGATTTAATGGCTGATAAAGGAACATCTCAATTTTCCTTTCTCTCATTTGGGCTGCCATCCTTACCCTTTGCGCTTACGTCAACCATCATTTGTTTTTGGGGAATGGTCATATATGTGGTTTTGGAATGAGGATGTGCTGATGTTAGTCCATGAGCAAAACTAAATGAGTTACACAGACAGAGACCGAGAGTGTCCCTGAGCAAGACACTTAACCCCTAGTTGCTCCAGAGGCTTGCGACCTCTGACATATAAAGCAATTGTAAGTCGCTTTGGATAAAAGCGTCAGCTAATTGAATAAATGTAAATGAAATAAGAAGTGGTTTCCAATGAAAGAAGAAACCAAGGACAAAAGAGGAAAAGTATTATAAAACAAAAATGGTGGGAAGGTTGAGTAGAAACAATTCTAGAGCATTAACGGAGGAGAGCGGCTGACATGAGAGTTGAAGAAAAGAAATGGGTGAAGAGTGCCTTCTGTCTGTTATGGTTTCCATGGACACCAAGAAAACTGACTTACTGCTGTGTTAATGTGAATGTTTTTTAAGGAAAACAAACATAAACACACACACACAACACACACACACACACACACACACACACACACACAATTACAACACATTATTGCCATTATAACCACGATCATCTATTTGTCTGTCCAATCACGAAAATCCTACCTCCTTAACTGCACAGAACAGTTGTATGTATTTCCAGATAAACTGCATGCTAACCATTTTCACGTTTCTACCTGTGCTGGGATAAAGTCTTTTAGGATGCCTGCTAAGCTCTCATTATTACAAGGTGGGAAAGCACATCCACGATTTGCAAGACAGCAGAGCAGCAAGATAAAAGCAAACAGAGCACAGCTCATTAGAAGTTGTGTTTATCTTTGATGGAAGATGACTGACGGGCTCTTTGTTCTTAGTGGAAAAAGCATGAAACTCACCTACACAGCATACCCATTTATCTGTCATCCCCTCATCACTTTCCCTTAGTATCTCTTTATATGTCTGTCCCTTTTGAAATGACCAGAAAATGTGGGAGATACTGAAGCTCTGATATATTAATAAAAATGATTTACATGCACATATTCTGTTACAATGTTGCTCCTTTTGGCATTCTCCTTAACCTTTCTTTGTTCCCAGTAACCTCATTAATGATTCCTGTACATCCCCATTCCTTCAAGGACTAGTTTATATTATACAAGATAAGACACATAGTGTTTCTCAGTAAACGTTATACAGATTTGCCTACATAAAACTATATGTATTTGTATGGTGCATGTCACAAACTGCCTATGGAGGTGTGGTGTGGTGTGTAACACACGCTCAGGCTATTACCTTTTCCACTCAAGTGTAATGGTATGCATCCTGAAACCACAGAGTCCATGCATTATTATCAGGCTTGTCAGTCACTGAAATGGAGGTGAAATTGACTGTGTGCCTTTAGACAGACTACTTACTGATCTGTTGAGTAAATGCATAACAGGAATGACAGCAACATGCAAGCTCTCTCTCTCCCTCTCTGAAATATTGACATTGAATGTCTCATGAGAAGTATAGGCCTACATGAAGCTACTGATTATAATTATGCCATGGACACTTCAGAGCTATTAGGAACAATAAAAAAACGATCTGGAAGATAAATAAACTTCTTCTCTCTCTGCCTGCATGCACATTCCTAATTTCTAATTACTTCAGAGTATAGCAAGACAAATCGCGGATGTCATTGCAGATGGGTCCATAGCGCCATCCATACCACGACGTGCAGAGCTCACTGAAAACAAATATCTCTCTCAGAGAGTGACAAGAATTCCACTGCGCTTAATGGTGCGGGTTTTTAAAGTTAATTCACACTAAACCTACATATGTAACGTTACATGGGTGTCTTGTGAGTGACATCTCGGTGTTGTATAAAAAAATCAGATTTCACAAAGCGAAAAAAAACCCTTGTCATCTTCTGATTGGACACGTGCAGGCACGCAAAACCACACCAGGTTCGTCGTAGCAGAGAAGTGATCGTTTGCTACAGGTAGTACCAGCTATTTCTCCCTACAGTACAATGCTGCTCAACTTTTCCTGAGCTTCGTACCGCTCGAAGGCGTAAAGACATTAGATAACAACAGATTGCCAGGTGCAAAGATTCACTGTAGCGAGAGTCCGGCTCTGAGGCGCGCGCACATTTCAGCACCTCGGACAGCGCGCGGCGCCGCAGCGGCTATGCGTGGATTCAACCGGTGGCTTTCAACGAGAGCAGCAGTGTGAGGGGACCATTTGATTGAATGTTACATAAAAACTATTTGTGTTGCACATGTGGGAAGGGCTACTTGTTTTCTGTATCACTGGGACTGGTGTTCTGTCGTTCTTTCTAAAACAGAGCGTCTCCGTCGAATCCATCGTGTGGGTAGGAGTGCCGCTGGATGTGTGCTTGACTCCAGAAGCCGTGCAGAGCAGCGTGGAATAGGTGACTGTCAGGCGGGCGGAGTGGTGCGGTGGTGGTGCCTTAGAGACCCTCCATTTATAAGGATGCTGGTGGGAAATGCCTGGAGACAAAGATGATGAGATTTGTCAAAAGGCACTTGAACTGCTGTCAGACCTTTGTTCGAAGGGGGAAGTGCAGAACGAACACTGCCTGGATTTTATCTACTATTTCCGAGACCTTGCCAGGCCACGCTATACGGATTCAGGTGAGGGATCCTTTGCACGCTTGATTGCGTTAAATTGAACTGAATGAGAAGTCAACGCATATGACTTCTTTCATTAAACATTTTGCGCCTAAAACTCAATAGGTGGTCCAACCTCTTGATTAGAGTGCTTTCACAACCAATAGCCTTTGCTTGAAAATTCAATCTGCACCATTTCGCCTCACATTAATTAGCGAACTAATTATCCAGTTTAATTATGTCATTTTTTCTTGCAACGGAAATGCACTTGCACGGCGACCGCATCTTTTTTTCACTGAGGAACCACATTCCAGGTCTAAAATATCCTTATTTCAAATCTACATTCACGTGATGCTGACATTCTGCAAGATAAGATTCAAATAAAATTTATTAATCCAGTTCATTCTTTACACATGTGTACATTTGCACAGATATAAAGCTGGATGATTAGGCTATTGTCTTCCCTGAATGAGTTGCGCTTGTACCTGGGCTCGCCGGGAACAGTTACTATGGTGGCACACTTCCTGTATACTGGCCTACTTCTTTGAAAGTTTAGCTTAGATTTCATTCTTAGGCTTACTTATAGCCTGGGGGCAACGTGAAACATTTAATAAAAGGACGTACTGAACTTTAGATGAAGCCTAACTGTATTGCAGAAGAGGGCGTATTTTTTGAAAACAAACGCCGACATTCAGTCACACGTGAAGAATTAATGTGACCATGGCAGAGTCACGTTTCATCATGAGGCCAACCAGTACCATATCATCGGAATGGCATGCGTGCATGTGTGTGAACCTGAGCTTGTATTACCCATGTTGTGGGAACATAAATCTGTTTGCACGGGACTTGCTTTCCTTTTGGGGATCAGGATGGGCAAATCGTGATTAGGTATGTTAGGTATGTCTTGGGGAAATTATTGTAAGTCAATGTAATGGCCTCTGAAGTGATGATAACACTGAGTGAGTGCGTCAGTGTGTGTGTGTGTGTGTTGTGTGTGTGAGAGAGAGAGAGAGAGGTGTGTGTGCAGGAGACAGAGAAAAGGTAAGGGAGATCATGTGAAGGAGCGAGAGAGCACAGTGACTGCAATCCTCCACATACCTACTCCATTTATTCTGCTCCCATTAGTCTGTATAATTATTAATCATTTTTCACCACATGAAAGCCCTTTGAGAATTCCCACTCTGGTCCTCTTGCTGCCCCTCTCTGAATCCATTTCCTCCAACCTTTCCCTCCTTATTTCCTCGATTCCCGAGTCTCCCAGCCAACTCCTCTCTCTCATTCATCATATAGACCGATCCTGTCTGTTCCATTGCACTGACAGTTTGAAAAGTGGTATTGCTATAGTAGGTACTGCAGTGGAGTTAGCAGGGTGGCTTGCCAATATGGTTTAATGTCACTTCCAGCTGGCATGTGTCACACAGCAGGATGGCAGTACCCATTATAGGAGGACATAGGAAGTACACAAAATATCAAGGTGCAACAACGTTTGGCCCAGAGTTCAGGGTGGGCTGGTTGGAATTCAGTGTCTTTCTTAATGGTGGGCTACTGCTCATTGACATTTATGCATTTCTGTCCATAAAACATACCGATAACTTGTCAACTTAAGAAGCTCACACTGGTAACAGTTATTTATAATGAAGTTGCTTTTGTGACCATCATCTCAGACATGTCTGTTAGCAGAAAGATATAAGGTGTCTCATGTCTGACCGGTAAATATGAAACCGGAGCTAACTGCTGGTTAGCTTAGCTTAACACAAAGACTGGAAGGAGGGTGTGCTATGTCCAAAGTGTAAAAGTGACAAGTTGTGGTTTTACAAGTGGCTACAAGTGCCAGACCTTCCAGACTGTCTAGAATCTCTTGTGGTTGCCTGGCAACGATGCGGTGAAGACAAGACGCCAGGAAGTCACTGCTCCTGGCCAAGATATATGCTGCCTTCACGTCATATCATATTCACCATAATTACCAGTTTCTGAATTGTAAATAGCGTCATTTTTACTGGGAAACTCTGAAAACTCAGGTATTCCCGACTTGGAGCTTAATAATAATGCTTCTTCACACAGCCAACATGGGAGTCTTTCCCATTCGTTCAATATGATGTGAACGCTACATTAGTCCAGCACATAACCACCATAAAAAACACAACTTGTCGTTTTTACACAATTTAATGTGTTAATCAATGAGTTTTAGAGGTGTTGGCAGGCCAATTTTGTTACGTTTGAACAGAGCCAAGCTAACTGTGTTTCCAGCCTTTAGACTAAGCTAAGCTAACACTTTGCATCTAGCAAGATAGCAAATAAGTGTATTTTCCAAAATGCTGAACTATTCCTTAAGGCTAAGTATAAGCACTGCTGTTTTTTAATAGTTGCCATCTAATTTGTTAGACATGGACCATCAGGCCAATGCAACTATCATCCTGTGAGGACAGAACCAGCGGGGTCATTAGGACAACCAATCAGAACCACTCACATGTGTAATATACCATGATGTGTTAATACTACAAGGAGGACATTTTCTATAATTGTATAACTGCCGTTTTTACTCACAGAGAGGTATGATAAAGGCAAACAACATCGCGAGGAGGTAGAAGTTCCAGATATTGCTTTTTCAGCACTTGCTTTCCTCCTACACTATGCACCTTTGAAGGTCTTGTGCACTAAAATTGGTCCAGCCTCTTTGCCGTGATGCAGGCTCTGAATTCTTCAAGATGTCTATAGATTATTCTCTGACAGGCAGCACTCAGGCAGCCTGCCAAGCTGACTGTGGACTCAGAATCCTCAGATAGCAAGTCCCTCAATTTCTCCACATTTTTTCCTAAATCACACATATTCCGGTATTCACAGAATCTCAGAGCATGAGAAAGGACAGTTTGTCTGAGTGCCTGTGCAAGGTCTTATGACAGTGCCCCCCACACACACACACACACACTGCAAAATGCCAAACTATTATTGTAAACGTCATTTGTTGTCTGAAAACAACCTTTAAATGTGGTATGACATATTATCTCATTTTCTTGTAGCTAATATGCATCTTAGTGGCCTAACCTAATGAACACAAAACATTTTACAGCATTTCTGAGTACATGTTTTCATTGTGTTTTGTGTGTTGGCTTTGCATCAGTGCGTAGCAGAGATGATTCAAGATAAGTCCTGGTTGTATAAGATGTTCTGTGATTTTAGTTACTCTTCTAAAAACATGTTTTTCATCTAACTGTCTTTGATGAGTCTTTGATGATGAAGCAGAATACACTACTAAAATTGCATCCAGTAAGTGCTGCACATGTACATACTAAACTGCATAATTAAAAAAATATAATTCTTTCTGTTAGACATTTAGTGGCATATCTTGATATCTAGGATTATATATTCATATAGAGTGCAATAATTTGAAAAAAAACAAACAAACATGATGGTATTAAATGTGATGAGTGTAGAAAATTGTTAACCTGTAACTAATTCATCATGCCTCCTGAGGGCACACAATAAGGCTAATGTTTTCATATTACTAAACTATAGTTACGTCAGCTGTGACACAGGTGGGGATTAGTGTGCAGTTTTTAAATTCTAAATAGAAGTTTTGCTGGGTACTGCCAAGTAGAATCATACATTTGGTTTTACTGTGCAACAGTGAGGTTAGCTTTTTATTTGTACTCATTTTATTTGCTTTTTATTGTGCCAGTAAAATATTGGTCACTGCTACCTGTCAATAAAAAGATACATGGCAGGTTTTTCAGCTCATATGAGTATGAACTACATTATGATGATGATGATGATGATGATGATGATATGATTATTATTATTATTATTATTATTATTATTATTATTATTATTATTATTATTATCATCATTATCTTTGTACATTCTCTATTCTGGTAATCATGGGGCTAACATTTACTTCAGATGCTCATTATGTTTATTATGATTATCTTTCTTTAAACCCTACCAGCATGCACTTTTACGTTGTTTTGGTTAATAAAGTGACACATTGTGCTGAACAATGTGAGGGTAGTCACTTAGGAAAAGCAATCATTAGTGTCTCTAAACTGAAAAGGGATAATTTTACTCATTACTATGATTATAGTAATTACACTAATTATACACAAATTACTTTTCTTTTTGAAATCCATACAAATCTTCATCAATATTGACTCTGCATACAGGTATGTACCTAAAATCCCTTTGGTTTGGTCACTGCAGGCAACAAATAGCATGTTGCACTGTCAGCACATAAACTGGGCATAAGTCTGTATCACTGCCCTCGCAAAGAAGGCGGCTGAGACAATAATAGACATGGTTAGGATGATACAGCAGACTGGTGCTATTAAAACACACTATGCAGGAGCCTGGACTTTTCAAAAACAGATTTACCTCAAAGATTGAAGATATTTTAATACATTCCTTCAAAGTGAACATTACAGCAGCTATATAGGGATGAAATTTTAGGTAAATTTTAATATTAGACACAGACTTATAAGCAGTGACTGGCAGTGCAAAAAATGTTTCTCAAAATAAACAGAATCAATAATTAACATCTACCATAATAAAAAAGCAGTAGATGAATGATGCATAAAACATCACTGGACAGGTTTTTCCACAAATTAAAAATGAGTTATACCTCCACCTACAATGTCTGTCCTCACAGCTTCAAGCAATCTTCTTCCACAGCTCCACATGAATATTAACATTATAGTAAACAATGTTCAATAGAAACAACAGAATATAGAAAACAATGTTCAGTTATCTATTTATTTATATTTTTTAAATTAACAAAACTGAATTACATTGCTCAGACAAAGCTAATATCATGCTTCAACAGTCTAAGTTCAAATCAGTTGACCACAGTCTTTTTTAGAGTGTGTTAGTATCCCTCAGCTACAGCTCCACAAGGAAACACTGTCAAGGGAAGCATGAGATAATTTTGTAAAGGGCCCTAACTTTGGACAATACTCATTTAATTAGTCTAACTCAGACTGTTGAAGCCTCGTGTTAAAATGCATGTGTGGATGCTAGATTCCCCACATTTTCTACCATTCTAAAGCAGAAGATCACATTACAGCCAGTTCAGAGAGAAGGAATGATTATGGTTGCCTTTCAATGGACGTGCATATATTGTGTTAAGGTAGACTTCAATAAAATCTGGACCTATCCATTAGGACAAGCAGAGGCCAAGGCCTTGGTGAGAAACAATTAAAAAGGACACTTATGATCATGTCAAATGTGGAAATTGTAGTGCATGGCAATAAATGTACCCTTTGCTGGATTGATTAGCCAATGGATTGGCCAAAAGGGCTGGGTTGATATTACAGTCATTTAAGGTTCAGAACACTATTAAGAATGCTAGTTATTATTTAACCACATTATCATTATCTGCTAATAGCAAAACCTTTTTGTAGTTTACCCTCCAGTGGATGTATATGAAAGGTACTGCTCAAGAGTGGACACCATATGGTTTATGTGCAGACTTTGTTAGAGATAGATAACAGTTAGTCAAATTGTGTCATCTCGTTATTGAGTGATTATAGTAATCATCACTTCATCTTTTTCCCCCTTGCTTCTTAGAAAGTCAAGCATGTATAGCATAAAGAGTGAGAGGTACAGCATAGATAATGTATGCCTTTGATAATTACACACAGTGGGATAGTCTTAAAACAGGATAACGAACATAAAATGTTGACTAAAACAAACATTAAACAATATCTTATTAATTATTTCAAAGCCAAACACATTGCATATGATTTGCATATTATTTTGTGGCACCAAAGCTGCTGATTCACATCATTAATCCTATTCTGTTTTTTTTTTGTTTCGCTGTACGCCACTGATACCAGATTAATGTGCATACAGAAGGCTCATATGAATAAATCACAGAAGTTCATGGTCTGACACTGACACAGAAAGGAAAGTTTTTGAATTACTTACTATATATATATATGTATACATATATATATATATAAAAAAATCCCCCTCTCACCCCTTGCGGGGTGGTATGTGTCATCCTCAAGCTCGGGTCCTCTACCAGAGGCCTGGGAGTTTGAGGGTTCTCTGCTAGTATCTTAGCTGTTCCTAGGACTGCACTCTTCTGGACAGAGACCTCTGATGTTTTACCTGGAATCTGCTGTAGCCACTCTCCCAGTTTGGGAGTCACAGCCCCCAGTGCTCCGATTACCACTGGCACCACTGTTGCTCGTACTTTCCACATCTTTTCTAGCTCCTCTTTCAGCCCTTGGTATTTCTCAAGCTTCTCGTGTTCCTTCTTCCTGATGTTGCTGTCGCTTGGTATTGCCACATCTATAACTACTGCCTTCTTCTGCTGTTTGTCGATCAACACGATGTCTGGTTGGTCAGCCATCACCAGTTTGTCAGTCTGGATCTTGAAGTCCCACAGGATCTTAGCTTGGTCATGCTCAACTACCTTAGGAGATGTCTTCCATTTTGACCTTGGGACTTCCAGCCCGTACTCGTGGCAGATGTTCCTGTACACTATGACAGCTACCTGGTTATGGCGTTCCATGTACGCACTTCCTGCCTGCATCTTACACCCTGCTGTTATGTGCTGTACTGTCTCAGGGGCATCCTTGCACAGTCTGCACCTGGGGTCCTGCCTGGTGTGGTAGACCCCAGCCTCTATTGATCTTGTACTGAGTGCCTGTTCTTGTGCCGCCATGATTAGTGCCTCTGTGCTGTCCTTCAATCCAGCCTTTTCCAGCCACTGGTAGGATTTCTTGATATCAGCCACTTCTTCTATTTGTCTGTGGTACACGCCGTGCAGCGGCTTGTCCCTCCATGATGGTTCTTCATCTTCCTTGTCCTCAACTTCAGGTTTCTGCTGCCTGAGGTATTCACTAAGTCCTTCATCTTTGGGGGCCATCTTTCTGATGTACTCCTGGATCTTCGTCATTTCATCCTGGACAGTGGTCTTGACACTCACTAGCCCTCGGCCTCCCTCGCAACGCTTGGTGTACAGTCTCAGGGTGCTGGATTTGGGGTGAAACCCTCCATGCATTGTGAGGAGCTTTCTCGTCTTGATGTCAGTAGGCCTCTATCTCATCCTTTGGCCAGTTTATTATACCAGTGGGATATCTGATGACTGGCAGGGCATATGTGTTGATGGCTCGGATCTTGTTTGTCCCGTTCAGCTGGCTTTTCAGGACCTGCCTCACTCTTTGTAGGTATTTGGCTGTGGCGGTCTTCCTTGCTGCCTCCTCATGGTTTCCGTTAGCCTGTGGCACCCCAAGGTATTTGTAGCTGTCCTGAACATCTGCAATGTGACCACACTTGTCCAGTCCGAACGACATTCCAATGTTGTTGCTGTAGATCCTGGTAGTGTGGATCAGTGAGTCGATGTCTCGCTCATTTCTGGCATTTCTAGCTTGATGTCATCCATGTAGAGGAGGTGACTGATGATTATTCCGCTCCGGAATCGGTATCCGTAGCCAGTCTTTGTGATGATCTGGCTGAGGGGGTTCAGGCCTATGCAGAACAGCAGCAGGGATAGTGCATCACCTTGGTATATGCCGCACTTGATGGTGACTTGTGCAATTGGCTTTGATTTGGCTTCCAGACTTGTTTTCCACAGCCTCATTGAGTTCTTAATGAAGGCTATTAGTGTCCTATTGACCTTGTACATCTCCAAGCATTCCAGTATCCATGTATGTGGCATTGAGTCGTAGGCTTTCTTGTAGTCAATCCCGGTAGTGCATAGATTGGTCTGCCTGGCCTTGCAGTCTCGAGTGACTGCTCTATCCACCAGTAGCTGGTGCTTGGCTCCTCTGGTATTACTGCCCATTCCCTTCTGGGCCCTGTGTATGTATTGAGCCATGTGCCTACTCATCTTAGCCGCTATGATGCCTGACAGGAGCTTCCATGTTGTGCAGAGGCAGGTTATTGGCCGTACAAGATCAATAGAGACTGGGGTCCACCATACCAGGCAGGACCCCAGGTGCAGATTGTGCAAGGATGCCCCTGAGTACAGCCCATAACAGCAGGGTGTAAGATGCAGTCATAGCTAGTCGTAGCTGTCATAGTGTACAGGAAAGCCATGTGCAACAGTGGTGCCAGTGGTAATCGGAGCACTGGGGGCTGTGACCTCCAAACTGGGAGAGTGGCTACAGCAGATTCCAGGTAAAACATCAGAGGTCTTTGTCCAGAAGAGTGCAGTCCTAGGAACAGCTAAGATACTGCGCAGAACCCTCAGACTCCTAGGCCTCTGGTAGATATATATATATATAGTATCTTACATAAAATGGCCAGGTGCACCTCCTCCTCCTCCTTGTGTTTTCTTTACCTAACCACTAACAAACTATATATCATTTTGTTATCAGATTGATACTTCATTAACTATAACATGATTCTAAACTAATAACGCATTTCTGTTAGTCTGCTACAGAAAATTATGCATTACTTCTGTTTAGGGTCTCAGACAAAACATTATTAAACACACTGTATATAATTAATACAGCTTAGGGATCTCTTACATCAAAACAATATCAAAAGACATAGTTTGAGGATATCTTGACAAAGCGTGGTATCATGGAGGCTGTTGTCTTGTTGAACAACCACCATTGCCGATGAAAATCTGGCTGCTGACTCAGGCAGAAATCATGTTCACGGACAAGGTAATGTATACAAGTTTTATTCACATTATGTTTAGTCATGCTCGTCGACTTCCTCCTTCACTCGCTGATCCTGTTATAAAGTTATAGCAACTAGAGGGGGAAAAGAGTATATGATGCCATTAACAGGCAACCACTGTTACCTTGAATAAAATTACTAACTTCTCTGGGCTAGAACATTCTTGGAAACATTTGGGATAATATAAGTACACAACTCCACAAAATATATAACATAGGTCTAGTCGATATAAGATGTTTTAATGCAAACATAAATAAAATAGAGTTTAAAATAGTGTTTTATATCTGTGATTGATGTTGACAGTTCTATTTACACAAAATGACCCATCCCAAATCCTAAATAAGTCTATCTGGGGATACCAGTAGCAGTTTTATGTCAATTCATTCATAGGAGGTATGATAGGGAGTTACATTTCTCTGGGGTCTAACTGACCACAGACACAAGTAGCATCACCTTCATCAAATGTGTATGTTGTAAGGTTTAAGTAAAAATAAATAATTTTTAACAAAACATAAATGTTAATAATTAGGTACTCCCTCTATGTGGCAAGATCTAAATTCTTCTGACTAGTACAATTTCATGTTATTAATCCATACTGTCATAGATTGGACCTCAACAGCAGTTTCAATGATTTATCTTTCAAAGAAGAGTTATTTTGGAAATGATTGAGCAAGCCCTTGATGACTCTGTTGGTTGTCACCTCACCACTCTTTCCATGCTAACTCTCACACCCTGTGCTGGTAAAATGCACTCCAGGAATATTTATATGTAATATATGTTTTGATACTCTTACTTGACAGACTAAAGCCTGGTGTGATACTCATGTAAAACTTTTATACTCCCACAGCCACTGCTTCTGCTCTTGCCCACAAGTACATTAACATAAATACATGTTGTGCATAGGGGTGTGATGAGACACTTAGCTCACGAGATGAGACACACTATTGGGCTCACGAGAACAAGACGAGACGATGCTTTAATGCTATTTGTAAGAAATCTTCAATGCTGGATTATATGAAAATGTTGAGCATTAAAATCTGGTGATTTTTTTCTGCACCAATATACAGTAATTACACCAATTTGTCTGCATCATTTTATGGTGAAAATGTTTTTATTTATATGAAAGGAAGCACAAAATTCGGGTGGTAGCTGACAATTAAAAATATAAAGTATAAAGAAATATAACACAGCAAGGCTCCCAGGCATACTGTATTGATTATACATATCTGTTTCTCCAGTAGATGTCATATTTAATTAGAATTCGTTATTTTCACTGAGAAAATCATGGATAAAATTCACGTGTATTGTGACAGTGTGTGAGCAGTCTCAATTGCAGAGTCTCACGAGACAGATTTTCCCCTGACGAGAAAATTTGTCATGTTTTATTCTCGTGGCACCCCTGTGCGTGATAGTTGCCATAGCATTTTTGCTGGGACATGTCTGGTTAAACTACTACAACAGAAGATTTAGTGGGTCTGGTTGAGTTTTATATGGTGACTCAACAACAACAACCTTATTTTTACTAAAATGTTATATTTTCACATCTTCAATTTTCTGTTCTGTGCTTTGTATAACAGCTACTTTAGTAGAAGAGATAGAGCAAGTCTGTAGCAGTAAAATCAACTCTTACAAGTTTGGAAAGTAGGCAGACAAGTTTTTTTTCCTGTGAATGTCTGTGCTTGGCACAGTCTTAAACTCTCTTCTAGGGAATTTTGTCTGTTTTGTGTCAACTGTGTGTTCATGGCTACCTCTCCTTTCCTTTCTACTTGCCAGAGTTGATGCTGACAAGCTGGCCATTTTCTGTTGTAAACATTTAAAATTTTTGTGAAAAACAACAGCTCATCCCTTTGATAGAATTGCAGTTTTTCAATGAGAATTTATGAACTGGCATTCATTGCTGCTTTTGTTTCAACACACTATTCCTCCTCTGTTATCAGCAAAGGACCGAAAAGTACAACATTGGCCACACTCCATTTGGGGGGCAGGCATGAGGCTCCAAAGGATAATTAAATAAATGTTGTAAATCCAAATTAATCTTGTCGCTTATTCTTTGTAACAATAAAGAAAATAAGCAGAAAAAAATCCCATAGGACGTTATCTCCGCTGTCATAATGAGTTTTTTTGTTAGGTAGTGCAAGGAAGCTTAATTTATCCAAAGACATTCTTCTAATGTGACCCCACAGGTGAATGAAAAACCAGCATAGCATAGCACATACATATGAGTTATTGTAATAACACTATGATGAAACATTTGGTGATGATGATGGTGATGGTTATTGTTTCCTGTCTCACCTTCTCAGATATATCAGTGAGTCTGTTGTCACTGGTAGTGACTGCCTGTGGCTTGGCATTGTTTGGGGTCTCCCTCTTTGTTTCCTGGAAGCTCTGCTGGATACCATGGAGGGAGCGTGGTCTCTCCCCCACCACCAAGGAGGCCCATGGACACCTCAACCCAACCATGAGTCTTCTGCCCTCGCAGTTGGCACCCAGGCAGCCTCTTTACACAGCCGTGGACCCCCCCCCACACAACCGCCGTGAGTCATCACAGTGCTCCATCGCCAGAGAGCCCACTCCGATGGCATCTGTGGTATCCGTGGAGGCTCCGGTCACTCCCGTATCACCACCACCTGTGGTCTTGGCCACACCAGAGGCAGCTATGAAGATCAGTCACACATCTCCAGACATCCCACTGGACGCCCAGAGTAAAAGCCGGGAAAATGGGGTTCACACTAACCCTCGTATGCACAGACAGACCACTGAACCCCCACCCTCTGGTCACTCAATGTCTGAAATTGGGTCAGTATAAGAGGTTTTTTGGCCAGAACGGATAGAGGTTTCCTTTAGAAACTTGTAACACATTCATCCAACACTTAACATTCATTGGTGTTTAAAGCTGTCAGTGCTCTTCTGTATGGCTCTCAACACAGATACAATGTCAGTTAGTTAGATTATTCTTCAAAACCTCATTCAAAGCCAAAGCTTTTCAAATAGTGTGGTATGTTTAAGGTCAGAGGAATATTGTGATTAAAGCAATAAATTATGGTGAAAGTGTGGTTAAGGGTAGGCAACTTAGAATTTGTTTAGGTTAATAAAAAAGCAAATGTCAACTGCACCTCTGTGACTCTGGTTTGCTGCATAAGAGCAGAACAAACTATACACCAATTCACCGTCCAAACTCCAAATACCTACCTACTTTACGACTGGCTACATATAGGGCACTTTTCTGAGTCAACCTGTTGATGTTGTATGATGATGTTTGTTGTTGATTGCCTCTGTCCACAGACAAGGCTCCATTCGCAGACATATGAACCTGTCTAACCCAGACTTCAATGTGGCCCAGTTCCAAAGGCAGGACTCCCTGACTGGAATGGGGCTGGGCCTTGGTCGCCTCAAACCCGAGCTCTACAAACAGCGCTCACTTGAGGGAGATGAGGGCAGTCGCAGAGGAGGAGGCTGTGGACGCCTCCACTTTATCCTCAGATTTGACTGCGACCTGGAACAGTTAATAGTAAAGATCCACAAAGCAGAGGACCTCCCAGCCAAGGACTTCTCTGGTACCTCTGACCCTTATGTCAAGATCTACCTTCTCCCTGATCGTATGACCAAGCACCAGACCAAGGTGCACCGCAAGACGCTGAACCCTGTGTTTGATGAGGTCTTCCTGTTTCCTGTGGCATACTCTGAGCTTCCCACACGTAAGCTGCACTTCAGTGTATATGACTTCGACCGATTTTCTCGCCATGACATTATTGGCCAAGTGGTTGTGGACAACTTCCTGGATCTGGCAGATTTCCCCAGGGAGACAAAACTCTGCCGGGAGATCCAGTATGTCTCGTCGGTGAGTCAGCACTCAAGTTCAAAATGATGTCTTGTTCACTTAGATATGCTGTGCTATATTTAACTTTGAATTAATACCACAAAAGGTGTTTTACACAGCGTGACAGATTTGCTGCAACTTTATAGAGAGCTACATATCTGGTCCACATTTGAGTCCTTCACTTCAGCACAGTCTGTCTCTCAATGACACTATGAAGTGTAAAGTAAAGCTGACACCTTTTTTAAAGAAAATGAGCTGTCAGCACTGAATAAACGAGAGAAGAATTAGTTGGTAGGTAAGGTGAATAGGTCTCACTTTGAAAAAATAAGATTTCTTTGTCTCCAGCATCTGTACTGACATATAATAACTTTTATACACTTGCTTTATTGCCTTTTGATTCTTTGTAGATTTGTAACATTTTTTTTAACAAATGTGCTCTGTAGCTTAAAGACATTGGGAAGGAGCTGTAATTTAAAAAATACATGGTAAATATCCCTATTTTTTGAGATAGTTGTTTAACCAAAGTCCTTCCTTTTGTAACAAACATTGTTACTGTGTACATTACCAGCCAATTGATCCAGGACAGAGAGACATTTACATTAGGGAACACATTTACTTCATCTATAGTTGCTTATTTAAATACAGTGCACTTTGCTGGGACAATCCATTTTTTCAACATGCATAAGTTACATCCAGGGCGAAACTGACTAAGGTCAACCAGATTTAAAGCCTCTTGCCATGTTAACTTATTGACTGTGTTCTTCGTGTGTGATTTTGTACATCTCACTTACTTTGTGAGGACCACACAAGTTCATGGGTAATTTATTTATAGGTGTATGCTTCCAGCAATTGCTTCATTGACAGGCAACTCAGTGTGTGATATTAACCAGCTGTGATGTGCAATTGATCCCATCTGTTACGACATCCTTAAGTGGCATTAATAAGACTCCTTGCTATTGATTGCTGCAGACAATTCATTTCATCCGAGTCAAGTAAGATTGATGAGGCACCACTGCTGAGAAAATACATTTTTTATATATATATAACATGGGTTAATTTTTCACATCTCCAACCTTTAGTAACATCTGTTAAGATAACATTTGTATCAGATATTAGTTAGAACATGGCAATAATACTAAAAGTAGATCCAGCAGGGCACAAACACAGTCCATCTGTAAACTGTAATGGATGTATACAATCGACAGTTTGGATTATCATTCACCTTTGTTTTCTCTTCCAACTGAATTTGACTAACATCTGGGGTGTTTACAACCTGTCTAACTGCTGGTTTGCTGCCCTGTTGGAAATATCACCAGTGTCTCTTGAGTATAATGTTATCATAATTGATCATTTATGTCTCGAGCCCCGAAAAGAAAACCCAAGCAGCAATATACTAAGATAACTGTAACCTTGTTTGCCTTACTGATCCACCTATCAATCCAGGCTTAATATAGCCACCATAGTATTGTGATAGTGTGTAGTTTAGCTGGGGGAAAAAACCTGTTGAAACCGTAAAACTTGTTAAAATGTTTTTCTGCTTTGAGATAGAGAAGAGCTGCATCATTGATTTTTAACATTCATAGTCATTCGTGCTTTCATTCAAGATAACTGCGCCATTGTGTATCATTTCTGTATATGAATATTATTATACCAGCCAGATGGTAGTGTTGCTTTACCAGAGCAGAGTTTCATCTAAAAGGCATCTGTTGAACATGTTTTGATTTGT
The DNA here is from genome assembly GCA_024633595.2 of Lepomis macrochirus. Classification (NCBI taxonomy): domain Eukaryota; kingdom Metazoa; phylum Chordata; class Actinopteri; order Centrarchiformes; family Centrarchidae; genus Lepomis; species Lepomis macrochirus. Next base: position 18,924,377 of record JALXJV020000006.1, read on the forward strand.
GTAATAGCCATAATATATAATCAACTAGAACCGCCTATCTGAGCATGTCTTGCATGTCTTGTTCCCATATATTTTATTTATGTATGAAATAAAATCACTGACATACTGAAAATTATTCCCCAAAAGAGCCGATCATTAATAGCTATATACTATAAACCATTAGCCTCAATCAGAATGTGAATCTGGTGCTCAGTCACGTTCAGACTATACTGATAACTGTATAATTTTGTACATAGATATTCTGTGGAGTTGAGTTGAGCACTACTTGACCATTTTAGTTTGTGATTAAGTTAGTCAGTTTTATTCTACATGTACGAGACATACAGAGGAATTGAAAGGACGTTTCTCATTATGCTATGGTGAAAGTAATAAAATGCACAACAACAACAGAAAATATATTCTATGCAAAAACAAACAACAAAGGAGAAAAACTTCCTGTTTGAAAGTGCAAGTTTTTTTTACGTACTTCAAAACTAGAGTTTGAGTTTTTAGTTTCTAAATCACCGTTACGTGTAGTAAAACTTGATTACCTCTACCAAACCTTGGAACAATCTAAAATCCAATTAAGTACTTCAAAATCTGAAGGGTTACGGAAATAACTAGCTCAAGGAAATTCTGTTTTAATTCTGCCTCATTTGGTTCCGTCAGGTTGCTGTCGCTTGCAGGGCTGCAAATCAATAGCATGCCTTTTTCAGCAATGAGCCTGCAGCAAATTACATGGAAACTGCACTGTCTCAGGTCAGTTTAAATGGTGAGGTAGCTAACCTAGTGTATTCCATTACTGATGAAATGTATCATGCCACAGACGGGGAAGAAAAGCAATACAGGAGTTTATGAATTTTGCACCTTGAATTTCATTCATTATTTTCATAATCATACAAATGTACTGTCACTGGTGTGGTTTCTCTGGTTGAAAAAGTAAGCAGGGTGAAAGGTTACAGTAGTGAATGAGTGACTCTTCTAGTGTAAAGACTGCATCGGCTGAAATAATGCCAATTTAGTCATCAACATGTTGAATAATGTTTTACTGTACTGTAAGGCTGAAATGCATTTTTTCTCCTTGTTTTTCTGAATTAAGGGTGCTGTATTTGTAGGAATGGTAAACTGCTTTATTTTATTGACATTCAGAATCTACTTTGTTTTATTGAAATTCAGACATCTGATAGCTGTTGTCGTATGTATGTTACTTCAGTGTTAAGCTTAAATTCATGGCATGGTTACATACAGTGTGCTGAAGACCATTAACAGCTTCCTACTCATGGTCTCTAAAAATACTGGTGGCCAGAATCTTTCTGCCTCTATCTCTGTCTCTGAATCTCTCTCACTCTCTATCACACACACACACACACACACACACACACACACACACACACACACACACACACACACACACACACACACACACACACACATTGTATCTTACTGCTTCACTTAGCTGCTATATTTGCACAACCTGTCCGTGCTGAGAGCAAAGGAAGGTTGCATGGATCCCTCCAACAAACTCTGCTTGTCACCACTGACTGCAGTGAAATGTACATGTAGATGCTTGGCCCGTCACATAGTACAAGCCATATTTATAGCCATCATAACCCCACTTGGCATCCACAAAGCCAGCAGCTGTGTCCCAATTTCATGATACAAATTGTAACTGGGTTTTGAGTATGTAGTGACAAAAATAAGCAGCAGTATAAAAATCATAGATATCAATATGTATATTCAGAATAAGTATATTCACTTGAATTTTGACTGTGGTGTTGATGGACATTATGGCCTCACAATACAGTGCACATATAAAATGAAAGAGATACTCACAACATGGATAAATGTTTAAAAGTTTAGTAACAGCTGCATGAAGATCATGGAAAACAAAAAAGGAGGATACCAATGAATACTGAGAGAGGAATCAGCTGAGCTGTCAGCTGATGTGGCTGGCTTTAAAATGGCTGCTATCAGCTGATGTGCTGGGATTGTGAGCTGAGCTTGCCTGCCTGAACTAACACTACACTTGATTTGCTCATGACAAAATATCACATTTGCAAAAAAAATAAAGTACATTCGTTTCTTGTAAACTAAGCGGACAAACAGTGAACAATGCTACTGCATAGCATTAGTATTTAGTGTGGCTCTGTAGTATGTAATGGGATCATCAGCAACTTGAGGAGCAGCAGGATGACAAATTTTGTGTGTTTCCTCTGTGCTTGTAGTTCTAGGGTCACAATGTGTAACCATTCTGTTATTCACATACCTAAGGCTTTAAGGAGGCCTATATGTTCACAGGAGCGACGTACATCAACTTGACAGATTAATAGAACCATAAAGGGTCATGCAGAATTTAGTGACTGCTTGGTTGGACAGGTACAGGGCCATGCTCCAATGCAACCTATTTGACCTCTCATTAAGCAAAATCAAGCAACAACACTCCTCCCACATAAGAAGGGTGATGCCCACACTCTTTTATGCTCATGTCTGACTGCAAGTACATCACGATCCTACACTGTGTGTAGTCAGTACTGTGGGGAATGGCCGGACATGCACAAATTAGCTGAGCAAGTACATACATATTTCAGTGTGCTTCTTTGCAGGAATGGCCACGCCAATAGAGTTTGCTAGAGGGCAAAGCCTGTGTGAAAAAGATAACAGAGTTGTGCACTGCCGTTTGCCCTTATCTTGAAAGCATATGCCTATATCTTTGCTAAACAATTAATACAACCAGTAAGACAAAAACACTGTCTAAGGCTGTCATAAGCATCAAGACGGTGTTTGCTGACGTTGACCTAATATACGCCTGATTAGAAATGAGTAGTCAGCTGTCAGACCATCATGACACAGAGAAAATTACATGAAGATATTTGTTCTGTCAGTGTATCAGGTAGAAATTTGAGGGTAATATTGGTATTGACAAAAGTATTGATATTTTTGTTATTTTATTTTTGTATGTTTTTGTAATATCTTCTTTTTTGTGGGGCAGTGCTGACACGTCTGACTGTTATTATTGATTGTTAACCTATGTTGGGATAGAATGGTATGTGACAGGTGGTGATGGCAACCAGAGATTCACAGTATCTGGAGTACTGCATTCTCCCACTGTTCGGCTCTTTTCAGTTTTGCACTCAGCTCATGTGCACCCACACATACAGAACACACAGACTCTTACACTTGCACAAATGCTTGTTCTCAGACATTTGAACACAGGCCCCACACATATATACTCATAAACAAGCCAATCATCTTTGTACACCAGAACAGAGGTAGGACATTTTGTATGCAATGCAGTAGAGCATATTTGTCATAATCACTGTACAGATTAATATACTTAATTTGTAGGACTGATAAGATTATTATTTAGTTATGATTTCCAGTGGGATTGACCATATGTTTGTGTCCTTGCCAGATTTGGCTTTTTTAGCTCTGGAAAAGACATATTGATGGAGTGTGTGCTTTTGGCAGAGGCAATACACAAAAGCTATATAATGTATTACCATTAAATGTGGCAAATTTTTGGCTTCTGTAATTTTATTTATGATTTTGATTGATGGTTTTGGCTTTTAATGTGCTAGGACATAAATGAATTCAGTATGTGCAAATTGTAAAATTTGGGATGTAGCCTGATTAACAGTTACTTGCAGTGTGACATTTGGCCTGCAGACATTAAATGCCATTTGTTGTCTAAGAGGGATTCTGGAGCACATTAAACACAGCACTAATCTCTCTCTTCCCACCTGTATCTCGACTGCGTACAAAGACCATGAACCATGAAGCATGCAAAACCCACAGGATCCCTGTGGGATGTGGAATGCATTTTTCTGGAGGGGTTGTCAGCCAATCCATCATGCAAATTAAAATGCCTTATACCACAGCCTTGTTGAATACTTGATCCTGATTGTAACAAAAGACCCACGTCAAGATACAAAGCGATTTAGGTCTCGGGGGGGGGGGAATCTTAAACTCCTTTCTTCTTTTACTCCCTCTCTTCCTCGCTTTCTCTTTGTCACACTCATACACAGACACATACACAGATAAAAACTGATAAAAACAAGTGCCACATCACAGAAGAGGACATTCATGCTTAGCAACTCTTTACATGAATGCCCTGTGTAGTCCCCTTTTCTCTCCCATTCATATGCCACTGACACTGACAAATGGTAGAAAGGACTTATTGCCTTTAAAGAAAGAAAGAAAGACAAAAGTGTGACTAAATTTGTGTGTGTGTGTGTAGAGAGAGAGAGAGAGAGAGAGAGAGAGAGAGAGAGAGAGGACACTGAACAGACCAATTATCATAATGAAATTACAATTGAACTTCTTCAGACGTTATGTAATGCGAATTATTTTCTCACATTATGCAAAGGGTATTATTTGCTCTTTTTTAAAACATATATTCATGTTTTAAAACTAATTAAACCCCTACTTAGATAAGACTCCAAATTTAAGTACAGCTATTTTCAGAAAAGCTTTTTTCACAATTGTATTTTGTAAGACAAAGCTCAATCGACCAAGATCACTCACACCGAATAGTGTATATGTGCTTGAGACACTTCCCTAAGACTTGCTATAAAAAATTAAAATATGTCATTGCGCTCTCCCGCTAGCAGATAGATTTGTCTAGGTGTACTGGCTACGAAACACTTGACTAGACTGTACATCTCAAGCAGACTAAATTGCGAAGTCCGCATTACAAGGCACCTTAGATATGATCCAAAGAGGACTATTTTGCAAAGCTAAAAGCTTGCTTGAAATTACCTATAAAAACATTCCTGTTTGTTCCTTTTAGTTCAGTTCACTATGATCTGCCTTAATCTCCCGATAAATTTGAGAAATTAGATATCAATATGTCATTATCTCATATCTTAATAACAATTAAGGAAGTACCTCTACGAAATCAATGTGATACCATTGATTACTAGTTCTCAGGTTTTATGTTCACACCGATTAAACTCACTGAGCTTCCCTTCACAAATGATTTTACTGAAGTTTAATAGCAGAACACACCTGATTCAAATAACAAACACAGTAGTCCTGTCTTACTGTACCAATAGATAAGCAAGAAATTCTACTGTAGGAGTTGCTGTCTTCACCAGACATGTCTGTGTGCTTTCCTGGTTCTCACTTCTTTAGTGGAGTTATTTTAAGAGCAAGTGATAAGCGAGCTTCTGCCTATCTGCAGCTGAACAGAAGTCTCTATGTCGGGTGAAATGTGAGAGGCTTTTTTTAGAACAATGTGATAGAAGAAGAATATTCCTTAAGAGCAATGTTTCAACTTTGTAACCAAACGTCAGATGGACATGCCATTATTCTTCACCTTTGGCTGGTGTACAGTAATTAAAAGCAGCATTACTGGAAATAAATTCATTATTATTAAAATAATTAATAATAATTAAAATAATTATCAAAATTGTTAAAATGCCTATTTAAAAATGACTGTCAAGTTGCTTTTATCAGTATAAAAGCAATTGCTACCTAAACCTATAGTGGAGTAAATGTGTTTTGTGTTGTCTTTCAGGATAATGTGGACCTTGGGGATCTGATGTTTTCGCTCTGTTACTTGCCTACTGCAGGCAGATTGACCATTACCATGATAAAGGCCCGCAATCTCAAAGCCATGGATATCACCGGTGCATCTGGTAATTGAAAACTGATGCTGTCTATAACTTGTATCCTGAACGAAAATGTATATAATCCCATTCCGGTTCTCTCACTTTCATAGATCCATATGTGAAGGTTTCACTAATGTGTGAAGGCCGCAGACTGAAGAAGAGGAAGACATCAACAAAGAGGAACACATTGAATCCAGTCTATAATGAGGCCATTGTCTTTGATGTTCCTCCGGAAAATATAGAGCAGATCAGCCTTTTGATTGCAGTGATGGACTATGACCGGTTAGGAGCTTTTACAAAGCTTTTTATAAGTCATCCAGCATTGTGCACATATTTTGCATGAGTCATGTTTAATTTGCACTTGCTGCCGGACAAAACGGATGAAATTTAATATACAATTATACACACTAATGATTTTGTAAAATCTGATTTAAAATCATTTCAGTTTGTTTATTCTTTTCACACTCAAGATGTAATGCATTATTATTTATGGAACGCAGGGTGGGTCGTGATCACACTATTTATCTCTCTCCCTCCTGCACGTACAGCGTAGGCCACAATGAGGTCATTGGAGTTTGTCGAGTCGGCAACGATGCAGACAGCCTCGGTCGTGACCACTGGAGTGAAATGCTCACGTATCCCAGAAAACCTGTCGCCCACTGGCATCCTCTCGTTGAGGTGAGGTGACTTCACTGTGATGGATGTGACATGTGTTTTCATGCATGCACGAGGACTGACCAGATTTGGAACATGACCACATTTTTGTTCTTGCTACACATAATTTGCTACTAACGCTGTCAAAACTGTTGTGTAGCGCTTACACATGCAGGTTTTGTTCCTCAGGCGGGAATATGCTGTTATCAAACAATTATTAGAGCAAAGTCGAACTAACAATGAATGAACGAAAAGAAATATGTTGGAAGGTTCAATGAAGAGACAGTTAAAGTTGTGAAATTTGAATTTTTATGTTAATATTGTATGTTAATATTTATACTTGTGGAGACAAATTTTCTTTAAAAAATAAAATTCAAGCAAAATGTAGATTTCCAGGAAAGAATATTGGTGAAATTAAGTAGTTGCAAGAGTGAGGGGATTCAGTAGAGGAAACCTGATAACTGAATATATACATTATACAATACTATGCTGGCAACATTAAAGGAGAAAGAAGATTATTAAGGCAAATAAGTGGATTACTGACATTTATGAACAACAAACTATTATTAAAAAAACTATGAGCAACGGAAAACAAATTTACAGCAAAAGATTATCACTGTTTTGCCAACGCTAGAGAGGACAGCAGGATGAAAACAGTGTATATGAATAAGTGACTAAGCTTATCACTGGCACAGTGGGCTTATTAGCATTCACTGATACAGTAGTGTGTTGTTACAACGAGACTGAAAAGGTTTTTGGTCAGCGGTAAAGGGAATATGGCTGTAAACTACTGAACATGAAGCAGAAACTAAAACTATCCTGGACACAGCCCACCAACATTATATATCTGATATAATAATCTTCAGTGAACAGAAAGCATTCCCTCCAAACAGTCCACAGAGGGTGATGCTGTTTTTCTGTCTGGATCTGATGCCGGACACATAACCTTCTCTCGAACAGATCACAGCTTCTTCCAAAGTTACCATGGTGATGTGCAGTACTTAGTGTAAAATGTTTTTAAGCACACAGTTATCTCAGTAGTAGTCTAGTCTGACAGGTCCCTACACAGAACAGACCCCTTGTCTTTGACACTGTGCCAGTTCACTCAGTCTCGGTCTTTATCTTCTTTCTTTTTTGAGATAGTGCAGTGGGAAACAAGCGAGGGAGGAAAAGTAGACAAAGCTCTGATATGATTCAGCCCCAGGCATGAGGGGGGTACATGTGGTTCCAGACAGAAGCCACTCAGCTCTCTGCGGGTAGTTCATGTTTTTAACATGTAGTAAATAAAATCAGTGCAATTACCCAAATACCTACCCTTGGAAAAAGGTTTACTGGGAGTTGCAGAAGAGTGGATGAGACAGAGTCCAACAGAGACGGAGAGAGATATAGAACCGATATTCTGAAAGAAGAGAAGAGGAAGTCACGCTGACCTGTGCACTCAGCCTGGAAAAATGACTTTATTGTGTGTATTTGTGTGCACATCAAGTGTCTGTGCCTGGGAAATACAAAGAGACAATGAGAGTCAGAGAAAGCTGGAAATTGAGCTTGTTATGTTTCTTCCAGGGCTATTAGAGTATGTAGTACTTTGAAATCTTCATTGGAGCCCCAAGAAGCCATATTTATTATTTACTTCTTCCCCGTTCATTTCAGTCAAAGTTGTTCTGTCTCCACAAGCCCTTCACCACCTCTCTACGCCATCAAACTGCAAATTACTGTAGTCCTACCGTGCTGATAGTTTTAAAATGCAGGTCTATTTACATGTTTGTTTGCCAAGTAAGCCACTTTGTCTGTGGAAGCTTTTATGTTTTTCCTTGCAGTCTGGCAGCAAATAAAAAAGTCACAGCGTATTCCAATAAAATTGAGTGAACACATAAATAAACTGACCTCACAAAAATCCAGATTCAAATGGGAGACATTCACTGTTTGTTTTACTGCTCAATTCATAACTCCCTAGGTGGTTAGTAGATTTATTTGGAGATTCCTAGATGAAAAGCTAGGATATAGAAAATGTTGGGTTTTATTAGATATGGCTGAACATCTGTTTATATTGTGTGAGAGAAGACTTTCTTGCACATGCGTTGCACAGCTCTAACTGTTGTCACATTGTTTCTGCTTGACTCTCCTTTTCAGTACCAGGGGACCACAGGTAGTAGCCAGGGAGGATCCTGTAATTCTCTGAAGACGCCTCCTTCTCCGTAGCCTTGAGCACCAATTCACAAAAGAGCACCACTCAACCTGACGAATTGGCTGTACCTTTGGACCTTTCGTAGTGCTGCTGAACGCTGCATACATATGGTCCTAAAAGAAGAATGCAGATCAACTACAATGGAAAAGAGAGACACAAACTGTCTTGAGCTCTGCTCAGTCAGATCAGTTGCATGTTGAATGACCACAAAGATGGATGTTTTGTTTTCTATAATGTTCCATAAGAAAAACAACAGGCATATGCAGACATTTTAAGTCTGTGATAATCCTGGGTTTATACGGTAGTTACTGTTTTTTTACATAGTGTTTCTTGTTTTAATGAGGTGAGTCTGTATTTGCACAATGTATTTACAGCCAGTTGAACTGCCATACTGTTTCTTAATTTTGGTGGTGAATTGGTGCATGAGGTCATGGTTTGGTGGGATATCTTCTCCTCGTTTGTTTGTTTCTGTTTCTATTTTTGGAAAAACAATGTGTTGATCTGTCAGTTGATGTGCAGTGACAGTTAATTTCTAGACAAAATATCTGTAAGTAAAATATGTTAAATGTTATCAATAAATATTATTCCATAAACAAGACAACATTGTTCATCTTTGCCTGTTAATTTGTGTGCATTACAATGTAATTGTGCAATTAATTCTTGATTACTTTTTGGTAATTTATTTATTTGTTTGTTGTACTTAATTTCAGGAAACATCAGAAAAAACACTATCTGACATTTGTAGTTCTACATGGTGGACAACTAGAAAATCTGTCAAACAATAAAATACAAAAATTTAAATCTAAAAAAAGTTTGAAAAAGAATTATATTGTGAGAAAGCTGTAGAATTTATTTTGTAGCATGTCTTTTCTATTACTGTTTAAGCTTAGTGTATTTGAAGTACAATCCCTAGAAAGGCAGCCAAGTGGATTTCTGAAACAGGCAAGAAAGGCTGCTTGTGTAAGCAGATTATGAATGCCTGTAGGCACAGCTCTGAAATGAAACTTTGCCAAATTAGCAGCTACTCTAAAGCAGTTTAAGAAAAAAAGACTACATTATCACAGCACACATTTGCAATGGCTCCCCTTGCAGTGAGCAATCAATTTAATTTTAGACTGTACTGGATTGGAAGCACTCACATTGTTCATAAATTGGCAAGTTGTTGGTGAGCAGTAAACTGCGGGATTCAAAATGACCTTTCAGACACTGTTGAATGAGTATGGCTTGTGCTATGGCTCTGTTAGGCAAGTAAACAATGAGTGATTGTAAGGTTGATTATCATTTTCTTGCATCCAGGAGGTTTGTCTGGCTGAAAAATAGTAGCAGACGCCAGTAATTTAATTATCCAGTTTTAATACCCCCACACACACACACACACGCACACGCCCTTTTTAACTCCAATAAAGAGTTCCCCTCATACTCCTTTCTCCTTTTATTAGCCTAAATGGCTTCGAATGAGCACTTCTCTCTACTGGGCCTAAAGTGATGTTACGTTTAGGCTTCTGCATTTGACTTGTGTGTTGGAGAGAGACCAGCCCTGGCAATGAGTTAAAGTTACAATAAAATTTTGTAACTGTAATAAAATGTCTTTCATTTCTTTTTAAATGGACAGACTATATGCTTCAGGCTCCATACAGTATTCTGCTTGCTACTTTAATGGAGAATTCAAAGCTGAAGTTAGGACAATCCTCAGAGCAATTGTGTTTTCAAAACCTCCAGAAGGAAGAGACCTTAAAATACTGAAAGCCATTTTCCATTTACATTGCCTTTCTTCAAAATAGTACAGCCATGTAAACAAATATGTTCTTTGCTTTCATAATGTAGACAATTGGTAGACAATTTGGTGTAATGTGTCAAATGTAGGTTAAAGCAATTCTTGCCAGAATCGGTACTGCTCTGCCTTTTCTAAGTTAAGAGCAAATAAAAATTAATTATATATATTAAAAACCAAGAAAATATATACTATAGTTTCACATATATAGACATATATCGCATATCTATGAAAGAGAGGAGGATCAGAAGGAACAATGTCTGTCTGGCTTATAAAAAAGGATAAAAGAGCTAACGCCAATAAACAGCTGAATCTGATAATTAACTTAATATGCTAGCCATTTTACTCTAATGTGTCTATGCATAAACAGAATTAACAGTACCATATTGTGTATCGTGTAAATCATAAAAGTATAACCTGGGAACCAGACGATTCTGCCAAGCTCATGTTTCATTTGCTCGGACAGTATCGTCTGGCCCACTTCACATTCAGACATATTTCCAACAATCCTGGATGTGGGCAGACCAGTCACTACCTTTTATCTAACATGGGGTGAGTTTGATACGATGCCTGACAGAGGAGCACCAGCCCAGATTTTAAAAAGTCAGATGTTTCGCTGCTCTGATTGGTTTTAGGTCTATCTAGTTGTGTCCAGAGGCATTTTGGTATGTACACGTTGAAATCAAAAAATGAACTGAGAGGTTCCAGGCTAATATGCATTTGCAAATTAGTTTGGCAAAGCCAGGTTAAGAGGCAAGACAAACAAAATGCCATTTCCTTGTGAATTTAAATTTCTATCGGACCACTGTACTGTTCCATCTGTCACTCTCACATATATGCTATCTCAGAGAGGTTTCCATGAAGGCTCTATGGATGGTTTGATGTGGTGGGGCCTGTGTCCTAAGAATATGTCAAGACTCTCCCATTGTGCCTTCATGACATCTAGCCTTCAGCTGCTTTCTGGTTAATAACCATGACCCTGTCCACTTACTCTGTCCCCGATTATACCTCACCCTGTGTGTGTATCATGATGGAATATCATCGAAAAGAGAGAAAAAAAAGAGGGTGGGTGTGGGATGTCATTGCAGAGACAGAGGTGTGTGGGTTGCTTGTTAAGGTCTTGTTAGTGGGCACTGTGTATGATACATTTCTGGTAGGCTGTACAACTGTGATCCAGCCAGGTGGATGGCAACAAGAAATGGTAAATGTGCTCTTTTCACAAATCATCTTAGATGGTGATATAATTATCTGTCTGACATTTACTCTACATAGGCAAAGAGTATCACATTTTAGTAGTTACTGCGGCTTCTTATGTGAAACAGCTATTAGCAGTTGTCTATTCTAAATTCGATTTGTGTAGTTGTTGTGGTGGTCGCCACTGTAGTTTTTTATTTTTAAACTCTAGTTCTATGAAGACATCTAAGAGAGGTTAACTTTCCAGTCGATCCAGAATGCTGTGGCACGTGTACTGGCAAGAACTAGAGAAAGAGATTACATTTCTCCCGTATTAGCTTCTCTGCACTGGCTCCCTGTTAAACTCCTTCTCACCTACAAAGCTCTTAATGGTCAGGCAGTATCTTATCTTAAATAGCTCATAGTACCTTATTTTTTTACCAGCACAATGCACTCCAAAAATGCAGGGTTACTTTCTAGGGTTTCTAGAGACTAGAGAGTAGAACCAGAGCCAGAGCCTTAAGCTATCAAGCTCCTCTCTGGTGGAATCAGGTCCCAGTTTAGGTTCGGGAGACAGACACATATCTCCACATTTAAGAGTTGGCTTAAGACTTTCCTATTTGATAAAGCTTATAGTTGCTCAGGTGAGCCCTGAACCATCCCTTAGTTATGCTGCTATAGGCCTAGATTGACAGTAGACTTCCAATGATGCACTGACCTCCTCTCTCCTCCTCTTTCTCTCCATCTGTATGCGTTTTACTCCCATTAATGCATGTTACTAACTTGACATTTTCCCTCTCCTGTAGTTTCGTTTTTTTCTCTTCTCTTCTTCTGACACCTTCTAAAGGTATTTCTGCGGGATATAACAGAGGGATGTAACAAAGGCCTTCAGTCAAAATGGAGACATTGCCGTTCATGTACCACTAAGCTACAGGGTGCACCTCTAAATTTAACTATTAACGGTCACAGAGGATATTACCATAGTCATATCACACTCCTCTCTGATGATTCAGTGTCAGCCATTTTAGGGTGAGAGATTTTGATCAGGGATTTATGGCTGAATGAGTGCATGTGATTAGGTTTTCTTTCTTTTAAATCCCACTGAGACCTTTCCTTAATATGGCTGTTGATCGAAAAATAAATAGGGAAACAGGCAGAGACAAATAGGATGGTAGCTGTGTGACATGGGAGCAGCGATTATTTACAAGATGAGCATTGTGTGGAGGGATAACATGATCTGTACCTGTTAGCAATGAAACCAAGTGTGATAGAACATAATATCTCTATGACTGATTTCAAAGTATCAATTTTACTTGATCTCCAAATGGGATGAGGCTATAATTATATGATCATGATCTGCTGGGTAATGGGAAACAAATTCATCCCTCCTCAGTGGAACAAGGCAAGCACTCTTGCCTCTCTTGAACCAATTAAAGATTTATTTATTTATTGTCCAGTGATTTTCTTAAAAAATAAGGGTAGAAAAAAATGTGCAAATTAACAACAATTAATGAACTGACATCAGCACGAATAATGTAACTGATACACATAATATATATTCAATAATAAGTACATCAATATAAAACATTTCCTCATCCACATTAGGAGCAATCGATATATTTTGTTATATATATTTGTCCTTAATCCTTTTTACCCTCACTTGTAACTTAAGACCCTAAAATCCCAAAATTTCCCATTGAAGCAGATTTTACACCCTCACCTGAATTTAGAAATCTACCTTTATTTAGCCGAGAACAACAGAGACTTTGTGGTGCAGATTCCTGTCCAAGCTATGTCACACTCCTCTGTAAGCTGCTCCAGGGCAAAAGACTCCAGTCTTATGGCATGCAACATAAACATTCTGAGCTGCAACTACCCTGTGTCTGTAATAATGCTGCTATTGTAGAGATTGGACCTACACTGTTATCTGCTTCTGTTAGTTCTGTGTATTGCAGACTGCAACAATATGAGTAACACATGATTGGAACAGTCTTGTAAAGAAAAACAAAGACATTGTATAATTTAATTGCCTTCTTGATTAAAGTATGAATTCCAAGAGGAAAGCTAATGTTTCAACTATCAACCTTTTTGAAAACCTGTGAAAAAGATGAAGCAAGTGTTTTGCACAAGAAATCAAAATGAGATTGGGAGAGCAAAGGTTCATGGTCAACTTTCTTCAATTATGTGATTAACCATTAACTACAAATCTGTAATAGAGGCGACAGTATATTGGCTCATGTGGCCACTTCTGCTTACTCTCTTTCATATTGATGAGGTGTTGAGGGTTTTGTTATCCACACTTAGTGTTTAGCATTTCCATGCTGTGTTGTGGTATGATGGTCTAATTATGTTGGTGTCTAATTACTTTTGTTTATTTAAACTGGCTGATTTATTATGCATCAAACAGTAGCAACACCTTACGTCCATATCTTATGTAATATATTATTTCCTTATGCAGCTGGCTTCAGACTTAAAAGTAGTCCAAATTACCTAAAAATGTGTAAATGACCGGAAAATACCTTCTCTTGGATGTGAAAGTTATACAGTAGATTGGTTATTGTCTCCATATGTGTGTCTTACATGTATATATAATAAGCTACGGTAGTATAGAATCTTAGAAATAAGAAATTAAAACTTAATTTAATTTTTTTACTGTACTTGTAACTTTACATAAGTGCCATTTCACTTTAGAAGGAAATTTCATTGCAGCGCCATACTGAACAATATATGATGCTAAATCTGTGTAGTGTCTGGTTTGCTTCCAAGCACATGTGGTCTATAAGCCATTTGTGGTTGACTATTCCTGAACTAATACTAAGGATTGCAGGCTCAATTCACTTCTATTCAAATCTGAGATCCTCTTAAACACCATACGGGTTGTGACACAATCAGTTCATGCTAGATTAGCGATACACAGATCAATCGGACACTGTCCGGAACCAGCCGGTTTTCAGCTTGATTGGCCATGACCGTCAGTCTCACAAATCCGATTCTGTGCTGGCCAAATTTACAGACATGCTGCGGAGCACGATGGTTCACTGTATGCGCAGCACAGCAACAGTAAATGTGTTATCACCTACAGTGGTTCCTGCCGTCGCTATCTTGGCAATGCCTCACTCTGACCAGAGTTTGCCACTTGAGACACCTACAGGGAGAGAGGAACACAAAGAGGCGGGACGGGTCAAGTGTGTGTGTGTGTGTGTGTGTTTACAGTAGGAGACAGTAGAGATGTAGGTGTGTGCAAGTTATTCTGTTATTCTAACACTGAGCCGTGTTATACTGCAATTCATTTTCAGTTGTAATTAATTTGAAAAAAAGCTCTCTCCATTGACATGATATTTGTCTGAGCGAAAGAAAGTTCTGTAACCTTATGCAGTTTTGGAGAAAATATAAAAGTTATTTAATAGTCATTGTTTTATTATGAACATACAATTAAATGGAGCACAGGCAGAATAGAATAGTGCTTGTGATGGTGCTAATGAGGATCCTAATAAAAATGGTTGTGAATGCTGTCAATTATAGTTCTTAAAAAGAAAATCGGAATTGGCAGGTCAGGCTTTCAAAAAAGAAAATTGCAATCAGTGCATTTCTATCCTTTATTATTAGGAAATCATAGGAAAGTACAATATACCAGACCAAATAAGGGTCATAAATTATTTGGGCAATTTAATTTAAACATAAACTTGACAGTGGGGACAAGGTTATGCACCATCTGTCAGAACAGATTATTATCAGAAGATTAGGGAAAAGGCAAATGCACGCTTTGAAAATGATTTTATTAATTTCTCTCGCTGTATGGTCTACTATAAACCATTGAAGAGTATCATTGAATTATAGGAGATTATTAAATTACTTCTGGGGACATGTCTATACTTTGTCTTAACATTACATGTGTGCATGTAATTAAATTAAAATTAAATATTTTTCTGTACCCAGGTCATCAATACATGGAACTACAATCAGAAAAGTATCACTGTTTTATCACATTTTCTGACCCTATTTTACTTGGAGAGACATCAAAGAGAACAGAAAGGGGAGACTGGGGAGACTGAGGGATGATATCTTGATCTCACCCTCAGGAGGAGCAATCTTTTTCATTTTCTTGTGTCATACAGGGATGTTGGTGTTGTGTGAGTCTGACGGATACATACAAGCTACTTTTGTAACATCTCAAACTGTGCATTTCCCCTCACCCATGGTGCAATAATTGCCCCCATTAGGACAGGGTCTGCTATTCTTAAACTGACCATGGCTTGGTATCTTCAAGATGATTGATTCTCCACTCTGGGGAAACTACATCTTGTTTTTCATCTTGTTTTGAATTACACTGTATTCCATATAAATTTTGATGATAGTGTCACAACACTATAAAATTACAGGAGGTGGGGGTGTGAAATAAGACACCGTGACACACCATGTGGAAATTCAGGCATAGAGCCTGAAATCATGTCACAGTTCTTTGAGAACTGCAACATTCAGAACATATCCCATATTGTTTGCATTTCCAAAAACTGGAATAAATACACCTGACCACAATGCCTCAGGAAGCTATCTCTCTATTTCTCTTTCTGGCATTAACTAGCACACAGTAGCACACAAATGCAGTTTTTCTGTTTCATTGGCATGACATAAATACATTGAGCCAAAGCACATAGAGGAACTTATTGACAAAGTTTTACCAACAATAAAAATGTACTTGTATAAAATTATTTATTTTAGAAACTGTGGCAATTACATACTTTATATTATATTTATACCTTATACACATACTGTAGGGATAGCTAAAGATGTACAATAGCTTAAAATGTTGTCCAACATTCTTGTGAAAACCCCAGTGTACTCACAATTCCAGGAAGAAGGGAAAACCTTGATGGCGGTTTATTTGAAGATAGATTACGACATCACAGCGGGTGACTCTTAACCAGGGTTACATTTCACCCTGGTACATTATTATTATTATCAACTTGATGATCTATTCTTACTTACATGACACTATTATAACTACACATGTTTACATGATATCGCTTGTCATAAATATCAAAAATCCCTGAATTGTACTTAAAAACACAGCAAATATAAACATCAACTTAGCATGGTCTACCTATAATGCACTATTAAAATACATAAGAACTTAAACAATATTACATACATAACATGTGACGACAACATAACCAGTTTTCCTAGCGGCAAAGTGACAATTTTCACTTATTTTGTCTTGTATTATGGCAGGATTAGATGTACTTCAAAACTCAACAAGTAATAATTTTAGCAATAGAAAATAAAGGACAAGGTCATGAAGCTTTTTTAAGACTTTAAAATTATTTATTATTTATTTATTTTCTTTGTGCTTAGAACAGGTATAAGAGGGATATCTGCCTCATAATGCCAATGGCAGGATTTCAAATAATGACGTATATTTCTATTTTTTCTCTCTCTCTTTATCGCTGTCCTCTCTCTGGATTTGAATGGTGGTACATGCTTTGGACCAAGGGATTGACCAGGGTTTGTTCAGCTTTACAAACCATAAGGCAGGACTCAGAACCACCTAGCATCTAACACCCAAATGTGCTCTGGGAATTCAAGGACTAAGTAACACTGCAGTGTGAATAATAACAAAACAACAGTCTAGGGTACTAAATGTACTTTCACATGGCTGGACGGACTGATATTTTAGGTGGGGAGATGAATAGATAATAACATCTATACAACAAATGCTATACATACATGTGATGTTTGAAAAATATTGAACACACTATATTGTTAACAGCAAGCACTCCTTATTTAAACATGTACATTCTCAATAAAAAATTTACATTAAGATCAAATTTGTACTTATTATTCTGAAAAAAGAGAAAATGAACAGTAGTTGTAAGCTTGCTATAGCAGTTGCAACTCATTTTTGTTGAAATATGTGCCTAATAGCACTAACAGATGTCAAACTATATAACATTTAGATACATGCTAGAAACCTACAGTACACTTCTCAAACCACATTTTCCATATAGATTTAGTCCATATATGTTTAAGCATTGAGTATAGTTACGTTTTATTTTTAGAAGTAAGCTTACTGTGTGAAAGAGATGTCTGGATAAGGATGTGTTTTTCTAGACTATTGATGCACCCTGTTGGTCATACAGTATATAACATGGCACAGTTTGAGCTAAAACAAGTTAAGGTAAAAAAATAGAAGGTAATCAAGGAGCTTGACAAGTTAAACCAGTCAAGTAAGGTACTCAGAATAAGAAACTACAGTAGATCTGGTATAATCTTAGTTGGACTTATGCAGTTACCCCCCAAAAGAGAATGGATGAAAAATACTACGTACGACTGATTGATTCGTGTTTTAAATAAATTAAAATAAAATTACAAACAAATAATTGTGATTGATGTTGACTTTGACCATATACACTAATTTTTCTTATTTTATTTTAGTTTTTTTAGGGTTTCACAGTAAAATATGGAGGAAAAAATATGCATTAATACGTTTACAGCTAAAATAAATTCTCTACATCAGTAAGACATTGCAACAAAGAAGCAATAAATCCAAATGCAAATCATATCATCTAATTTCTTATCAGATCACATGCAAGCATAAGCATTCATTTATAGTTTGCTGAACTCATTGTGGATTTTCCCCAGCTTAGCAGCAATGCCACTTGAACCAGCATGGACAAATGTTAAATGAAATGCAGATGAACTTATCTTATCCTTAAATCATTATCCTACTGATTGTCCTACTGATGCTGAACAAGTGAAATATTACCAAACCCCAAGCTCTTATGGGTGCGACTGCTCAGTCTGCTGCTGCTTTTTCCAGGTCCATTGTGCGTTGCTTATTATTACAAAGTGTGTTCTCTGTCATCATCGTCAATGAAAATCTGGTTACCGTGGTCCAATGTGCTGATGTGACCTCTGTGGCTCCACCAAAACCATTGGTTTGAGATAAATATATTATTATGGTCATTTCTTCCACTTTGTTTTTTTGCACTAACTGGTCAAAATTCATTCACAAATGTAGTTGGTATGGAATGAAATTATATACAAACAAACAATGAAAAGTTAGCAAAACAAGGAAATAAACTATTCTAAATAGGAGCTTTGGCCTCATGTGGATAACAACGCTGACAATGGGTATGGCTCTGGCCGCAAAATGAGAGGACAGTTTAAACCCAAAAGCCACATTCAGGAGGTTTGTTACTTGGAAGTCACACAGATGTCAGAGCAGCTGTAGTAGCTTTGCTGTACAAGGATCTAAGTGTGGCAAGGAAGGGGAGTAGCCTTCAACACTCCGTCTTTCTGTTGAAGATCTCTCACTCTTTTTCATTCCACCAGCTAACGCTCAATCTTCTTCATACCAGTGAATGAGGATCTTCTAGTCCTGCTTTATAAGACAGTTTGTTGCCATGGCATCAAATGCCAGCCACATGTTGGAGGCTGCCTTGGAGCAAATGGATGACATTATTGCTGGTAAGAGTTTCTGTTATTATCAATAGACTGCCCAGTTTGTAATTGCTGGCCTCCATAAAACCGGCTCTACCCACATGATTTTCACATACATGCTGTATATATAGTGCACAGAAAAAAAGATTCTAAGGCTTTTCAAATGGTGATGGATAAGAACAAGATCTTGAAAAGAACAGAGTTAGTAAATAATTTGTTGGGGATGCAATATTATTTTGTCTTAGTTGTTTGACTTAAATAGATGTAAGCAGGTTTATGATTTAAGTAGTAGCTTGAAGGTTCCTGTAATCTCTCTTATTCTCCTTAACTTAGACACTCAATCAGTTATACGCTTTTGTACTTTTAGTGCTTCTCCTTGACCTTACGTCTCTCACAGTACACTAATTGCATAAGCTCTAAGTAACTCTCCAATGCCTTCTGCATTTTCTAGCAGGGCTGATAGATTTTAGTCAGTGCTATTTGTCACAACCTCAGCAGTCTGTTAAAAACAACGTTCTATTAATAGAGGTGATAGTCTAACCATAAGCACACCGTAATGACGAACTACACCACAGATAACCACTAATCTAAATAAACTAACTACTCACACACTGTCATTGAATATCCACATAACTTGCATTACAAAATTATATGTCCACATTGTGTCCTGACTGCATTAATGTACATTTGATTCAATTTCAGATAGCATATACAGGATGAAGGGTACTTTCTGTAACTTACAGATGATGATTACAGTAACCTAAGTTGAACCTCTAATTTGTGGATTTCAGAGCCCACATTGTACAGTTCACAGCCATTTGATACTATTTAAATCCAGTAAGCCAAATTGGAGCACAACAGTGCCCTCAAGAGGTAATTTCAGGAACTATTCTTATTGCACAGCCTGCCAGTCAACTAAATCCGTTGTATGCTCAGAGCTGATGCCGAGCAAACTAGGATTGAAGTAATCACATTACTTTTCTGTTGATTATCCTGTCATTCATTCCTCTAGGCAAAATGGGTGAAGGGCTGTTCAGTGCTCTTGTGCGGTTAGGTGGCCAGAGCTGCCAGTCCTCAGAGTGTGCTTCAGAGTTGACCCTTCCCCCACATGTGGACCCTGCCCTCAAGGCTCTTCAGTTGACTGAGGGCCTCAGGGCGGTGCTGGAGGGCCAGGGGGGTGAGGAAGAGCAGGACTCTCTCAGGAAACAAGTCTCCACTGATACAGCACGTGTTATACTGAAATGGCTTGAGAGAGATGAGGTGAGTAGCCCACCGTGTCACATTCACATCTGAAAATCCTTGACAATCAGACAAGGATAGATGACACACTATGACAGCATTATATAACACCCGGTTTGCAAATTCAAGACCCAATGTGAAATATCCACTATATGAGAAAGGGATCTGTTAGAGAAATATGCTAAAGCATATTACCATCTACTTACTTCTACTACTATAGAGTCCATGAGTTTTGATCGTGGTCATCAACATCTGGAGGGCTTTTTCCTGTCTGCTAAGAGGTAGTGAGCTGGAAACTGGATCTATTGCAAACTGCACTGGTAATGAGATCCAGAGCTCTTGTTTAAATCATAGGCAGTTGCATTCCCTTTTCACCATCTTGTCTCCCTTATTTCTTCATTCTTATACCATTCTTATCCCTCTTCATTCTTATACCTCTGCATTACTCCTGTCCTCCCTTTTTTTCTCTACTAAAATTTGTTTTTATCAACTCTACACTCACGTTCCCTGGCATTGAGTCCCCCCTGCCTCCTCCTCCCATTCTGCGTTGTCTTTACTGACTTCTTGCTCTGCACCACATCTGACAAGCATGTGCTGCAGAAGGTTTCCTCTCCCCTGTGCCTCTTTAGGAAGCCCCGCAAAAGTAGTTTGACCGAGAGGTACTTCAGACAAAGCGAAAGAACGGGCTAGAGACAGACAGGGAGAGGTACAGGAGAAAGAAAGGGAGGACAGATAAACATGGGAGATCATGAGGTGCTGCAGAAATGCAGATATGTGGTGAACACTGAGGCATTTTGAGAGAGCTTGAGAGAAAAAACAGGAGGGAGAAACAAGTTAGGAAGGGGTAGAAAAAAGTGAAGAGAAGAAAGAAAGGGAGTACAGCCAACTGGCATAGTTTGAGTTATTCAGCCCAGCTCTAAAAGTCTCAGGCTGCCCAGACTTCAAACCACACGGACCAAGGTTCTCTCTGCTTTCTCTACAACTGAAAAAGGAGGAGAGTTGGGTTCAGGAAGCTCGAGAGTGCAGCACAGATAGGAGCCATTGTTTTGTCTTGCTGTGAATTATAGTATCCATTCATCCTCCTTGATGCTTGATACAGCACTGGCTTTATTTTGTTAGTATCTAAAATTAAGAGCCAGACCTACAGTACAATGGGCCTGCAGAATGGAGTATGACATTGACTTCAACAAACATTTTGCCTGGCTTAGGAAGGTAAGACATCCCCCACTTGCACGTCTGCTCTTCAAAACTTCATACTGCACCAAAATTGCACAAAGGATCTTGGTTGTTTATTTAGCTCTTGCAGTGTTGTTGCTTTTACAACATAATTATAGTCACCATGGTAGCTAATTTGGGAGGAAGACATGTTTTGTTTGTGAGTTGAAGAGGTGTGCTGCAGAATATGCAACACATGCACTCTGCTATACAAGCTCCTTGTGGACTGGAAAGGTTAATGTAATAAAAAGACCAACTAACTTTTAAACATTACTGATATCAGATATTATTTGATTATAGAAATGCTGCATGTTTTGGTTTAGTGTAGATGTTAAGAATTCAGGTTCTATCATAGTGTTAAAGACAGCATTTCCCGGTTTGACTAAAAAGAATAACATTGCAGATGTGTGAATTAACTCCGGACTGCTGAAGATATTTTTCTCAAAGCTGAAATATATATATTTTCTTTTACATAATTGCAAAAAAAATGCTTAAATGGTTCACCACTGAGGTCACATGTGGGTGAATTCATAAAATGCACAACAGGTCTGCCAAATGGGTCATAGGGCTAAAATGCTTGAGGTAAAAGATAAATGGATATGCATGCCAGCTGATATCATTTCCTGCCATTTGAACCTATATGGAGTCTTTGGACAACACATACCATCTTGCTACCATTAAGAAAGCATTAGTCTTCACTGCCTCTATTATATTAAAATTCTTACTGAATGTGAAATCCATGGAGGAAGTCAGGTATCCAGGACATGCTAATTATTACTTGATACACTCGATTTACATAGGCAGAATAGGTTATTTTTCCCTGTACCAGAGATATGAATAAACTCCATGACATTTTTTGGAGATAAACTATATATTTGGTTAAATTGTTTGTAATAGTAGTACAGTAAGTAAATGTATAAATGTATCTATTAAACACTTTTCAAGTCAAAAACACATGGTGCTATACAGAATCACAAATGTAAAAATATGAAACAACAAAAACACACTGAATAATGAAAGAATGACAAACACATGTACTATGTATTGCAATGCATATAGCCCTGCAATTTTCTCTTCTTCACCTCAGTTCAACCATACCAAAAACTACAGCCTCAAAAAATCTGAATCAACACCTTAAGTTTCACAAAGGAAGTCTAGACTATAATTTTATTATTTAAATTATTATTATAGTCAATCAGTGTAACTCTTAAAGATGATTAATTACTCATTGTACATAAACCTTACAAGAGATTGTTGACATTATTATACTCCAAGTTGTGAAGTATTTGTTAGGGGGAGGCGCTGGATCAATTTTTTTTAGGTTTTAAAATTGATTGATTGTTTGTAAATAATTAAGCACACAGTAAGAACTAAAGGAGCTGTTGTAAAAGCCAGGTGTCTCTTATTGCCAAATACTGAACTAAGAAAAAATATCAAAGGCACGAGAGGAGAAACTGTGCGGGAAATAAATATTATTAATCACAAAAAGTTAATAGAATATATGCAATAACTCTTAAAGTATGCATACTGTACTTTCAAATATGCTACTAACACACACACACGCACACACACACACACACACACACAATTCTGTGATGCAAATAGTATATTAAAGGCTTAATATTATTGCAAACCACTTTGAGCTGGCTGGCTCAAGATGATGGACACTGGGCTACATAATGTTTCCATGACTGTGGTTGAAAGCCTGGATTTCTGAGAAATTTGAGTTCATTTGGTCACACTTTACTTCCCTTGCAAACTGATGGCTCTGAAATATCCCTGACAACAGAGGCGGCCCTGAGCTCAGCCTTCACCCAATTTTTTCCCCCACTAATTAGCTGGTATAAAATGTTGTACACAACTTTTAATGCTGGATTAGGACTTGTAAACCTCTTACAGACTTCTCCACAAACGTCCTACTGACACAACAGGAAGTTTGAAACTGAGCTGTGTGTGTAAGTGCATCTGTGTGTATGTGTCTGAGGCTGCAACCTCACTGAAGAAAACCAAATTTGACCCACTGGGCAACTGTTCTGTATTAACAGCGCCCTCACTAAACTTAATAGCTGACCTTTATTCTGAAGGTAAAGCTCCATTCCTCCGGCAACAGTGAGTCCTACCTGGAGCGGTTATCACGTCTGGAGGGAGACAAAGAGTCACTAATTCTGCAGGTGAGATTAGTCACGCCTAATATACACAACTACACAACACAAAACAGTTATTAATTATCTCTGTCTCTTTTTGCACAAGATGTATGTGAGCTATAAAAAGGCTGTTCCAGCTGCAACACATTTAACCTAAGCATGACTTGACATCCATTCACAAAGGTGTAATCAATTCTATTTGGATATGAGCCTGCTCAAATAAAAGAGGACATATGACACCACACTGTTAGTGGGAACTGATTCTAAACAGTGCCCATATCAAATAACAGTGTAAGAGGAGATAGGCAAGGAAAGGAAAAGGGGCAAAGGTAGATCAGAGCATTGTGTTGTAAATGTTTGCATAACTGCTGTATTTCTGTTCCACTGCACGGATGAAGCAACAGTTATAAAGCTGGGTTTGGTTACAACACTAGAATGTCTTGTTTTCTGTGACATGTTTGTCTATGTGTGTAGGTGTGGGTAGTTATCAGGACTGCTGAACAAGTGTTGGTCTCAGACAGGTTGAGGCTAGCACAACAATATGCTGTAACACGTAGGTGTGTGTAACAGCAGGTGTCCTGTTTGTTTCTTCAGACCTCTCATAAAACAGGAAAAGCTGCTCCAGTTGGCAAGTCGGACCTGCCTTTTAGCATGTGATTAGCTATTATGTGGCCTTATTACTTTTTCTTTGCAGATTTACATTTAACCTGTGTTCTGCTGACATTGCTGGAGCCACTGAAGGGTTGCAAGCACCTACAGAGGCATAAAGGATCATTCATTTCTTCGCAAAAGAAACATTTGCACTGTTTGATCTGGCACAGACGTAGACATTTCTGAGAGAATCTGGGGCCTGAAGAATTTTGGATAGGCTGCAATTATGTGATAAAATGTTAAACTAAATGATGGTGAAAATAGTTGTTTTGTCAAGTTTTGGTGAAGAAATAAGATTCTTATCTGCACCAACTTTCTGTCCATATACAAAACACACAGGTGAGTGTGCTGACAGACCAGGTGGAGGCTCAGGGGGCCAAGATCAGCGATCTAGAGAGTTCTCTGGTGGAGCATCAGCACAAACTCGACTCCACGGAGGAAATGCTACAGCAGGTACACAGCTTTACAGACCTCAAATCAAAACAGCTTACATTGGACTTCCTCAATACCAAATGCTTGATGTATTACTGGACCAAAATCAGGAAATTCTGACTGTCCATCTACCTTTTAAATTTGACTCTTCTGCAGATCCAATCTTTTCTCATAAACTGCAGAATGTAATCCAGGATGAGTTCTGCTTCTTTGGAAGAAATTCTTTGCTTAGATTTCAGTGTATCTGAATGTGCTGCAGATTACCTTCATAAGCAAAATATTTAGGACACTCCTTAAGCGTATTTCTGGTTTATGCAAGGGCTGATTGGTCTGTCTGGGCAGGTGATTACACCACCATATGCCATGGACTGAGTCCCTGGATACTTACCCACACATAAACAAAGAGAGAGGACAACATAGGAAAGGAGAGAGGGACAAATGACTAAGGGAGAAACAGCTAAAATAGGTGGAGAGATGGGAGGGGAAATAATAGGGGTGGTGCTCTGCTAAGGGTTGGAAGCGCATGTCTCCAACTTTCAGTTGTTTGCTTTTGACTTCAAATCTACAACGGAGACTCTACTCAACATTACAAAGGACACTCAATGGAATGGATGTATAAAACTTTAATCTACAGAAACTACAAGACATTTGAAACCATTGCATCCATGAGGGAAATACACTTACTCCTGCTTTGCTGCAGGCAGACGCTGGAGTAAGATGAACCAGGTACTGAACAGAATAAATGTATCTCATTCTTATGATGCTGCTGGAGTTCACTGTTTCAACCTTTGCTGACTAATTTAAGTGTCAGGAATGTGTCTTACTGCTATCAGAGAAGTTGTGAACCTAATGCTCAGTGTCTACCTCTATGTGCAATACTGTATGTGTGCAGTGTATCAAAGGGCAGCCAGGGCTGGTTTCTTGGAGACATGGTCATTATGAGGCTTTGGACCTGAGCCGTAAATCTCTTCCTGGTGACAAAGCTCTAATATTTTCCATGCACACTCTACAAGAAGCCCAGATATTTTCCGAAGCCAGAGTTTTAAATGGATGCATCCATATGTACTGTTTGCCTGCCTCAGACACTCATTTCTGGACTTTAAGTGATTTAGCACCTGCTTGACATCAACCAAATTAGTAATACATCTGCCTGCATAGCCTGGGCATAGCCCAAGGCTGACAGCCATTCAGGACAGATCCTCACAGAAGTGTATAGCAGACTCATAGTCTCCCTCAGCACCAGGTTTGATTTTCCTGCATTTCACATTGACAGGAAAATGCACCTGTCAAAGGTATTTTAATGTTCTTCCTATGAATGTTTTGCATACTTTTGGTACCTCTCTCTCTCTCTCTCTCTCTCTCTCACCCCCCCTCTGCTGTGCACTTTGAGTGAGCTGTGAAATAGACATTATAAATAGTGGTCATGGGTTGTGTATATTTAGCCGCTCAAACAGCATCTGAAACCAGTGGGTTTGTCTGAGGGGACTGTCATTACAGAACTGGAAGCTTGCTGTGCCTCAGTCTTAATGTTGCCTTTGTTCAGTAAGTAATGAGCGTTGTTTGTCATTAATAGGGATAATGGATTTATGTATGTTTATGTTTTCCCACACATCTGTTTGTGTTGCTTCATGCTCTTGCTGTATGTTGTTGATGACAGGAGCTCCTGCATAGGACGTCACTGGAGAGCCAGAAGCTGAGTCTTATGGGGGAGGTGTCCTACCTGAAATTAAAGCTCACAGACATGGAGGGAAAACACAGCCATGGGGCTGAAAGGCAGCACAAAGCAGAGGTAGGGCTTCTCAAGTAGTTAAATATGCCTACTTCTTGTGGTCAGAAGTATAGCGTGTAGGTATGACTGTGTTGTTTGTCAGAACTTATTTAAAGCTAATATGTAGCTATCAAAACAAGGTTGCTTTGTTGAGTAGTACCAGTTGGACTTGATTTACTTGCTTTTAGTTAATAAGCAGCACAATTTCCTAAGTTTGACCTTAACGGTTTGTTTGACCGAGGACTGTTAGCAAGGAGGAATTAGTTTAGCTAAAATCCTCAGGAACTTCTGTTTTACTTCAGTGCTTGGAAATTTGAACGGTACTCTGCCAGGAATGACGAGGGTACACACAAAAATCTGCCTTATGTTCTGATGGATCTAACCTTGAAGTCAGCTGCTGATTTTATGGAAGACCATAAACACTCTCTGGAAGGATGGAGGGGAACATTCACCCAAACCCTGGCTCTGTTGTTCCTGGGCAAAGTCTACAGGAAAAAAAGTCTCCAAGGGATTTTTTTGTCAGTTAGAACTGAATCATGTATTTGCTTAAGACCAATGTGTTAGATTACCAGCAGACATCCTGGGCATTCAGTGACCATATGAATTGGAGAAAGTGGAAGCAGGGAAAGCAGCACTTCTACCAGACAGGATACTGTAATGTATGTAGTTACTGTCAAAACACTGCTGGTCAAAGAGCCTTTGTGTCCTCAGGTTAAAAGAGTTCAGGCATAGCAGAGCTGGCATGATGGATGGCGGGCCAAATATGAGTGTGTGTAGGCTTCAGCCCAGAGAATTTTGTTCTTGGTGGTGGGTAAAGGTTGACTGGGCCATTCTGAAAAAAGGAACCTCGTCCTAAATTGAAACATTTGATATTGATAAAGTAAATGAAAATATATACATAATTATACATACAAATATAATTATATATATAAAAATTTAAATATGTTTATAGGGATTTGATTTGTATGTCAAAGCAGAAAGAAATAGCATACTTTAGGTGTGTATTAGTGGACAGGAGTGTTTCAGCACTTCTTAATGCTGCTTTCATGCACAAACCAAGTCTCCATACAACAGCTGTTTGGACTTAAGGAGAATAGGGGGGGAAATCAGCTTTGAACACTTTACTGGCCTCCTGCGTGCTGCCTCTACTACACAAACATGTCCACACACACAACATGTGGAAGCCTTCTTGCTGTGGAGCCAGTAAACTCATAGATAAATATAGCCATGGAGGCACTCAATATCATCTGTCATATCCGCTGTACCGGACCCCAAGTGAGACTTCCTCTGTCCACAATCCGAGCATAACTCGGCTGCTGTTTACACTCTTTCTGAAGGAACATGGGCACAGATCACCTCACGAAGATGGCAAACCTGCTCACCCCTCTTGCAATTTATCAGTGCAAACTACCTATTTGATATACTGGATAAGCATGAATTCAGGAATGTGGCACGGCATAATGTTAATATAGTTAGAGTTAAAGCAAGCAGGAAGTTCAAATACAAAACAATGTGAGTTCACACAGACCAGATGCAGCTAAACGGCCCAGTGTGTCTGAGTATTGGGACCAGCCAAAGATTTGTGTTTCTAATACAGACTCACTATTACCTTCATGTATTCAAGCGCAAGACCAACTCTACATTTTCTTAGGATTTAAAATATCAGATTATGAATTGAACTGATTTGAAAGTGTACTCACACACAAACACAGAGATATACTGTACATCTACTGGACAGCATTTCCTCTTCTCTTTCTAAACATTTCTCACTTCTTTCTCTCCCACTACGTCTGTCAGACTGTAGTGAACTTCATTAGTGAGCTGCAGGAGCAGATGTGTAGGTTTCAGAAGGAGATCAATAGCAAGATCCAGGAGAAAAAAGCCTTGGAGATCCCGGCTGATGGCAGCTCTCCTGTGGCGTGCCTCGCTGAGTCCACTGAGGGCCAGGGCTCAAACCTGTCCTGTGACAGAACCTCAGGGGTGATGCACAAACTAGAAGAGGCTACAGATGGGTCTGATGGGAACACAAACAGCCTGGAAGAGGGTGGCTTAGATGCAGAGCAGCAGTACCACTGTGGAGGAGAACATGTAGGCACAGCTTGCCTGCATGAATTCTAATGTTGTGTACAGCATGAGCTGTCTCACTTAGAGTGTGTGATCCTTAGGTTCAGACGCAAAAGAAACTCACCAAAATCTCCCCAGCAGCGCTCGATGTCACTGTGCAGCTTGGTCAATGTCTTTGTGAAAACAACAAAGCTAACTGTATTGCATTAGTGTGTGACACAACTAATAGCTTTATTTCATGTCATTTAATATTGCGTGCTATGAAAGAGCAATGTACAGAATTACTAACATCACCTAAATATTTAAACTAGCAAAATGTTCTCATGTGTTCTGTTTTAGGGCTTACTTAAGGAGCTCAGGATCCTCAAGGACAAAGTAGAGCACCTGGAGGAGCAGAAGCTTCAGTATGAGAAGAAACTCAAAGTAACAAAGGTAAAAGAAAGTGCTGAATTCCATGCTGTCTAGACTTTGATATACACCATCAGTGCCCAAATTCCACTGCTAACTGTCTACTCAACTTTCCTAAATGCTGTCCAATTCAAGGTTCCAGCCAGTTAAGTGAGTCATCCTGTTTTGCACACACCTATGTTTTCTTAAGAAGTCTGAGAACTATTTTACCTTCTATTTTAAAGCAGTGTGGAAATAGATGCCCTACTTGTATATTTTGGCATGATCACATGGCATTAACTTCTTAGAGAGTAGATTATCTCTCAATCATTATTTCATTATTATTTCTGTCTTTCTTGCTGTCTTTCCCTCCTGGTACAATAACTGTCTGTATCTGTGCAATAGACATATTTCATAGTGCTGTTTTTCTTCCACTTGCCCTCTCCAACGATAGTTTCATTGTAAATAACACATCTCCACTTCACTTTTGATTCAATGTGCTCACAACACAACACACTTACTCCTGTAAGTGTTGCATGGTCTGTCTACAGTCAGTCACAACAAGATTGGCATTAGGGTCACATAGGAAGAAGTGTGTAAAATGATGCAATTTTCCACATACTTAAATCACTTGAATAGTTCTCAAAGGATTGCATAATAGGCCTGTATAACTCAAAGTCATATTACCATCTGCGGATCTTTATTTTTAGTTTTTAGAAGTTCATCAAACATTGAATTGGCATTTCTCCATTAACTGGATGTTTACCCAGAATTGCAAAATGAACAAATAGTACATTTCACAGAAATATCTATCCTGTTATTCTCAGTTTGGAGCTTTGGTTACTGGTAGCAGATTGCAATAAAAATATTGTTTTAATCAAACAAGAAAATCTTAATGCACACTAGAATAATTGGCTACATATGTTCATATGGCAGATACAGACCAGTGGGGAATAATGTTTTGATAAAGTAAAACAGGGATGTGATGTGGTATATGAGACAAAAAAGTGTATTTTCCACCTTACTCATTCTTCTACACAACATACAGACGGGGGCGGGGGGGATCTGCCTGAACTTAAATTTACTGCCATCTTTCCTTATACTATTACTTACTTCAAAACAAACTATAAACTCTGGTTCTCTTAAATTCAGAGGAAAAACATTTCTGTGCTTTGTTGTGGCTTTTATATATAGGTAGTGGTGGGGAGAAAATCAAATCAATGTCTAACAAAACATGGGTTTCAAGTGAAAATGTGTGCGGGCACCAAATTAAAATGCATGTACATGTCTTGTTTTGAGCTTTTAGCAGTGCGTGTTTAAACAGACGTGTTGACACATACAGGTTATTTGTGCAGAACTACGTGCCCTTTTTGCTAAGATTACTCACTGTGTGGCACCCACAGGCAGAGATCAGCAGCCTTCAGCAGCTTCTGCTCAGTAAGAATGCTGAGATCGAGAGCTTGCACACTCAGCTGCTGGCCAGACCCCCTCTATCCCCTGAGAGCTCTGAGAGAGGTAAGCAAAGCTCCTAGCTTCAAGCCCTAAACCAATCTGCCAGCAACAGTCTTTCACTCTGACAAAGTTACCCAGCCTGATAGTAGACACAGTTAATGACTCCTTTTTGCATTCATTAACTTGCAGTAACAGCTGTGGGAAAAGTCTGTCTTGGCCCTTTATAAACTGTCTCATCATGGGTCTCTGTCTCTCTCTCTCAGAGATGTACAGGAAGAGGCTAAACACCAAATGTAAGCTTGAACAGTACTTAATGAAAATAACTTTAAACCCATGGGCCATGTCTGCTTTTGATCTTTCATTTATTTCCTTTCTCCAGACACGTCTCTTTATTTTATTATCTTTTGTTTCCTTCTGCTCTGAGGGGCAGCTCTGACAATCACCAACTGGTTTCCAAAATTACTTGATGCATCATCTCGCTTCCCTTCGGCTTCTTCGTTGTATTTATGGATTCCTGAAAGCATAATGTCTTGTTTGTTCTTAATTTTGTCTGTCATAGATAAACTTCTCTGGGGTACTTGCTTAGTACTCACTGTCATTGAGCAGCAATTCTGCCTGTATGCCCACAGTTGTTACAAAGCAAGTGTCTATGAACTGTGGGCCCAAATATGTAAAAGCTGACATGGCTAAGGCTATGATTGGTGGATTAAAAAAGGCTTGAATGAATCTAAAAATACATGATTTATATGGCACTCTCGTGAGGGATATATCAACTATCATGTATTTTTGCCTTTCCTTTCTTTCTAAGTAACCAAATGCCGCTACATCTCTATATAAAATGCTAATTTATATGACATGAACAGCTGCCCATACATATTAATAATCAGTGTTGGGTTTCTCTTTATAGATCAGGAACTGCAGAAGCTTAGGAGTGGAATGAAATCACTGGTAGCTGCCAATGATGAAAAGGTAAGTTGCCAGTGATCTGGAAACGTATGCTTTCTCCTTCTGGTCAACACAGCTGTATGTGATTATGCAGTACATAGCAGCATGTGTGTTGTCATCAGTTTACCAAAATGTAAAGTGTCCTACCGGCCTGTATATAGTGCTATCATCGCTGCTGTTTAAAAGGTTAGAAGGTAACTGTTTTTAGATGTAATTTCTCAGAGGCGCCGCCCTCCAACCATTAATAGTACAGAGGGGCTTTTGTACTCTCCCTCCCAGAGAATCGTGGACTTTAAAGACTTACTGACGCAGACCTACATGTCGCACACTAGTGAAGACACACACGTACACACACCCCAAGGCGAGCCATTTCAGGCAAAGCCACACTTAAGTAGGCCTCGACCTGCCAAGCCTAATTTTGGAGTGAGCTGCATTAAGGGAACCATGGCAAAACCAGGCATGGGCACCACTTCAAAAAACACATACTCCACACAGCTGGTTACCACAACTAAGATTTCCAGCCAGGCTTGTGTCAATCCCCTCCCTATCCCCTACTTTGATGTAAAGGCCATATGGTGAAAAAGAGACATTTGAATGGCATATCGGTCAATGACAGAGTGAAGCACAGTCCATATGTGTGTTTCCTAACCTTAGATAAACATCTTAATTCGGTTACGTTAGCCTTGAACCCCTTTTCTGTTTTCTTTAGGACCGGCGTATTGAAGAGCTCACTCTGCTCCTGAATCAGTGCAGGCAATTCAGAGAAGTCACTCACACCACAAGGCAAGGTAATCAGTTTATTTACACCTTAATACTTGCCTTGTGGCATTTGTAATTATGCTAGCAATATTGTTTGAGCATAAGAAAAGCCAACACACTTCCTTAAAACTAATGCATGATACTGATTAAGCTGAGGAAAAAATATTACTCCTTTGTTACTGTAGCTCCACCTGCTGTTCGCTCGCTGTCAAATGGCAGGACTCCGTCAAGCAGCAGTGAGGAAGAAGAGCATGGATTGATGAAGAGTACTGACTCTGCCAGTGCAAAATCTGAGGATGTAAAGTCTGAAGTGGGTACAAAAGATTTCAGCTGGTCTTCAGCTGGCTAAAGTTTTTTTCTCTAAATATATATATATATATATATATTTTACCTACCACAGGTATCACAGGTTTCCACAAACAGCTCTTCCTCTCAACAAACATCCCTTTCATCAGTCCAGAAGGACAGTGATTCCAGGTAGTAAAGAAGCTTTTCATCAGTGGATGCCGCCAATATTTCCTAGTTGGATTTTACTGAGATGATTGTGCTTTTGTGTTTTCAGAACAGAACAGCAGACGTTATCAAGTAGCATGAATGACCTAACGAATGGACCTTTACAAAAGGTAATTTTTTAAATATTATACACATCTAATATGCTAACAATTTGTCATTTATCTTTTTTATACATATTTAAAATGTACCTTTTCTTCAGTTCACGCTACTGTACTGTTTCTTACATGATAGATGCTGACTTTTGCTGACTTTTCTATCTGTACCTGCCTGTGGTATATCTAGAGTGGTCTGGGTGACAGAAGTCAGACACTGCCTGTAAATTCCTCTCTGTCAGAGCAGAATGGGATCGGAGACAGCGGTAGTGAAATCCAAAGTCAAAGATCTCCAGACGGGAGTGAAGACGGAGACTCCAATCAAAGTAAATCCAGACACTTGAACTCCAGCTACAGAGGATGTTATTTATGATATGATGAATAGTGTGCAGTTATAATCCCTGATATAGGATCAGACTTTTTCTTGTTCTGCTGAATCGTCATGCAGCTAGTTATTCCCATAAGCAAAGGCGGTATTCATATTTGGAGCAAACTACTCTCTTTTGAACAGACAACCACTGTACCTTTGATCACAGCTAATTGCAGAGGTTCCTGACATAGCACATGGATCATGGGATAGACTTTCTTGCCAAACGCACCCTCTCTCTTGCTTCTGATTGACCACATTCATCCCAGCTCCACCCTTCCTCAGCTTCACTGACCAGTTTTAACTTGAGCCCCACCCCTATTTCCCTCGGCTGTGTCGTGCTTTAGCATGGTGACTGACTGCTGCATATTATTAAGATAGCATGTTGTTAAGTTTTGCTTAAACCCCTTCTTTTTTATGGGACATTAACCGATGAATTATTTCCTGAACTCAATGGACTGTAACCTGTGCTGCTTCTCATGAATGGAGCACTGTGAAAAGGCAGACCACCACATGTGCGCTACTTACCGCTTAATGTTCTGTTTGGTATGCAAAGAGGTAAAAAAAAAAAAAGTTTTTCTTTTCTACCGCTTTCTACTCCATCATCATCATCATCAAGATGTTAAGAATGGCTCAACTACAGGAAACTATATTTTTAGACAGTCTAAGCTTTTCAAATAGCCCTATTGAAATGCTTTTTATTTGGCAAGAATACAGTTAGGCTATGTCTGCTCTAATTAGCACAAGTAAACCACCATTTTTAACTAATCAAATGTGTCTATAAAATGTAGCCCCCTACGGTATATTCCTATAATTTTGAACCATATTTGTGCTTAGTAGTTTTACACTGACTGTGTTTTTTTGTATCTTATTAAAGGAAAGTTGGAAAAAGTTGATGACAGCACGTCAAGCGATAATTCCCCTGTTCATTCTGGAGCTAACACACAGCCTGGCCAGCGAGCTGTGGGCTCACCAGAGTACATGAAGAATAACAGGAGCTTCAAGAGACTCTGGGGAAAGTGAGTGTGTTAAAATACACTGATACATCAACAATACACCAACTGAGATGATAACTGCCAAAAAGACAACCAAACATTAAATAGACCTAACTACTTATGTACTGTAAATGTAAATAATTATTTATATTTATCAACAAAACGTGAACACACGGTATACTGATTGTGCCAATTGTATTATGATTTTACTTTAAGAATGAAAGTAGTTTCTAGCATGTTTATCCAAAAGATTTACTCTCATCCATACAGACTTCGAAGAACCCAGTCTGGAGGGCTTCAGGGAGCTGATCCAGATACTGGTCAGTTTAGAAGAGGGGGACTTCGTGCGACCGCAGGACCCAGACTGACTCGGACCCCCGAATCTTATGACTCTACACGGTAACTCAGTGTGCCTCTACCACACTTTGTAGTACAGTACTCCTATTTTAAGTGTTTAATGACCATTTTAAATACTTCACACGCAATAAGCCAATTAATTAAATATCTGATTTGTCCTGTTTTTAATTTCAGTGATATGAATATTCCATTCAGCCAGTGGACCAAGGAGCAGGTGTGTGGCTGGCTAGAGGACTATGGACTGGGCCAGTATGTCAATCTCACCAGACAGTGGGTTGAAAATGGACAAACTCTACTGTCTGCCACACCTCAGGACTTTGAGAAGGTCAGAAAATTAAACAGCACAGTTAATGCCACTTTACTCTACACTACAAAAACTTTTTGAATGTACAACTCTGTGATTATGCATTTATAAATAACTGATATACGGTATTTAAGTATAAAATCAGAGAAAAAAATATTTATTGATAAATTGGAAATTTTGCAAAGTTTATCAGGCTAAATTTAATTGCATGGTGTTACCTCAAGCTTTAGTGTTATTGTGACAAACAGTCCTGTCTGACCTCAGGAGATGGGCATGAAGAATCCACTGCACAGGAAGAAGCTGCAGCTCGCCCTGAGTGCATTCACCACCAAAGTTATAGAGAAATCATCAGAACTGGACTACATCTGGGTCACTCGTAAGTATGACTCATTCTACAGGGAATGTTTTAAACTTCTCATGCTGCATGTTGTCATTTGATTCTGATCTACAAATGAAGAGTGGGACATTTCATGCCACAAAGCAAACAAAGAAATGTAATGTGTGAGATGTAACTATGGCAAATATAGCTAGGATTCAAAACCAGGAATTGTATCCTAACTGAGCAGCGAACCTGTTTTGCTGACAGCTAGTGAGTGAATTGAATTACTGTCTTACTTTCCCCCATTTAGGCTGGTTGGATGATATCGGTTTGCCTCAGTATAAAGACCAATTCCATGAAGCTCGAGTAGATGGGCGAATGATACAATACCTCACAGTGGTAAGACTTAATCCTGTGTGTTATGTTAAAGTGGAGGTCTGCAAATACATTTATGTTTCAGGCAAGACTAAAAAAATAAATAAATAAATAAAACCAGTGCTTGAAGTGGACAAAAATAAGTGCCAGTACTCACTCCCCTTATTCACGTTGGTGTGTGTATTTACTTCAACCCAAAATCACAATGTTTTCCTAAACCTAACCAAGTAGTATTGCTGCCTAAACCTAACCAAACTGCAGCCGTTTCACAGCGTTAATCACAGGTTAAACGTCATGTGACATAAGATGTTCAGGTCTGGTACGCCTGTCCCTGGACTGGTACAGGAAATGCTGTCGTTGTGTCGTTATGGGAGGCATTGACAAACTACCTATTTTGTCGTTTAGGTATGAGGACGTGGATATCAGCCAGTATCAGCAAATCATTCAAGTATAACATTCTGAATTCTTACAGTGAATAAAAAATACTAAGATAAAACTGATGATCACAATATACATATTTAACCAAAGGAACAACCTTTTCAATTATTAGAGCACATTTAAATGGTTAATTATTAAAAAGGATTGCAAGGTTAATGTAATGTTACTTAGACTAGCCGCCGGAGCTGGTCCTGACCTCTATCAGAACCTAAGAAAAATTCTTCTAAGGGGCCCTTCTATCTGACAAGTGCCTTTGCCACACAGTCAGGCCTGACACCCCAGTGCTTCCAGTACAATCCTCCCTCCTTTAAAACAGTTAGGTCCATCTGTTGGTCTAAGAATACGTAGATCAGTACAGAACACAATGTGGTGGACACAAACAATATTTATTGAATAAGATAAGTGAATACTACTAATATTACAGCTTGTACTGGCTAATGATCCTGTATCTCCTCTATTAAGCATAGCACTTGCAAATTATAGATAACATTACTATTATTAATCTTATCAGCTGCATTGGGCCTATTCAAACTGGTTCCCCCTGATTTCATACTTTTTCAAATATATAATACTGTTTTCTTCTCTGGCCTGGCTGAATGCTTGATGGTTATTATTTACTGTGCACTGTGTATCTGTGAGTACCGCCCCAGTTTACGCTCTGAATAAAACAATGGTATGAATTTTTATACTTTTCCCTGATGTTCATTGATGTTCTTTACTGTTCACCCAGAATGACCTCTTGACTCTAAAGGTCACCAGTCAGCTTCATCACCTCAGTATTAAATGTGCCATACATGTCCTTCATGCCAACAAGTTCAACCCCAACTGTCTTCGACGTAGGCCAGGGGAAGAGGTAATTGTGCATTATGCCAGGTATTGTATGTAGTTGTTTAATGTTTAATGTTTTGGTTCATTTTGTGTGTAAGAGCTCAGAGCTGAGATAATATAATACATAACAGAAAACAAAAGGGCATATTTATAGGCAGTGTTTTACTTAGATATGAAGTGTTGAGTTTGGGTAAAAGGTGTCAGTACATCAGTTGCCCACAAGATGGCAATAGACAGATGGTAAATGCTTTTAAAAACACTCATTTCTTTCATACAGTTGCTTCCAAAGTCCTAATGATGCTTAAGCTTTAACACTTTTACACTATACTAAGAATAGAAATGAGTGAGAAGTATTTCATATTTATAATTTTTAACTTCTTCAGAGACAGCCCTCTCCTTCAGAGGTGGTTCAGTGGTCTAACCATCGTGTGATGGAATGGCTTAGAGCAGTGGATCTAGCTGAATATGCTCCTAATCTACGTGGCAGCGGCGTTCATGGTGGGCTGATTGTAAGTACTGTAAATTTTGAGGGTTTTTTTCTTTTTTCAGTCATACTGGCATTAAATGCTAAGCCCTAAATGTGTTGCTGCCATCTGCTGGCAATATGCTCTTCTGTAGATCCTGGAGCCTCGCTTCAGCTCAGAGACTTTGGCCCTGCTGTTAAATATTCCTCCACAGAAGACTTTGCTCAGCCGCCACCTCGCCACTGCCTTCTCTGCCCTGGTGGGGACTCAGGCCACGCAGGAGAAGCGAGAATACGGCAATGCCACAGGCCATGTGCCCCTCACCACCACTGCTAAAGTAAAGGTAACAGAACAATATGCATCAAAAAGTTCTGTGGTTTTTGCAGCTTAAACTGCAAATTTTTTTATTAATAGGGCTGACTTTTTTGTGTTTTCAGCCGAAGAAGCTGGGATTCACCCAATTCAGTCACCTCAGAAAGAGGAAACCTGATGAGGACTATATCTGCCCAATAGACAGTGGAGCACTGACAGTGAATGGGGTTTCTCGCATGCCCTCTACAGCACTTAGGGGCCTCAGCCCCAGCTTGGACAGACAGACTGAGAGGCGGGAGCAGGTGGGAATAAAAGTTCAGGCTAATGGCCCAAAATAATAATTTTAAAAATATGGTAGAACTCCACCCTCTCCACCACACTCAGCTCTCACCCATTAAGTGACCTTGTGAATCAGTGAAAAATTCTAATGCAGAAATGTGCCTAAGATGAATCCATGTGGTGATTTGCTGGTTGGGCTGCAAAGATTCTGTGTTTCACAGGTGATCTTAATTGTTTTTGAGTATTCTTAACCAGATGTTGCTTAAACAATATTCATCTAAAATGGTAATGAATGGTGACACTGTGTGAATTGTTTTATGAAAGCTGCTCTCTGCATTCCTTATACAGTTGGATTCCAAAGCTTACACTTTTGCTTTAAGACAATGCATTTTACTGACCATTTTGTATCTAAATGTATGTAGATTTAGTTAGAATACTTATGACCTTTTCTTCTTATATCTGGATTGACTGTACAGGATACTAATTGTCACCAGTTACTTTAAAGGGATAGTTAGGATTTTCTGAAGTGGGACTGTATGAGGTACTTATTCATAGTTAGTGTATTACCGTCAGGAGATGGAGGCTGGCATTTCCCCAGTTTGGAGCAGCAGAGAGTTGTACTGGCACGGAAGCTATAAGAGATGTACTGCTGTGGACAGGGTCAGCTGCAAAAAGTATTTTAGCCACCTAAAAGAAGGCCTACCAAAAAACATTAATGTCAGTTCAAGTGTACTCTAGATTTAGAATATTTTCAAGCTGACCACCATCTAGTTCAGCTAATACACTGACCAAGTATCTTATACAGCCCCACTTCAAAAATTCTTAACAATGCCTTTATGAATGTTTCTCATTTATTTTCTGTATGACTGACAAGAAAATCAAAAATTTGATCATTTTGATTCTTGACAGGACACTTACTATTCTGCACCTGTAAATGCGTCTTGTTGCTATACCTTAGGATTCTCCTGCCCAGATGTTGCCGTGTTTGATGAGATCATTGTGAATATGCAGTAAAATAATAAACATCAGGTCAACAGTTAGTCTTGTTGGAATTCTTTGAGAAGAAGAAGAAAAAGACCACTATGCTACATAATTACGCTGAGTTTCAAATCACATATTTTTTCTTTTTACTTTTACTGCAGCTGCCCTTACAAAGTGCATACTGTTGCATGCAATATAAATACAATTGGGACATTTGACGTAACGTTGTGCGTTGAACTTTGACCGTCCCTTTGACATACTATGTACTGGGACATACAATATTTTTCTGGCATACTAAATAGTATGGTAGTATGGGTACTGGAATGCACAAGTAGTCATCAAAGCAAATGATTTTGCTGCCATCTGGTGCTTAAATACTTATTGCTGTTTCTGAACAGCTTGATCATGTTTAAAGTTTAGATAAATTGTAACATATTGTATCTATATTTTTAGACTTTTTAATTGCAGAAAATTATTAGTATTGTAACAGTATTATTTGATTATTACTTCCTGAGGAAGTTCCTGAGGAAATAATAATCTTAGGATCTTAGATCTTAGGATCTTGAATGGGTAGTTGATCCAAGACTGCCCACTACTGGCGAAATAATAGAAATGCAAGAATGCTTGGCACCCCACTATTGTTTTGGTCTGGTCAGTTCCAGTCCAGGTTATTTACAGTTTTTCTCCATTGGTTTGGCTCATTTCTTGAAACAGAAATTACATTTTCAAAACATCATGGACAAACCTCCAAACCACTTGGCAATTGAATTTCTCATTCATTTAATCAAATTGCAAATGTCCAAGTACATGTCTCAATGTCTCAGTACATCTTTGCAAATGATTAAGTACAGGTAGCCTACACTTACCACAATTTTCAAGTGAATAGATCTTGTTGATCTAAACTGATTGTTGATTCTGCAGTCTAATGGTTGTTCACTCCAAAACGTGTTAACGTCATTTCATTGTATAAGTCATCACATGCACAATAGTCTGTTCAATTGTAGAAATTAGTCAAGAACATAATACCATGAATACCATATATGAATCCCTAGGAACATTTGATAAATTTATTACAGCAATTGACAGTCAGGTGAAACTAGAACTTGACTAACGAAGTGTCACACATCTCAGATGACCAATAGTATGTTTAGTTACCTGATGGGTGCTGTCCATTACTGTGAATGCAGGACCAGTACAATTTCTGAACATGGAGGCACCTGGCCAAGTAAATGAACAAGGGCAACTGCCTGCTCGAGGAAGAGGAAGAAGAGGAAGAGGAGGAGGAGGAGGAGGAAGGGGCGTGGTGGTGGAATAGGGGGAAGAGGCCGAGGAGCACAAAGACACCATCTAGGCACCATCTAGGCACCATCTAGACAAAAAAACAGTGCAGTAACCATTGTCAAGACTGGGCTAAGACTGAAAGGTGGGACATTTCAGTGGTCCTCTGCCATAGTGACAAAACATCTAAAGATTTTGACTTGCAGTGCTTACACAATGCCAAAGGGAGGAAGAATTTTGGGGGCACTGCCTGTTTAAATAAGAAGGAAATTTAGTTTTGACACATTAGTGAACTGTTTTGGGAGAGGTATGAGCTTTTGCAGGTGAACCATGGTGTTGTGTGGACCCATCCACGTTATTCTGGCAAAAGCACCAAGAGTGTTGTGAACGTCTGGTCTGTTTTAAGAAATGAGCCAAAGCAACTGAGAAGGATCTTTGCCATTTTCTTGGCACTGACTCTTTGTATGGGAAAGGAATTTAGTTTTGAAGCATGAGTGAACAGTTTTGGGAAAGATATGAGCTTTTGCAAGTGAGCTATAGTGTTGTGCTGAACTGTAAGACTGTTTTGCCAAATAATCTTAGAGGTTTGAGAATGTAATTTCTGTTTCAAGAAATGAGCCAAACCAATGGAGAAAAACTTTAAAGGAAGAGCCTGAATAGCTGCTCATGTAACTGACAAGGCTGAAATGGAATTTGGTTTGATTTGGTTGATGAGTTAATCAAAAATAAATGAATCCAACAATCAGTGATCCTCTCGTTGGTGAATCTAGACAGCTTTCACTTAAATTTGTTAAATTTGTTCGTTCACTCAATTGAAAAATGTGTGTATAGTAAAGAAAGCAATTGCCAAATTCACCAAAGCATAATCAGGTGATTCTAGACAGTCATGGTCCATGAATGTTGATAAGCCCAAATAGATTTTCTGTGTTTTTCTTAGATAATCAAATGGATGTAACACAACATACAGAACCATTTTTAACAATATATGACTATCTCAGCATAAGACAGACAAAAATGAGGGACCATAGGACAAAGCAAATGCCATGTCTATGCCTCTTTACATTTTTCATGATAAAAAGGTAAAAGTAAATAATTCTGACAATTTCAGCATGAACTGTAGGTGCCATGTATTGCACTTTTAGTCTTTAAAATAAATAATTTTCTTCATGAGTAAGTCGAACCAAAGAAAGGATTTTCATATTGTGAAGCACCCTTTTCCTCTGGGTAATTCTTTGGACTAGAGTGACAACAGTCCCTGGAAACGACATTGGACGCTGGATACAGTAGAGTGATGGCGACATGGAATCTCAAAACTTACTGTAGCTCAGAGGCCAAATGAAACATAGTAGACATGATTGCCTTGATTCAAGCAACATTTGCCTATGGCTTGCTATTTGCATGCTTTTATCTATGTCCACTTCATCTAATTTCACTATTAAAAATTATTCTGCTGTTACTGAGACTGTGTTGACAAATGAGACAGAAATGCTATTGGTAGGAATATTCCATTTTACACAGACTGCATGCTGTAATGATACATAGTCTTTATAAATGGGACAGTGTGGAAGTGTTTTTCTTTTAATCCATTTTCTGTCCTAGTGAATCTACTAGGATTCTGCTGGCGTGTTGGGATGGGGCAGCAGTCAGCTCCCCCTTGAACCCTCTTCAGAAGGGCAAAGCCTCAATTAGACCAAACACAATAATTAGGGAATCTTTTACCTCTGCATATCATTTGATCCCAGGAACATCCTGATCAATGATTACAAATGACAGGTTCATAAATAAATTAGTTAGCTGATAAGTGTGTAACACTACTAAATTGATCCATGTTAAATGGAAATTACGGGGAGCCATGAGTAAGAATTGGGATTGTGGGTTTTGTAGATGTAAAAGTCTGAAATACAAAGGAAGTAATTATGATTTATGGATGTTTTCTTAATGATTGGGAAGAAACTACTATATATGATGAAGGGCATACAAAAATTAAAAAAAAAAATTCAAACCAGCAGATGTCACTGTTGTCTGTGGATATGGCATATCCACAGACAATATATGTGCCATAAAGACTACCAGTGCTGAACCTTTACACTTTGAGGTGCATCACTAAGTATTTTGTTTGTCTTTCAGCCATTTTGCATTACTGTTTAATTTTCCCTTTTGTACTGTAGGTGTTTGTCGGTGAGGTGGAACTGCCTCACCCCTTAGTGTGGTGTAGTGCATGTGGCCCGTTGGACTGCCTCACTACATTTGTAATCACACTTTCAGCTGGACAGATTGGAACATGGGTATTTTGTCAGCACAAGGGACATGAGAGGATGTTACATCATTTATCAGATACTGGGCTCAGTCTCATGCACTTTGAAATGAGAGATCTAGAGTTTGTGTATTGGCAAGATTGGTGATAGCCTCTCTAGGACTAGAAACCAAATAGAATGACATTAGATGCACTTTTAGAATCTTAAATAGTCAGAATACAAATTATAAATCAAAAATACAGATAA
This sequence comes from Lepomis macrochirus, assembly GCA_024633595.2. Classification (NCBI taxonomy): domain Eukaryota; kingdom Metazoa; phylum Chordata; class Actinopteri; order Centrarchiformes; family Centrarchidae; genus Lepomis; species Lepomis macrochirus. The sequence goes on from JALXJV020000006.1 coordinate 18,966,650, forward strand.
GCATGCATAAAAACACCTTTAATATGACTCTAAATGTTTCAATATATCTCTCTATTTTGTAGAGCTTTCTCAATTCTGTTCGTGTGTGTGTGTGTGTGTGTGTGTGTGTGTGTGTGTGTGTGTGTGTGTGTGTGTGTGTGTGTTGTGTGTGTACAGTATTCATGTGGGTTTATTTGTGTGTATGTATGCACGTGTTAAGAGAGGATGGCATTGTTTATAATAGTGCATCTTAGCTAATTTCAGTAATGTGATCCAGCCCCCACTAGCTGACAGTTTAATAGCTATTATTTGTGTCACCCTCTCTCATAATGCTTTAGCAGTAAATTGCTATGTGCAGGAGACTGTGGTGTGACTGACATCTTACCTTGTAATATGATATCTATTGTTTTAATTAAGTGAAAGCGACTGTGACGTTTATTGGTTTCCAAGTTACTTGTTAATGGCAGTATAGTAGTACTAAGAAAGAGAAGTGGAAGTAAATTATCATGGTTTACACCGCATATGTAATTAGCAAAACCTATGCAAATGCTAATGAACACACATTATTCTTCCTCTGTGACTGTCAATTCATTTGAATACATCACAAATAAAAACACTGCACTGGTGATGCAACGCAAGACCCCTCCTGGCAACAACTGAGCCCTCTCTTCTCCTTGTCTCATTTTTCCGTGTGAGTGTTTGTGTGTGATAGATAGATAGATAGATAGATAGATAGATAGATAGATAGATAGATAGATAGATAGATAGATAGATAGATAGATAGAGAGAGAGAGAGAGAGAGAGAGAGAGAGAGAGAGAGAGAGAGAGTTATGTTTCACGTTTGTGGGGAAATTTTCCATTATTCTGTTACCAATGCCCCCTGTTTAAAGTAGTGCCAGTAGTCAGTGTGCTTTAAGTCGACACCCTGTCTGTTTGATCTATGGACTCACTCAGATGTCTTTAGTGGAGCGTAATCATGTTTTTATATGATGTCACTGGTCGTTCCTGTCATTAACTTGCCACCAGCTTGCCAGTTTGGGGAACATATTCGATGTTAGGGTGGTGCATGTGTTGCGTACTCCCCATCCGGCCACTAAAGCTGTATCTGTCTCCAGCACACCAGTTTGTTCTGACAGGCCTGCCACAATGATGACTGCATCACCCAGATGCGGCAGAGCAGCTTGCAAGCCAACCCTGACACGCCGTCAAAAGGAGCAGCCAGCCGTCTGCATGAGCCTTCTTCTGCCCCATCAAACCTCCGAGCCCATCTCATCCTGTACAGCCAGTTACCATCAACAAAGCTGTTTCTCTCTGTTTTCTTTCCATGCTGAGTTCATCCCATGTAACAGCCTTTTCTGGCTTAGGTGTTGCTTTATAATATTTACACCCAAACTGAGTGACTGTAAATCTCCTCAAATTATTTGCAGATGATCTGAAGTCACCACATAGAAATTGTGACAGTGGCAGTCCAAAACAATCATAGTGGGACATGATTTGGGGAACTGGAGTAGGAGAGCTAGGTTATGATCAGCCCCCTTGGCGCCAAGGGGTCTTGTTATTGGTAGCCAAGGCAACTCGCTTCCTGTCGTGTTTAGTTACTGGACTGGCTTTTTTCTTTGCCTGAAAAAATCTGGCAGGGTCATTGAGAAACAGGCGCAAGATCAGTCACTATGAGATAAGACAATTATGGAAACATTTAAATCTTCCAACCCACTAAAGATTGAGCATTTTTTGACCATGCATCTGGGCATTTGTTATTAGGATAAGATATACTATTAAATCTAACATAAAAATCTACAATATACTGTTACAGCTAGAATATGTATTTCAATAATAAGCGTTGGTACTCTGAACACAAAGGTAGATGACGTGCTTCTGTTGCTGGGCTTTTCATATGTTATAGAATATTACTGATATATTACTACAAAGATTCACCTTGCAGTTGAGCAACTAGAAGCATGTCTTGATGGATGCACTAGCCCAGATGTAATGAAGTCAGTTTTTTACTATTATTAACATGGCAAACAGGACTGCAGAGCTTTGGGAGCATTGGGAGGACATTGTGACAAATGCAAAGATCAACCTTTAGGGTCAAGTGATACACTGTTGGCATACGAATAGAGAGGGGGGCATTTTGCAAGTGGTCTGAGATGCACAGGTGGACAGAGAGCAAAATGACAAATTCTATCATAGTATGAAAAATTGAAGCATAAACGACTGATAAAAAGGGAGCGACTGTCCACCTCAATGTCTGAGTGGTTGTTTTGGCTGCCAAAACTATCATAAAAGTGCTGAAACTCAAAAGAGTTCCCATGTCAGAGGAATGGAGGCAGTTTCCTTAGCTCAGGGCATCATCATGGGTGATCAAGACTGACATGCATCACCAAAGGCTTTCATGTCCAATGAGAACACCTGTCTGACTCTCTGGGTGAAACTGGACAGAGGAATGCCATTGCAAATAACATTTCATATGTGTAACATTGCCTCAGAAGGACACAGTGGCATCTTGCACCAAAGGCAGTGGCAGAGATGCAGAGAATAATTCTGGAGAATGAAGGATTTTGTAGAATGTAAATGTGCCTGTAAATTGTTCAAAATACAGTACAAGAATACAGCAAAATTCTTAGGATGACATTATTTTATTTGACAATATTTGTTATCCCCTAGAAATTGTTTAAATCTCCTGTTCAGAGTAAAAGATAATGTCAATAGATACTTTGTTTTAGACAGCTTTTAGAATATGCACACTGAGATTGCAGTTCTTTATGTGGGTTGGCTTATTCTTATTCTTCAGGGCCCATTACAGGCGCACAAAGAGAAAGCCATTCAGTAGAGGTTAATGTAGACAATCCTTAAAGAGGACAGGCAATTAATGCAAAACACTCTTGAAGTGTTGCTAATCAAGTGTCATGCCACTGATATGGTGTTTGTGTGCATTTACACATACTGTATTCCATATCATGCATTTTCAATCGCTAGTTGCAGTACCTCTTCCACTGCAGGTTTATCACACTTACCAGAAGTAATTAGCTCCCAGTGTATGCAAAAATCAATCAAAAGCAGCTTGCAAAAGAGATACAGCTGTACAACAACATAATGTACTTTTTAATAACATTATAACACCACTATTAAAATAGCATCATGCATGTATAAATGAATCTGAAGCTGAACCACTTGGGTCTTATCCAAGTGCAAGTGCAAACAGGGCTGGTATTCAAGCGCCCAAATTCAACAAAACATAGTGCATGTAAATAACAATACTATTAGTCCACAATCATGGTAGTGGCTTAGTGAGGATGTGTAGACACAGTGTTGCTTTGAGTTTAATGCTAACATGTCTGCAGACATTCTGCAGAATATTTAGATTACTCCACCACTTAGGGTTATCAAGCAGCATGGTTTATTTTTAAAAATAGTTTAGAGAGAGAGCTTTCATTTTTTCAGTTCTACAATTGGTTCTCTATTCTCTTGTCTCTAGCTTATCCTGAAATGCTACACTTTTATTCAACCGTCAAAGATGTATGACCAATCTTCTGTTGACATGAAGGGTTTGAAGAGAATTATCTCCAAAACGTAGAACATTTACGTCTCTACAAAGTCCCACTACACAGCACATTGTAGGCTCTATATCACAGATATGACAGAGTCTTCACCAAAAACAACAACCTTTTTTGTTTTTTCAAATACTTAAAATGCCCTATAGTGTGAAACAATGGCTGTCCACACTGTTTATTTCTTCAAATGAGCTGCTGTATGAATGAATAAATCAACTGAAGCCACTTTGTGGTCTATACCTTGTGGGAAGAAGAAAAATTTACAGTACATCGGTTTCCCTCGTACAAAAACACAGCTCATAACTGTGCTGCCCATACATAAAAATAAATTCAAAAACACACAAAAATAAGAAACTAAAGAAAAAGAAAAACAAAGGTCCACTTACTTTGTGTTTCCAAAGCGTTCAATCCCCTCATGTAGCATTCCTTGTCGGATGGAGCCAAGTTGACATGGAGTTTTATTTGTTATTATGTGACCTAAATTTTGAATTTTGCATGATAACACATGATAACAGGTGGTCACATATGGGGGGAGATTATAAGCCCAGTCTCTGTTCAAAGGATGGTCTTGGGTGTCAGCTAGAGAGGAGATAGGCCTCCTTGATTTTTTTGAGTCCTTGTTGATGACTTTGACCCACATTTGATGTTGTGGCTGATTTTGCTCTGGTGTTTTTATCTCTCTTTTATGTTGCAAGGTTAGAGTCAAAAGGTGCTGGCAGGTTTCTAAGAATAGTAGCTCTTTCTTGTTCATTTGTGAACCTGGTGTGTGGGTTGATGTTACTGATGTTTTGGATGAAGCTGCTAATACTGAAAGTGTCACACATATACTGTTATCGTATGTAGGCTGAGGTCAAGGGTATTATCAGGGCAATCTGTTCAAAATGTTCCATGGATAGTACAAGTCGGTTATCACATGAAAATCCATACTTAAGTCACAAAACAACAACTAAACTATCTAGACAACAAGTGAGCAACTACTCACTTAGGAATGCTAGCAGGTGTGGTTAAAGGCTTCAGAAACACAAAGTGAAGTGTCACGCATGGCTTGTTAATTAGTGTACATTAGGTAGGCCAGGTGAGCTGTTTGCCCCTGTTTTCAGTCTTTGTGCTAAGCTAAGTTTGCTGTAGCTTCATAATTAGCATGCAGTGTGGTATCAATCTTCTCATTTAACTCTCAACAACATAGCCAGAGATTACCCATAATGTCAAACTTTTCCTTTAACCTTCATCAGCTCATGTGAATTGTTTTTTTGAATGTTCTTTTGGTTATTTTGGAAAGCACTGACAAATGGCTATTTTGTTATTCAGGTGCATGGAGATGTGTCTGAATTCATTGTAGTTATTCATGGAGGCACCATGTGTTCTGTTTTTATAAACATCTTGTGTAAATAGGATGAATGTGTTACGGATGGGAAGCATTACATCCTATCTCTAACACATCCTGTTTACAAACTTCAAAAACATACGGCAAAGGGGCTGTTAGATGAAATGAGAGTGCCTCATTTGGGCAATATTGTATAAAGAAATATGCAAGAAAAAAACAAACCCCAACAGCCATGCTTGATGAAATTACAAACAAAAAATGGTCTCTGATGAATTGGCACTTAATTACTGCTTGATTAACATAATTATGCATGTTAATAGCATCTCAAATGAATTGCAGTTGTCAGGAGGGAGGAAGCATCTGTAATGGTGGCAGCCTGATACATATTCTCCTATCCAACAGCGTTGTCTAACTCTACCCCTTAAGTGTTCACCATTAATCACCGCACACTCCTTTTCCTTTGGAGTGAAATTTGGCATTTTGGGATAATTGGGCTATTATGGTGTGCTTGTCACATCTGTAATAGTAGGCTAACGAGCCCCCTCGTGTGCTAGCTTTCAGAAATGATGGCAGAACATCGGCACTGAGTGGCATGGCAGGCAAAGATATGGCCCAATCATACTGAGACATATGATCATATTACTTTCAGTATTACTGTGTATCCTCATCCTAACAATCCAAATATAGGCTAGCTTTACACAACCACTCTGACATGGACTGATACAAACTGATGTGTAAGGTGTATATGATACGTGGGATTCTGTTGTCCACAGGAAAACACACAGTATACATTTTTCCAATACCACATACAAGACTCTATTGTATGAAAACTAAAATTCCAGTGCAATTTCACGGGCTAATATCTAAACTAATTCAGTGAATTTCCACCCCCCACACAAGAAGGCAAGGCTTTCACAGGCATCTCTACTGGCGATGGAAACAAATACCCTCCTTTTTATTCCTTTGCCACCAATAGTTACCCATTTCCCATCCTTCAGTCCATGTCCTTCACTAGACGTGAAACAGCATGTATTCAAACGTATGCACACAGAGCTATCAAAGTGGCAGCTATAGAAGTTCAAACTAAAGTATATTTAGTCTTGGAGTTACTGTATTGTACTGTGGCTAGCGACAGTACACTGTACCATTGTCTAAAACAGCAACTTACTGCAGAATAACAGACTTTTCTTGTCTGAATAACCTTTAGGCTGTGAGTTTGAATCCTTTATCCTGCAAGAATCAATGGTGTGATGGATTACATTGATATCCCACCCTGTGGCTTGCATCACAGATTCTAAAGATGACACAACCAATTTCTTGGTAAACATTTCCTCTCACTGCCACTTCATCTGGTTCCTTATTATTGGCAGACATGGAACAGAGTGGAGGGAGATAGAGGAGAAGCGGGGGAGTCTCAAGGTTGCAGGTGGCAGCCAGGAGCACTTATGGATTGAGGCAAAGGGCACAGACTGAGATGAGCTCTGACTGCTTCATTGGGAATTCTTCTCAGCAGTATATCGCATTTGTAATCATCTCTAATCGCTTTTTATATGAAACTGTCACAGACAACAGTTTGCTATTAGTTAACTCCAGGAATTGAACATATTCAGAATTGGTAAATTTATATCAAAGCGCTAAACAACCTTTGTAAATCAATGTCACACTTAAAGATATATTGTGTCTTCTGTAAATCCATCAATAAATACTTTCAAAAAAAGGTCATATTTTCAACTCAAACTTTTAAAATCAACCAGGCTTTAGGAAGGTGTAATTTGTGTCTATTATCAGCCTAGCCATTGGCCTGTGTGACAGTGAGTGCTGTATTGGATATTAACTGACTGACGCCTGGTGGTCTGTCATTCCCACAGACAGCCTCTTAATGCCCTAATGGCTCATTTACATTATTGATGAGCCAACCCTGTGTCACCTCAAACACAGACTATTTAAAGGAAATAATTTTATGCAAACTACATATTGATGCACTAATGATCAATTGGCCCTTGTTTTGTGTGTTAATAATATGCAACTGTTGCAGTGTGATGTACATCTTCAATTAGAGAGTTACGCTGTCTGCTGGCTGACTCAAACAAGTGGTGGGACTGCATCATTTGTTCTGCTGACTGGTGGCAGAACTGCCTCATGGGTAAGAGGTGTTGTCAACTCTATAACTTCAGTAAAGCAGATAAAGTTGACATTGTGCTACCCAGATTAATGTGATACATGATACAACTTCTTCTTTCTCCCTCTTTTCTAGGCATATGATGAGGGACGAAACGGAGCAGTAAAGGCCTACTAGAGTAAACGTCTCCATCCAGAGTTGTATCTAGCTCAGAGCTCTAAAGTCCTTCCGTCCGTCCATCCATCCCTCTGTCCATCCCCTCCTGGTTCAACCTATCCACCTAACACAGTATTGTAGCACTACAATTCACCAGTGGTGGAAGCCACAAATTCCATCTACTCTCGTTACTGTCTTTTGTGTACTTTTTTCAGTATTTTTTAAAATCTCTCATTTTACTGGACTACATTGCAAGTTGCATCCGTCACAGTAAGAATAACAGTCATATGAAAAAGTCCTGAACGAACCGTGTGAGAATGGAGCAGAAGAGAGTCTCCAGACCAGCAGCCACAGCAGAGAAGAGGCTGCTGGTGTGTCTGTGGCCGCAAGAGGGCAGAGCTCCAGAGAGGTGACACTCTGCGCTGCAGGTAACATTAATTTCATGGGGTGCGGGGGGTGCTGTTGCACCTTGGCCAGGGGTAGCAGTTAGTGAACAGTACAAAAAAGCATATCAATATAATAAAATTTAGCATGACGTCATTATAGGTTATGGTTACAATTAGCATTATTGTATCTCGGTTTACTTTACTTTAAATCTAAGGGCTGGATGGTATGGCCAAAAGTCTTATCACAATAAAACGTTTCACATCTTTTGATATTGATATTTATCACAATATGTATCAAATCATTGTTTCTTTCAAGAGGCTGGTTTTTGCTCCTGAAAGTTGAAGAAACTTCATGGTTAATTGTGGTTTAAACTCTACTTCAGTTTTTCTCAACAGGGCGTACCGCTCCAGAAGCGTTCCAAGGACGATGGGGGGCGCTGGAAGCAATATTTTAGAAAGGGGGGCGCTGAGCTGCTTTTGGGGGGCGTTTGTTGGTTGGAAATTTTTTACACTTAAAATTCACAACAATACGAGTTTAAACTTTGAACTACTTGCAAAAAATTATGGTCTGTAACATTAAAACCTGCCAGTTTAGTCCACTGAGACTGCATTTTTTCTCTCAGCTACTTGTGGTGCAGCTTCGTGCTGCCTTCATGAGAACGGGAAGTCAGTGTATCATCTCTAATATTTTACCCACATGGTGTTTACTGTCTAAACTCTAGAAAACTGAGGCTCTCTTTCTAGGTGGAAAAGTGTTTATTTCTCTGACGAATATACCGTGAACGTCTTGTTATCGCAGTGGTTACACATTTACAAGAGGGATGTTCTGCTGTCGGACTCACCCTGAAAGCAACTTCGCTGTGACACCAGCGAGTGACGTCGACCCTTCTCGCGCTGTGAGTCGCAGACAGTTTGTGCCAAAGCGGACATATAGGTAGTTTCAGTCGGCTATAAATTAAAAACTGAAGCCCTGTCTCGCTCTGTTGGGGACTGTTAGCGGCACTTTATCAGAGGTGCTGAAGTTAAGCTGTGTGGAATTATTCGTGAGCTTTCTGTGTGATCACAGGTGTGTCGGTTAGTTTCGTTCTCATTCAGTTTTGTCTGTCAGACGGCGAGGGGATACTTCGAGCGAATGAGTAACATAATGCAGCATGTAGTGAAATATTGAAATTCTTTTTAAATTAAAATTCTTTTTAAACAGGCTAATGACGTTAGTCTCCTATAACGTCTTTTTTTCTTTACATGTCAGAGAACACAAATCTGTGGCAGAGATTCTGAATGTGCAGAAAGTTTTGAACATGAGCAGATAAGTTACAGTATTTCCCATACGTTCATTTATTTGTGGCGGCCCGCTACAATATCAACGCTGACACAATGCTGCAACATATTGTTGTTGGGTTTTTTTACCAGGCCTATTTCAAATCGTATATGACTGCAGAGCTGCAGGCAGCGCGAATTTGCGGAGCCCATCCTCTCACTCGTCCCTCTCTCTCTCTCTCCTGTCCCTCGATCTATCGCTCTCTCTCCCTCGTGATCACAGGTGCACAACGCAGCCAGTGTCGGAGACCCAGCTAATAGAAGTTATAGGCAAGCATGTAAGGGGCCTAGCTAACAAGGAGAGCTAAGTTAATGTTAAAATACAGCTGGGTTTTCGAGGCAAGCACGCTGCTGCAGCACATTTACAATGTCATTCTGTGGAAAACACTGACAGGAGCTAAAGTCCGCTCAGTTACTGAATTAAAACGGATTAATTTATCACTGACATGAAAAGGGGCCATAAACACATTTAAATAAGTTACTTTCCCACAAAAAAGGAAGTAAAACTTAAGCAGGAATGATGTTAAATAAGTTGATCTACTGGAGAAAAATAAATAATAAAATAAAAGCAAGAAAAATGCCTGAGAGGCTCACTACATTGTATTCTATTATAATTATATATTTTGAATTGTCACCTGAATTTTTAGACATTTCCACCCTAAATTGGTGCAGAAAAGGCAGAAATTAGGGGAGAAATCTTCACCAGAATGCAGGAAATTAAGTATTTAATGCAAAATCTTCTGGGGGAGGACCCCCATACCCCCCACTTATTAAGTGCCCCAATCCAAGAAAACAGTCTCTGGCTTCATACACAGTTTCTGTGAGGAACATTCAGTTATTAGTTAAATATAATTACTTTTCACATGGCTTTTTGTTACCCTTTCCATGTTTTTAATAACAATAGTAACAATTTAAAAAATCTATATATATTTAGGGCAAATAGTCAACATCTTTTTTGATGGGGGGCGGTAAGGGATCTGGATAGTGGATAGGGGGGCGCTGGCCCAAAAAAGGTTGAGAACCACTGCTCTACTTTATGGTCAGAACATAACAAACACTCGATTTCAAACAGTGGATCACTTCACCAATCTGGTAGGAAGAACATTCAAAACAATTATGATAAAGCAAAAGCTTTTTCAGCTTTCATCTCTGTGATGTCACAGGGATGAAAGGGAAGCGTCTGGACCACAAAACGAGCTGCTTTCAGGCAGTTAAGAGCAGTGTTTTCTGTGGGAGATGGGAACACCCTTTGGGCTGGACTTTGGGCTTTTTCACTTTACAAATCTATTAAATACACAAAAAAGGTATATAACTCAATAAAGAGAGGGAAAAAGTCAAAAAGCATAATGTTTAATTAATCACTAATTTTATGCATCCCCTGGCAAGCACACCGACAATGTTGTGTGACCTTTAGTTGCATGCTGGGTCTGGCTAATATGCTAAATGCTAAAATCCTCCAGCAGTGATTTCTGCGTTCAGCGAGGAATTTCTACATTCACTGAGGTGTGTGAGGACTCTCTGCTGTTTGTGACAATATTCCCTGTCATGTTGTGACTGCAGTGCACTCCTTAAGCTCAAAATGTTATAAAAGTTTAAGGAGCGCAGTGGGACAGAGAAGGGGACTTATATTATGTTCTTATGCACTGAGAAGGAAGAAGAATTTCAACCAAGCCATAGACTGTGGAGGACTATACGGTGCACAAGACTCACAGTATGCCATTCAGACAGGCAAGGAGAACAAATTCAGTGATGAATATAACTCACTCTTTTGCGACAAAGCACTGTGTGTGTGCTACTTTGTGGGTAAAAACTGTGAAGTCTCTACTTTGCTTATTTATGTGTGTTTGTGGTTTCAGCTGCTGTGGAGTCTATGTTGTTTATAGGTACTCAGTGTTGTCTGCCTTGGTGATGTTTTATTTTACTGTTGATTCTGTAAGACATAAAAATGCTTAATGCACCAACCGCGGTGTCCAAAGATTTTTAATTTATTGTCGGCTATATTTGTTTAATTGTCTGATTGTTTTGTCATCTTTTCTGGTTAATTCTAATAAGGCTATTGTATATTTATCATTCATAATCAATTCTACACATAGGCTGCATCTATAGAAATGGAATTCATTGTTGGGTTTGGACATTAGAGCTTGGTGACGTGTTGGTGTTGATGATATTGCAACATATTTTGTAGCTTAATTGTGTTCTTTAAACTAACAGTAGCATCATATATCAGCATCTAACATTCTTACCTCCTTCCTTTAAAAATGGAACAAAGTAATGTTTACTCAGAGTTCATTTTAAATGACCTAGGTACATTTTTACACAAGTACTTTTGCTTTTATTTGAGTAAACCGTATTTTTCTTTCACTCACATCATCCACATGTTCTTGAATCAACAGTTTAACTCATCAGATAAGAAGTGGTCAATTACTAGTTAAGAATGGACTTAAAGCACAATCCAAGACTTTAAATTGCAGGTGCCAGGAGGACGGAGTCTGCCTCTTATCCTTGACTCCATCACACGATCTAACTCATTCTTGATTATAGCACAACATGGTTAGAATTTAATAACAGTATATTACATAATGGAAAATGTTTATGGTAACCTTGTTGGCTTAGGACTTGTATGATAAGATAAAAGATGTGACATGTATGACGACAATAGGTAGTAGGGGTCGACCAATAATCGGCCTGGCCAATTATCGGCGCCGATATTCAGAATTTCCAATAATCTGCATCGGCCATTTTTACAACAGATAGCCGATATAATTAATTAATAAAAAAAATGCACTCTTTTGGCTCTGATGTTGCCACTTCTTTCCGTCTGTACTCACCACTCTGTGTGCTGGAGCAATGTCCCGCCCACAGTACTAGCAGTCAGCTATTACAAGTCACGAGTAATAGCCTAGGAACACTGACAATAGTGCCGAAGTAGCCAATAGAACAAGTGAGCCACCATGCCGCAGTACCTCCCCACTTCTTTAAGCAGAGCTCCGCGCAAACACACAGAGTGGAGCTAGCGAGCATGTCAGTGTTAATTAAAGAACTTGACCATAACTACGCCTGTTACTGTAAGTAAGTGCAGCAAAAACAGCAATACTAGTAATAGTAAACGGCTGTTTTGTATCAGTACAACAAGCAGGAATGTGCACCAAGCGATATTTTAATCTGCTCTGTCTCATCTACCGCAGCTGTTTTGGTTTTACACAAGCATATGTGCTAGCTTGGCTAATAGCTAGTTCTAAACAAATCTCTAACTAAATCTCTCTGTCTGCCTGTTTAGCTGAGATGCTACGTACCTTAAAATTTAGCAACTCCTTGCAAACTTGCAAGAGAGCAGCTCCTCTCTACTAGCAGCAGCATAGGGGGGAGGAGGACATGAAGAAAGACTGATACTGAATAATGTCTTCACTCTTCTATTTAAACTTCACTTTACTGAGTATTTTGATGTCAGGAATATTCAACATGTTCCATTTGTTTCCAGTGTAATACTGATTTCATATTGTTACTTTGCTGCTGTAAACTTTTGTTTTGTTGCTGCTCTGAAAGCAGTTAGTTATAACAAAATGTTAAATTTGATTACTGTTCTGAATTTATTCTTTTTTAAATAGCACATTTTTAAAAGGCAATTATTTAGTCTAATTGGTTACTAATAATCTGGATCAGCCTGGAAAAAAACATATTAGTCGATCCCTAATATCTTTCCATTCTTTTATGAATAGAATCTTTGTCCTATATTTGTATTTCTTCTGTATATGTATCTCTTCTCAGGTGACAGTTCATTATGCTTATTCATTATTACTTAAAGAAATTTTGGATATTTTCAGAAAGGTCAAAGAAGATAATTTTAATGATCTCACTGCCTCAGCTGCTGTCTGGGGACATCTCTTTTCTCCAAAATACAATAATCAATATTGTGATCAATCACATTTGTTGTTCACACAGTGATGCTAATGGGGTCTGCCAGCGCTGTTATTGTGTCTCTGACATACTGGGGACATTGTTTGCATGCAAGGAGAATGCCTGTCTCCCATAGAATAGCACACAGCAAAGAGTGACACAGAGGATTTGTTTTTCTGATTGATTGGTGTCATGCTTAAATGCTCATCAATCTCTTGATTTCTAAGAGCCATTCCTGAAAGAATCAACCCCTCATAGTGCCACTGTTTGCAGCATCAAGGTATCGATGTTAACTTCAACAACAGCAACTTTTCAAGAGGGAGACTGTGGCAGAAAGACTGATTATTATTTCCTATTTGGACTGTAAGGAGACAATCATGACGTGTGTATCATCATTTATGTGACCTACAAGATAGATGGATGTCACCACTTATAACTCAATCAAAGATATATGACCAATATCAGTAATTTAAGACCCTAAATACATTTACAGTGCTCACACTTCCTAAGCCTAGTAATACATTATTTCCATTTGTATAGGAAGTCCTACTATGTAAACTGAATGCATTTTTTACTCCTTACTCCTCTGAAGATATGCTCACAAGCACATACATAGAGAGCTGAAATTGTTCAACTTGTGGTTAATTAATATCTCCCTTAGAGGTCAGCCATAAATGCCCCTTTGCCCCTTTCTTCACTGACAAGGCATCTATGGCAGTGCCTGCCTCTCTAAATTAAGAATCCCATAAAACAGCTCCACTTTCAGGATCTCAATCATAGGGTGAGGACCCATCAACACCCCTTAGGGCCCCTTGTAGCCCACTGAGCCCCTTTTAAAATGAATTACCACCGTCTCCACTAGTGCCCACAGATCCCAGTCAGATTGATGGCCAAGAAATAAAATGTCCCTCTTCACTTTTGGCCCCTCAACATATATCAGCCGGGAGGCCCATCGTTTATCAGACCCCATACTAGTATTAAGTATGCCGACTGCTACCATTAGGCTAACATATAATAATGTAAAAGGGTTTAAGGAGGGGTTCTCTGGGACTCAGAGCCAGCTGTCAGGGGCAAAGATTTAGATCTTGTTGAGGGAAATTTGTAATGCATGCATAATATCAAAATTTCCTTGAAACACTATCTGGTGTTGGTATAATGACTGTAATTTTAGAAATATGAGGTATACAAGGGAGCACCTTCATTCATTTATTTACAGATTATGTATACGGTGTGTAGCATTTTTATCCAAGGAGCTTTACAATTTGCCTCTCATTAACCCATTCACACACACTGATGGCAGCAAGCCATCCAGTACGTGGACAGTAGAATCTGGGGATCAAACCATCAACCCTGCAATTCAAATTATCGGTTAGCTGGCACATCTTTCGAAAACATTTTGAGCAAGGTAAAATGGAGGGCAAAGAAAGGACAGGGTGAGAAAAAAGTCAGGATGCCAGAGTTCGAGGGCTATGGCTCACAAGGTAGTGCGGGTTGCCCACTAATCGGAAGATTGGTGATTCAGTCGGCTGCTCCAGAATGGTAATTTCTGTTCTGATGAGCTGTTGGCACCTTAGCCTCTGCCATCAGTGTATGAATGGGTGAATGTGACATAGTTAGGGTTGGGTATTGTTTAAAATTTTACAATACCAGTACCAATACCCAGTACCCTTAAAGTGATACCGATACCAATAGAGTACTTCATTTGATATCTTGCATAAAATGCCACCTGTTGAAGCCATAGTAGTTGATGGGTAGCCTATTATTAATTGTATTGTTGTTATGGACAAGCAAGGTTATCTATTTGAATTTTTTCTCATTTCAAATAACTGTTACATAAAAGTTTTGGGAAATTGTATTAGAATGCTCCACATCCTAATTAGGTCATCCTCATGGCTAGTATTATACAGGGGAAAGACTACAGATCACTATTTTTTTTAAATATTTGAATGAAAGAGGAATGAAATAGTTTAGTGACCAAATAAGTTGTGGGAAACAAATTTAAAGTACTTTTTGATATGTATGTTGAAAGTAAACAATTATTGTGTTAACTTTAAATCAATAAACTGAAATGAAAGATCTCCGTGAGTGCCTTTTCCTTTATTGCTGAGTCGCAAAAGTAGTAAATAGAGGGCAGCTGTGCGCACTCCCGCGTATTATAATTCTTATGCCTCACTAATATAATGGGTCAAATGTCTCCGTCCTCTTGTGACGGAGGTATCTTGTTGATTAAAGGCGAACCAGGTAGCCTTCCCTGTGTAAGACATGCATTGTTTTCTGGGGTTTATCTTTTGATATCCTAAAAGGTGTTCTTTTGCAAAAACAGAATCTCCGCTTGCGTTTATTATTCTCATTCATGGTTCTTTTTTGTGTGCAGCAAATTATCTTAAATTATGTTTTCTTGTTTGTTTGTTTGTTTTAATTTTTTATAGCGAAGGGAGAATCAATCAAACAAGTGTCTTATTATTTAGAAAGGCTTTAAACTTTAAGCTATACCACTCAGAGGTAATGTTACGATATATTTTACACAGTTGTAGGACTATTCACTTCAAACAGTTTCAGCCTTCTGCCATGTGAGTCGCCATTTCTCATATCTCCTCTTAATGTGCGTACACATGGTTCAGAGTTTACTTACAGTGCAGATGCAGATTTTCAATGTCTTCAGCGAGTTTGTTTATTATAGATCACAACCTTTGCTAGGGAAGTGGCGTTAGTTGTTGTCACCTTTAATGTAATAATATTTATTTCTACTTACTGTATTGTCGTCTTCTGTGTTACTTTCTTAGACCGATCATGTGATATGTCTGCAACATCTTAATTATTAGTTAGTAATAACATCTGTAGCTATGTTTTTAGCAGCTGTCTTTAAATGAGGGGCAGCAAATACAAATCCTTTGTTGAGTACGGGGAATGCTAGTCTAGACAGACCCCTATACTCCCTAACCCTACATCATACTGAGCACCAAGCCCGCTGTATCCTGGTAAATCACCACCCACTTGGGCTGTATAATATGCAGTGTACTTGTCTGCATTGTGAGCATATGGACGGTACATGTGCTACTTGTCTAATACTGATATTTTACGTGGTTTTGAAATTCTTACAGTATCACCCACATTATATTTAAAATGAATTACTCTTTTATCTTTTGTTTTTTACAAGTTGTATATACGATATCTTCATTGTTTTTTGTTACATCAATCGGTTTCATTTTAATACTACAATGATAACTATACTGTAATTTTAGGAGGTCACTAAATCCTGCAATATATCTATGTATTGTAACAAAACACTTAACCCTATGAAATTCGTTCACAGGAAAAACATTTGCTATATCGAGTAGAGTAGATTTCACATCTGCATATTTATCCGCTGTCATTTGCACCATGGTATGCCATCCAGAGGTCATTAGTCTAACACATTCTGTTTATCAAAAGAAGGATGGCATGTCAATGCATGTGTGAGGTTGTTTTCTGCATCACTCATCTGTATATGCACAATACACACAAGTTTGTTTAGCGTTTTGTTGCAGTATATTGTATAAATAATAAGCTACGGTTACCTGCATAATACTGCTAACAGTAGTGTTAGGAGATTCTGTGTTCTTGTCGCAACAGTCCAGAGTGTCCAAACATGCATCCTTAAACAGCTTAAATTTCTTTTCCCCAGTTCTTTGCCATAATCATCCACCCATGAGTTATCGACGACATCATCCTGTAGTAATAATAAAAAATATTCAGGACTGCTTGATAAACCCTCACCTGCTGCACATGTCCTTGTACCTATACAAAACATATTAGAACATTGTCACTGTCTTTGAGATTGTCTGCGGTATTGTTTGTTGTTCATCTTCCTTGCCCTCATGACCAAAAAGTTTTCTTTTGATCCCTACATAGCTAACATAAGTTTTATACCATCTGAATAATTTATCAATGTGCGAGAAGACTTCAAGGATTCTATCCCATTCACCCCCACTGGAACATAAAGCCGGTGCTGTATCACATTGTGTGATATAGACTGTTCTGTCTTCTTTCTAGGATCAATACTCATTGCAACAGGATCTATAATTATGCGTCTTTTTGGAGTCATTACTCCCAATTGATTATCTGTGACGTCCATGATTGTGATGCTGCAAAGATGGCGCTGTTGTTCTGCTCGAAGATAGCTCTATCCTATACAGATTCACCCAGAAAATCGTTCAGTCATGCTGTTCCACACAGTCTCGGTCAGATGCAAGTCAAAAAACTAGCGCACTATATATACAACTGACTGCTAAAGCCACTCCCAAACACCAGTGTTATCCACACAGAGGATAACACTGGACATCACCCCATACACAACCCCCCCTTTTCACACCTGTCTTCACCTTTTGGTGATCAACCCCCCCCACCACCGCTATTAGAAGATAAGGCCGGACATGCCCTAATACAAACGCTAATTTTCACACACCGTCTCTTTGTTGTTCAGTCTCACAATGGCCCCTAATCTTTTTTGTTGTTGTTTTTTTAATTAATTTAAAAAAAATTAATTAAATATTTTATTTTATTTTTCATTTTTAAAAATAATTTTAGATATTTTTTAAATGACTTTAAAAAATATTAATTTTTGATTAATACATTTTTTTATTAATAAAAAAAATATTCACATGCAGGACTGTTGCGTGCATCATGCGCGTTCATTGCCGGCCTTTATTTTCTACTTGCAAACCTCCTCCAACAACGACAGTAACAAGTATAAAACGAGTGAGGAGTCTGTTTAAACAAGTCACTAAATTAGACTAAAGAAGCAAACAGAGGAAAATAGAATCTGCACGTCCAGCCGATCAAACCAACTACACCTGAAGCAGCCGGAGGCCCTGTTAGTAAAATCAGCTGATCGCTGCTGTGCCACAAAAGCGTTTAATTGATATGATGGAACGCAGCGATGGATAAGTGACAAGTGATGTGAACAGCAAATAAAAATGTACAGAGAAGTGTTAAATGATACCAGAAAATGAAACCAATGGAAAGCCAAGCCTGGGACTGTAGCCGATCTGCAGTCTGATCAGCTCTTAAAATCATGCATGGACTTGGTGTGTGCCGGCATTTTTTTAATACAGTTTATGGTGCAGGCACATAAGTAAACAAAAGGTGTGCTCCTCTTTTTCTTTCGCCGTGTTGCTTGCGTGTTAGGCTACAAGTAAAACCATCCAAATAGTAATTTTTGCCATTATCTGGTTACAAAGGGTATCGATTGAAGTACTGGTTTGACTAGAGATGTTTCGGTTCTACTTGATACTGTTTCGGACGATACCATAAAGGTATCAAGTGGTGATACCCATCCCTTGACGTAGTGTAAAAGAAAATCATTTACTATTCAACAGTTTAAATTAACCACTGGGAAAGTGGGCTGAGGTATAAAAAGTTGAGGATTACATGAAAGGTAATTGGTGGCATGGGCCTTTCAAGATGTGACTCCAACATGAGTACAGCTGAAGCAAAGAAAAGTGACAGAGGTTGTGACTGTGTCCCAGATGACAGAGTGTCACTCTCTACTGAGTAGCGACCTCTTCAACGCCTGTCTGCCAATCAGAGATTTTCATAGGTGTGAGACTGGTGTCACAATTGAAGACGGTAACACTCGTCTTCAATTGTGACACCAGCTGTGTTACTTGGAAGGAATCCATGGCCAAAACTATTAACTATTGCTTTTTGAGAAGCAATTCTTTAGACTTTGTAACCCTGAGTGTTTCAGATTAATGGGTGTGTGTGTGTGTGAGAAAGAGTTGAGAGAGAGAGAGAGAGAGAGAGAAAGAGAGAAACTTTAAATCTTCCTGCTAAAAGTACTGTTGTGAGCAGACAGAGGTACTGAACATGGCTTTAAAAGTGATGATTTCTTACAATGAGAAACACCATGGAAAATGACTATGCCCATAAATTGCAAAAGAGCGGTTTACATCCTGTTTGCTCCTGTTGAGAAAAAATCACACTGGGGATGGACTAACAGAAACTGGGCCACAAAAAATCTAATAAATGAATAATCAAAAATCAACTAAAATGTCTAAATCTACAACAAGACACAACCAACAAACGAGGCTTAAGTATGTCCGAAACCCTGAAAGACCAAGACACATGATAAGAAATACATTTCCATGGTATGTGTGTGAATGTGTTTGAATGGTTTGATTTGCCCCCTGTTGTGGAACAATGCTGCCTCCTGTACATCACTTTGAAAGCTTTGATGAAAAAAAATAATTAAGAAAAGAAACAATAGCATCCATGATGTTTTGATATGCACAGACATGGTGTAGATATTCTGATGGCTCGGATGCAAACAGCAGCTGAGCAGTTTGCCTGCCTGGGCGATGGCAGAGGAGAAAAGGGACTCCATATAAATGGGAAATTAGCGGGGAGCATTGTCAAAAGTAATTAACCCCCCTCCTTACCACTGTCCATTAGCCCTGACATGATGACACAGGAGGAAAACACATCCATGTCAACTCTGGCAGCCGCCTGCACTGATCAGATAAACATTTTTTTGTTTTGTTTTGACGCCTGATTACAAAATGATTAGCCAGCGTGCCTGTCTCCTCCTTACCCTTCACCTCCCCTGTGGCTTGATTGACAGATGAGGTGATATGCTGTTGGGTCTGTATAAGCTAGCTACCACCCTTTATGCAACAAACACACACGCTTGCTCTTTGTTGGTTAATGTGACTTTGGAGCTCTCACAGTTATATCTGTAATAGCAAGTATCATATTCCATAAAAAACACTATAAATGCTATGTTTTATTTATTTTTTTATTCTCTTCAAATTGTGTGGAAGAAATCAGTTGCTGAACCACTGATATTTGTGCAGGTCCTGTCCTTTGCAGGTGTTTACCAGGACCTGATTAACCCGATAACCCCCCACCCCTGGTGTTGATCTGGTTAACTAACCAACTGCCATATCCCCGTGGTTGATCATTTACCATCATCTCATGCTTGACACCAGCTTTACACAGCTTTAGATAAGACACAGATAGCCTCTTGGTAGAACAGAATAGAGTACAGTCATGGATACTATAGTAATATGTTCTATAGTGGTGCTGCAATTTAGTTGTTATGTTTTGAGTTGTATTTAATCACATAACTCCTTGTTTAAATAAGAGTGCCCATTATTAGTTTGGAGAAGCTTTTCTATCAAATGGCTAAGGTGAAGCAGATTTAAAGAAAATATTTGATTTTGATCACTGATGAAATAATGGCTGATGACCATGTGATTACTTGTTTAGATAAGAACACGTCATACCTCAGGATGCCCTTGTGTTTGTTTCAGTAGCAGTAGGAATGTTCATTGATCACCCATGGTGCTGTAGGAGCTCATATTTTGATAAGGCTGTGATAAAAGCATGATAAGGACATTATCTTAAATCTTTGGCTGTATTGATTTACTTGCAAATGGCATACCTCCACCTCCTTCCTTCCTAAACCATTTCTTAGATAGATTCAAAGAAGGCTCACTCATTATTCATGTGATAAATATATGATTTTGTTTTGCTGTACAATGTAATTATCTATGTAATATGTTCAGTATAGTGTGGCATGCACTATGTCTAAGTAAACTGTATGCAGAATATCTATTTTAACAAAAAAAATGTCTGTGCATCACATCCACAATCTAAACTCATACTGATAGAAAACTATCAAAGGAAAAAAAAAACAAATGGCATCCTACCGGAAGCATTTCTTTTTTTCCTGTTGGAGATTCTATTATTACCTAAAGTATTTGTATCAACAAAGTACTGGCATGTCTGGAGTTAACCTTTGCAATTCCTGAAAATCTGAATGCAAATATGTATTGTTTCAAGCTACACAGTGATGCATGCAAGCTGAATATCAAATGTTCCTCAAAGTTTCATAGTGATTTACTTTTACAACATATTTTACATTGTAAACCTGATAAGCATCACTTAATATAAAACAAAACTAGCTATTAAACCATAAAGTTAGAGTAACTGCTGCCTGTTTCCTGCATTGTTATAAATGTCTTTCTTCATTTCCCCAATTTAAAGTAATAAAAAGGAATGTTTCAACTTTGGACCTAATTTACAGAAACTATCGTCTTGGAGTACTGCTAGGGTTATTGACAGGAGTATTATGGTGCAATAACAGAAACAGATTGCTGTGAAGTCATTATATTCATTAATTAAACTGTCACTTTAAAAATGGCCAAAAGAAGATCTATGTAGCTTAAACTAACCATTGTTTGCATTCACTCTTAACAAATTGAATAGAAAATAAGATATTTGCATTTAAAATGTCACATTGTTTACTAAATGTAAGTAACTGTGAGTAGTTCAGGACAATAGAGTACTGTAGATGTATAAATATCAAAAATTTAAAGGATAACATTGCATAAGTCAGTAAATGAAAATGTGATTCCAGGTTTTCTCTATTGATCAAGACCAACAGGTGTCTCTCCTACTCAGAAACACAAGAACAGAATTTGATTTACTTTTGATGAACACCATTTAACCATCATCTGTGATAACTGTTGCGCAATGAAACAAATGTTTATGCTCTTCAGCCCTAACCTGCGAACAGAAACGTGCTTTAGCACATGGTGCTGTGCCTTGACCTTTGATCTCTGGGTAGTTCTGGAACAGCAGTCACATTTTACAGCATGCTCCTGGGTCCTGCTAAAAAATAATTAACCAAGTCACTGCAGAAAAAAAGACTGAATGGTGGAACTATCCCTAAACTGAAAATTAACAGAAAAGCAATTCAGTTTGTTATGGCTGCATAATGTTATTTGTAACAGATAAGGTAACATACAAAGCTATAGGTGTGCAGGGTTTTGTAATTCTAACTGGGTTAGTGAATTCCTTTCATTTAAAATATGAAAACATTTTGTGAAACAGAAACTCATATTTTTTCAGTAGTTCAAATCAGTCTGATTGCACATGTATCAATGTAATCATCTCATACTGTACCAGAGAAAAAATGACTGTTTCTTGTATTTTAGCTGCCTACCTACGGCATTATGTAGTATACATGTTAAAATATCCATCTGCTGTAGCAAGGATGACATTGACTCCTGGTGAGTGCTGATA
Source organism: Lepomis macrochirus (assembly GCA_024633595.2). Taxonomy (NCBI): domain Eukaryota; kingdom Metazoa; phylum Chordata; class Actinopteri; order Centrarchiformes; family Centrarchidae; genus Lepomis; species Lepomis macrochirus. The sequence continues at coordinate 18,988,448 of JALXJV020000006.1, forward strand.
ATGTCGAGAACAAGTCTAGACTTGTTTAGTGGTTTAATAAAAGAAATACTGTGAGTTGGGTATAAATACTTATTACTTACACACAATTTATGAGAGGTTCTCTCAGAGACTGTGTGAAATCTTCAATATTCATGTTGAAATGTGATGAAGTCATAGCTTGGTTCAAGACCTTCCATTATGCTACAACAGAGACTGGATGCTTGGCTGATTATAAATCACCTTGGAAACACACGGTGATGCAAAATCCATAATGTGAACATCATGCTTAGAACCATATTTAAGCATTCAGGAGCACTGCTACAATTGCCTGTTAGCATGCATTTTGCATTTATTTACCAATTAAAAATGCATTTGGTATGGATTTGAAAGTACTATGCAAAGCTGCAGTTCTCCTGTAAACAGATTATGGTCCTAGGGGACAGTGTGGTATTGAATGACTAAATAGGCCTACTATGATTTATGATAATGCATAAGAGAAACAGGGCTCCAACACTCAGTCCCTTAACTCCAAGTGGGGATTGGAATATTAGCATATTGCTAGTACTATTACATTTCTTCAATTCACAGTTAACATATCTGTAATATTTAATTTTACTTATTTTTTTGTGTGAAATTATTTAAATCATTTTGCATCCTCCGTACAATGTGGCAGAATACGCAGCCATCTGAGACTGATGTAGTAAAGAAGAGGAACTCACTTATTCACTGGGAGTGCACTTGCTGTCTCTCTCTCACACACAAATGCAGACATACACATGTGCACAGACACACATATACACCTATACATACACACACACACACACACACACACACACACACGCACCATAACCAAAAGAGAGCAAGTTTTTCTATTCTTTAAAGGAATATGAGAATCAAGCTAACCCTGCACCTCAATGGACTCTGATCTCCCAGCTTTAGCGTACACACCATCAGCAGGAGCTACACAGCCAAGTGCTCCATGAGTGGGAGAGAGATGTTCATTAAGGCCTCTTTCATTTCAATTGACGGGTTGAATGCTCCTCTGAGCAAGGGGAGATTTGGGGCATCACTATATGTGACAGAAGAGATTACAAAGGTAATCCCGCCTGCTCACCAGGGATTCATCTATTCTTCAACTTGCTCTTATTAACTGGTTCTCACTCACAGTTGGTGTAATTAACCAATCTCTTAATTTACACCTATTTGATTTAGTTTCAGTATTCAACAGAGCAATCGGACTAAATATCTCTTATTCCATGGCTCAGCTATGTTTTAGTTTAAGGCCGAGCTATTATCCTTTTAGCTGTGGGTTTGCAAGACTTTAGAATAAGTAGTCATGTAGTCTTGTATTACAATAGGCTATCCAATAGGCCTATCCAGCAGCTAATTACAAGGATTCCTGGATGAGTTTTTACCACATAGACCTGGCAGGCAGCAAGACCTGAGCCAAACTATTTCAGCAAGGCTTCCATATATCAGGTTTGAAGCAACGTTCACATTATGCAGATGACATTGTTCTGTCCATTTAATCCACAAAATTTTTTCAGAAGGGTTTGAGTGAGTTGAAGATGAGTTGGTTTCTTTTCCTGAGACCTGCAATTGATGATCTTGTATCTTTAGCCATTCGCATTGACAACAGGTGCCGCGAGGAGAGGAGGGAGAGACGCCAGGCTGGCAGCAGTGATATCCCGCGGACACCTGCAGCACGTTCCCAGGGCTGCAGGAACCCCCCATTATTCTGCTTCCCTTACTCAGGATGGAGGAGGCAACAACCCGGAATCGGAACCCATGCAGTTGGGCCATTATCGCCTGGACGATGAGGAGCAACAGCGCTGCAGGGCCCAAAACTGTTGCCTTTACTGTGGGCAGACTTGCCAGCGACCGTTAAACCGGTAGGCTCACGAGGTGGAGGAAGCATCTTGGCGAGCCGCTCTTCCATGTCTTCCCATCCCAGAACTTCATGCCATCCTCGCACATAAAGGTCAGTCCATTGAGGTGCTAGCGGTTATTGACTCTGGGGCCGAGAAAGGTTTTTGGAGGTAGTTAAGCAGTTGGGCCTAGCCACTATACTCCTAGCTGAACCTATTGAAGTAAAAACTCTTGACGGCAGAACTCGTTTTTCGTCTCTGCCCAGTTTGCCCTCATCTATGGAGACAGCGGTTTCGCCAAAAGAAGTGTTCCGGGTTCATGGTCTGCCCACTGATATTGTCTCTAACCGGGGTTCCCAGTTTACATCTGCACTGTGGAGAGCCTTCTTCCTTGCCATAGTGGCCACTATCAGTCTGTCTTCTGGTTATCATCCCCAGTCCAACTGTCAAACAGAATGGACCAATCAGAAGATGGAAACTGCCCTCCGTTGCTTGGACTCCACTAACCCTACTACCTGGTCCTCACAACTCCCCTGGGTGGTGTATGCTCACAATACCCTGCCTACCTCAGCCACAGGTTTGTCCCCTTTCCAGTGTCTATATGGTTACCAACCTCCTTTGTTTCCCTCTCAGGAGAGAGATCTGGCAGTTCCCTCCATCCAAGCCCACATCAGACGATGTCACCTGACGCCTGGGCTGCGATTCTCAGGTCCTCCAAGCGAAACCAGCGTTTTGTCAACCGCCAGGGTGGGTACTGTCACGATCCCCCTAGTGTTGAACCCTTGTCCCAGGGCCTTGGTATTTGTACGCAAGACTTTTGTTTGTTTTAGCCTTTTGTGCAATTGTGGGATGCTTGGTGTGTTTTGGTTTTTGTGTTGTCTGTCTGTGTTATCCCTCCCTTTCCCTGCACAGTCAGCGAGAGGAGGCATGTCCTCGGAACTGGTTCACTCACTCTCCTGCTCCCCATCCCTGATCACTCACCTGCTCTTCATCAAGTAATTACCTCAGCCTTCTTATACTGCCTCTTGTTTCTCTCCATCCCTAGTCATCTACACCAGCCATCGGTTCTGTGATCCCTGGACCCAACCCCTGCCACTCTGCCTGCTCGTCAGCACCCACCTCTCGGACCTCAGCTTAAGTTCCCTGCCTGCCCGCCACACTCTCTACCCTGCTTACCATCCACCCATTGTTCCCTGTAATAAAGATCTTGAACTGCTCTCTTTCTCTGGTCTGCTTCTGGGTTCTCTTTAAGAAATCCTGATATAAGTGCCAGCCACATGCTCTAGAGTGGTGGGAATTACCTGGACATGGCATAATTCAAAATGAAGAGATTGTAAATATCAATACAGGATTACAGTATATGTAGTGAATGAAAAACCAGTCCTTTAGTAACCTTTCCCATGGTCCCTTTATACAGAAGTATAAACTGCTACATACCACCCACAGGAGACAAGACAGCAACACACTGTCATATCATGATTGTAACAGGGGTGTTTCCTCCTGCTGGTGCTGCTTTGAGAACCTTTGAAATGTAATTAGATTTTATCAGTCAGTAAAAAAAAACCTTGTCCAGGTCAACTGTGCGTGTCATGTGATTACAACATTGTACTCTGATAAGAGAAGCATTACATTATGAATGAACATGTGGCCTTTGGCCTTGTATGATACTTTCATTAGGTTCTGTTGTAAGTAGTCTAAGAGACAAGCTGTTTCAAAAAACATAAAAGGAGATAATAATGCTAATTCAGTATAATCTCAGAACTACTAAGATTTGCTTGTAATGTAGCCTACTCATCCTGCTTGTTTCTTTCACTTCTGATGATACTCTACACTATAGTCGCCATTTTATGAAACTTTTTTTATGCCCAAACTTTAATTGAATCAACTTGTTGATACCAGCAAGTAAGCTTACACTGTGTGCTACCCTATCTGCACAGTTGCTTGATCAGACAGACATAGGTTTGCATCCCTTTCATTAATTTCAATGTGACCACTACTCTGGTACAAAAAAAGACAAACAAACAAATATGTTGGACACCACTTGGAATGATCTAACTGGGAAATACCTTTTTTACTTTTTGGCATTTGGTTCCATCAGTAGCTAGATATCTTTCTTCAGTATATCACTGTACTTAAATACATTTGATTACAATATGCTTTCTTAAGCCCCTTTTCCACTGCATAGTACCAGCTTGACTTTACTCGCCCGTTTTTGGATTTCCACTCTGCAAAGTTGTACCTGTACCAGGTACTTTTTTTCATATCACCTCCATCGAGGTTCCAAGCAAGCTGAGGTGATACTAAAATGTAAAGTGAAAACACGGCAGACTACTGATTGTGAGAATCGTCACTATTTACTGCATCATCATTGCTATTGAAAAAGGATTGCTTTGGGGTGATAATTTTTGCTAGTCATCTTTGTGCAGAGCCGAAGGATTGACCTGATGATCAGCAAGCTCAACACTGTGGGCTTGACTTGACTTAAATAAAGCCTTTAAAGAGAGCATACACGTGTACACATACACATGTGTATGGATTCACAGACACATGTACTGTACATTGGAAAATACAAGAGCGACAGCCAAATAACCAAAACAGGAGAACTATGGATCTGTGGTCTAGTGTTGACAGAAGCAATATCCATCAGACAGAGCTGAAGCCGCCCTGCTGTCATTCTGTGATTGGATTAGAGTTGTGGCATTGCTGCCAGCTCCAAGAGAACCCCAGGTGTTTCCTGTCGCCTGGCCTCAGAGGCCTTTGACAGTTTACCCAAATTCAAAATTGCCCAAAGGCACTCTCAGTTGGATACAGGTTTGAATGAAATCCTCTATACTTTTAAGGGCAAACATTTTAGAGAAAAAAAAACATAATTATCCTTAAAATGTTTTAGAATTAGATTTTTTTAACGTATATAACTCTAAAATATAATGTGAAAGCACTTTGAAATAAACAATATTTTTTTTCCTGTTTGCCAGCACTACACGTACATAGTCAGATAATATACATCCACACAGGAATATTGCTAGATTAATAACATTCCAATTATTCTGTAAGTGATATTGATTGTCTACACAGAAATGAATGTTTTCCAGCTAAAGTGAATGTAAATTGGAGATGAGATTGGTTGATACTCCTTTTTTTCAGGCTGCTTCCTACAGTAGTATGAATAGATGGAGACTCAAAGCTTTTTATGTTATAATAACCATATTCACCAAAATCAATAGCACAGGAGAGGAGGCAATAATGCAGACCAACTGAAAGAAATAAAATCAGACACAACAAGAGAAGACAGAAGAAGTAAAAAAGGTGATTTGTATTGAAGAGTAGGTTTTTCATTAAGCACAGACATTCTGAGTGTTGCTGCAACATTCAATTTTGGAACTGTTTTTTTAATCCCAAACAATACATTAAATATTCTGTATCAGCACTATTTTATGACTGCTATTGTCAAGCAAGCAAGCCATTTAGTATTTAGTTGTGTTTTACATCTATAGTAAGCTTTATACTCACACTGTGTAGATGAGATCTTATGTAAAAGTGTGCTTGCACTGGCATGTTTTCTCTTAAATGTAGCCTACCCGTTTTCTTTCAGCCATTACTTCAATTTCTGTACTCTGTTCATCAACATTATTGCCCCCTTTTCAGATCTTAATTAAAGCACGCTACCCCACCCCACTTTCCACCCTGGTTCTGAGACCCCTGTGCAGTAGGATTATGGGATTACCACCAGTAGGGTCCATGCCTGTGAAAGCCCTCTGTAGCAACCAGCGTACAACCAGCAGTCCCGTGGCACAAAGGAATTCTAGATGGAATTCTTCAGGAGGAATAACGGAGCTGTGGCCTTTATAAGCAGCACAGTAGGTCTCTGCCGGCATCCGGCTGCATGTTTCCATACTGGGAAACATAGCAAGAGAGTTCAAATATTATTATCTATATATTCAGTGACTTTAATTTCTTCAAATCAGAATGCCAAAATTGCCCCTAAAGAGGTATGTGTAGGGGATTTGGAGCAGCTGTTTGCCCCCTTAGTGTGGCAGAATTAATAAGACCATTACCTCAACAATTACAGCTCTGTGCAGCACCCAGGATTCATTTCTGTGGAAATTCGATCCCACTAATTAAAACTGTTGCCATCGCTCTGGCGTGAGAGTGATTGTCTCAGAAGATACATTCCCCACCGAATTACAAAGGCAATTTTATGAGTTGGAAAACTGAGAGCAATTATTTTAACAAGCATAAAGCATTTTCTATCGAGCAGCAGCCCGGTTGATCTAATATTGGTGCTCGTACTATAAGCAGAAAAATAAAGAGTGAAGCCAACACCGGGAGAAAATGAGGCTCCTTCCCTTAGAAGGCTGTAAACCAAGGTGTCGACCTCCTGCTGCTACTCTCTGTGTGGTCACAGACTGTCTGGCCATGGCCAATGTAGAAACCATTTTTACAGGATGCACAATTCACAAACACACATTGTGTAACACAAACACACACATTTATAAGCACAATATTTCAAGTACAGCACAACCACACCGGACAGAAAGTGCTTGAGTCCTTGTATGTGTGTATGTATAAAACTAAGGTTTTATTTAGACTACATGATGCTTCTGTTTCAACAGACTGTAGCTGATTGCTTCTGACAGCATCATAATGACTCAATTACACACAACTAAAAAAAAGACTTGATTCTTCCTCCATGCATGTAGATTTTGTTTGAATAAATACAAGTTAGCCATTACAGTTAAAACTGGAAGACCACAAGCAATTTTCTCTTAAAGAAAAGACAGCTGTCCTCAACATTTCTTTGTGAAGCAGGGTTTGTATCATCCTGTTTAAATGTGGCCTGATGTGAGATCACGGGCCTCATTTGCATTTACCTCAAAACATCATTTTACACAAATGCAAATAAGTTTACAACTGTGTTAATTTAATTTCTTGTTTTGTGTTTCCTATTAAGTAATGTTTAAAATGTACCCTAAACTATTGTATAGACAATCTTCTTGTTTCATGGCATGACACATCAAACTAGACTTAACTAGAATTTACTGTGAGCTTTCATGAGACAAACTTCTGTGTCTAATCTGTGATATCGTTATAATCCATTTTGTGGTGGCAGTATATAATACTTACAAGATTCATGTCCACAACACACAAAAATGTCTGATTTAGACTGAGTTTTTGCTCATTTAAGAAATTTTAGTAAGGCCATGTTGGATACACAAACACTGACACACCTGATTTAAACATGCTTAATGCACATATGTGTGTTTGTGTGTGTGTGTGTGTGTGTGTGTGTTGTGTGTGTGTGTGTGTGTGTGTGTGTGTGTGTGTGTGTGTGTGTGTGTGTGTGTGTGTGTGTGTGTGTGTGTGTGTGTGTGTGTGTGTGTGTGTGTGGGTGTGTGTGTTTTCATGTGTCTCTCTACATCTGTGATTACCCTGCCATTTACAACCAATGTTATAAATCCCTGTTACAATTAAATATGTTTTGACACAAGGGATCTTTCTAAACTTATCATTACTGATGTGCAAATTACACATATACCTCTGACATGAGCCCCCAATTAGTCACTTTGTACTCTTAATTAAGCAGCATTAATCTTGTGTGTGTGTGTGTGGAGGCTGTGAGCTGAAACTGGCAGCACCACAGGATGAAATTAAATGAAAAGCAGGGGGTGGGGGGTGTACTAGAATGGGCATGTTGGGCCTGGTATAGGTCACGCTTCGATGAACAAAACAGACAAAGACGTTATTAGGAATACACTCCACATTACATACATAATAATCTCTATTCAACATTCAGAGACAATAGATCTATAAGTGATCATCTTAAAATGAAGGTATGATAAGTCCTTTGACTGTGATCACATGTTATTTCGGTTGCCAAGATATTCCTCTATGTTTACTTACTCAGATCCACAATCCACTGTGACTTACAGCACCGTGTCCTGCCCCGATCACTCTAATGTATAAAGTGTGACTTTTCACACAAGGCCTGAGCAGTAGGCTGCCCCTCCTTGCCAAAACACATGAGAGATTCCTCCACATATCCAGCCCACACACTCACATCAGGCCTCCCACCTAGTGTCCCTTCATCCTCCATTATATTTCCAATTAGTGTGGCGTTTCAGGATTTAACATCATTTTCCCTGGTACAATCCACTGTTTACACTGCCAATGTCTCTATGGGCGCTACTGTGAATTCGTCAAGCCTAGGAAACTAGGCAGGGAAATGTACTGTCACATATACAGCAATGGAGCATCTGTACAAATGTTTATGACACAAGACAGTATGTTAGTACAGTGTTAGGTAGTGAAAGCTTGTGCTTTTCTGTTTTTGAAATAAGGAAGGTGTTCTTTAGATCTCAGTAGATGTGTGAAGCAGTGTATTATATTATTTAGTAGATTTGCAGCCACATAACAATATACATGCACATGTATAAACATGAATAATTTAAAACAGGAAGTTAATGTATTTTGCTTTTAAGACAGATATTACTTTGGACATAAACTGATACAATGCAATGTAAATATGAAAAATATTGGAGAACGGACTTTGCTATGTAAACTGCTTATCAATTTCAGTTTTAGACTGAAAAAAATGCCTTGACCAAAGAATGTGGTGAATCAATATCCATGTACCATAGGATGCATGGAAAAGAAATATGTAACAAGCTGTTTATCTGACTCTGTCCTCGGTCTCCTGCACATCTGGCCCTTAAATTACAGCTGCTGAAAACGAGGAGAAATTTACAGTGATCTTGACAGGGTTTCAGACTGGGCACAGAGCCCAGTCCCCCTGCCTCACACAGCCTTGGAGCCCTGAACACACATGGGGGCCATTATTTGTAAAGTAGCTGCGGTGGCACCAGGGAATAATTTGAAAGGAGCGTGTGTATGAGTGTGTGCACGTTGGAACATGCAGCCTGAGTATGTTTACTCTCTGTTATCACATCCACACATCTCCAGTAAGTGGCGGGGAGAGTGTGTGCCGTGTCGAGCAGGAGATATGGGGAGATTATTGTGCTGTTTAAACCCCAAACTCTTCCACCCACTCCTCTCTCCTTGAAAAGGGATTATTATGTTTTCAAGTATTGTAAAGCACTTGAGTGAAATGTTCACACACACACACTCACACACACACACACACACACATACATTTATCTCACTTGTCATTTGGCAGAGAAACCCTGCCACATGTGTTTATTAGAGTGGTAGATAAAGCACAACTTAGCAAGCCTGGATAGTGAGGAGATCTGAAGGCTAATAAGTGATACTAGTGTGTGTAGTGTACTACAGTGCATTTAAAAATAGAACATTAAATAACTCATTAACCTAAGAAAATACAGTAGAAAAGATATGTAAGCAAAGTTCAAAAAACTCAACAGACATGAAACATACACACACAAAAAAGTAGACATGAGCCCAAAGAAAGGAGGGGTCATACAGTAATAAGGGAAAGGGGATAATATCTCTGGCGTACAGCCCCACAGTAAAGCCACTGGTTGGTCATGGCTCTGGGCTGTAGACGGACCGTCTCCTCACAGTGCTGGGTGAATTAGGCTGTGGTTCCACAGCGAACCTCAGCCAGCCTCAGCAATGTGCTAAACCCAGACGTGACTTATGGCTACCCACCAGAGATTTGGCCTTTGGACCCACAACTTATACCGCAGAGCGGAAAGGCAAAAGAAGTTTCATCACAAGCACCACAAAAAGAAAGTGGGACAACACATGACATATGTACTGCTATGGTGAGCTTCATCTAATTGTGCTAATCTCTCTATTCTCCAGACTGAGCACAGGAGAGCTTTGCCAAAAGGCACAGTTCTGGTCAGTACTAAGCCACAGGGAAGAGATGTCCTCCTGAGGTCTCATGACCACAGCTCAGAGGGATACTCCCAAGTAGGATAGCTATGAGTACCAGTGGTTGGAACTGGTTTGAGAACATGATCTTCTTTTAATATACTGCTTGCCGTTCCAAATTTCCCCAAATAAAGGATTCAGTTTCACCAAATCCTTGAAAGGGAAATAATGTGTATTTCTAGGAAGAGTGAAGAATGGATTACATCAGGACATCTCATTAAAAATGTTCATCTGCCACAGGTACAGAATGATGTATGTGTGTTCTTAATATATAAATTAGAAAAGAATTGTGGAAACAACAAAAAACTTATTTTGTTTCCTTTCCAGTCACCACGCCACAAGTAAGTCATTACATAACAAGTAAAACCACAATGTCAGTGCTGTCTTCAGCTTACTCTGCACGTACTCCAGCGTGATTTGAATGCTCTCTCCTTGTTAAAACATGTTCTGATAGTTGATACAGGACTCTTGCTATTTTCTCAGTGCCACTCATATCATAGAGGGTAACGCTCGGTTAATCAGACTCTGTTTGTGCATCGTGCTTTCCTGCTTGCCATAGAATCTGGTTTTCATGCTCCAGCTATTAGACGCCATGCCCTGTTATCATACTCAAGTTTAGGACATAAAGTGACTTATTAATGGCCACATCGTACCTGGGAAGGCTACTCAACATAAGCCTGTACTGTATTTTGTCACATTAAAACGATTTTATGAGTCAGAATTAACTGCCTTTGTATTATATTTAGCTTTGGCCCATTTCTAAGAAGTTATGCTTTTCAGTATATCTCCAAGGCAACAAACACATTTGTTAGACCTTGTGCTTGACATAAGAATTATTCAACATCTCTGACGAGATTTACAGTTTAATTTGCAGCATACAGTCATTTATTGATCTGGAAAAGCTTATTAGCAATCCCTTCCACATACTCTCTCAACAACATGTATCTGTCATCCCTCACATAAGCAGCAGGTTCCTTCGAGAAATCTATGGCTTTGTCAGTTACACTGTGGGGAGTTAAAGAATGCCCTGCCACAATACACAGCTGTCTAGTATATACAATACACATATTGATACTTACGGATTCGGGGTATGTATTTCAGAGACAGTCCATCTTTTACCTTATTTTGGGCAGCTAATTTGAAAAGTGAGATACTCTTGCCATAACAACCAGCAGCGGCAGCCACTGTAATTAGGCGATACTGTAAATACAACATTCAGGCAATTTGCAAAAACTCATTCATGCTTTAGCCAGACTACACTAAACTTGTGTACTTTAATTTTCAAATGCCACCAAGCCCCACAGCTACTTCATTGTGATTTCTTATCTCATTAAAACTGTGTCACTTACACTTATTTCTTATATAAATTAATATTTGTAATGTGTGTATTTTATATATTTTTTAATTATTGTCATTCAAAATCTAGGGGGTTGTTGTCTTCAGTTAAATCAAAGCTGAGCTGAAGCACATGGTGGGAGAAAAGGTTAAGCAGACCAATGTGAGGAAAAGAAACAAAATTGCCGTTTTATTTCACTATACCAGTGAGAAAAGTCAGGATTTTGAACGTGCCCAGAATAAGCACAAGTGTGCCCTCAACTGAGGCCTGAGTCTGAAAAGTATCACATCAAATGTGTGCATCGCAATCTGTGTAATACCAGTAGAAGGAACTTAAGGTACTTGGAAGTTAAATGACATTTTATTTAGATAAATCATACTTCGGAGATCCCACCTCTGTCTGGGCTGATTCAGCATCCAGAGCTTAACCCAATATACCTGGAAGACACATAATGTCATTGGCTTCAAGCTGTCACAAGCTCACCCTTGCTTCCTGTTTGGATTTCAAAACACCCACAGAGCATTTATACAGCTTCACTCTAACACTTTTATTGGCCATCATCAGTCTTGTTTAAAGCAACCATGCATTAGAGATGGGGTTGCTGGGGGGGGAAATTGCCCTAGTTTGATAATGTGGCCTGCAAGAGGAAGGCTGATGGTGGGTGGGTGGGCTCGGGGGAACGAGACTCAGTAATTAAACTGCACAGGTGATTCATTCAAAGAGAAGGCTGTGCATGGGGATTTGACAACATAGCAGTGAAGATGAAGCTTAATTGCAAACGCAGGCTGTAGCTGAAATGGATTGTTCTTACTGGGATGTCTATCTTAACAGAGGCCTTGCTGTGAGGATGGGTCTATCTATGAGAGCTTTTACTGCCTTCACTTTATGCTTGTGTGCATGTGTAAATACAAACTATGTCAATATCATTTCCCTTATGTTCTTAGTACCAATAGCACCTAGAGGAAATGAAAGCCCATCTCTTTTCTTGACCTCAAGATGGGTTATACAATTTGTACATAAAAATGATTTATCTGATATTCATATATATTTGATCTGATTTGTTTATTGACCAATTTGATTATATAAGATCATTAAATACAATGACAGGATGACTCCCTAGTCATATAAAGGACATCCTTACTATGGTTTATAACAGTCCTGTTAAACTGTAACTGAGGTTGCAAGTGATCATGGAGAATATTAACACTGAAGCAAAATTTTTACTTGTAAGTTAACAAGTACATCGATTAACACACTCTTTAGTATCTGCTCTTCCCTTCTTGAAGGGGCTATATGTAGTTTTTCAATGAAGCACATGCTTGATGTCTGTGAAAGTGCTCAGTCATCCAGGTCATATAGGTATCCAATGAAGGTTGAGGTCGAGGGCAACTTCAACCAAGTCCAGTTGCCCTTGACCTCAACCTTTGTTGGAAGCACATGTCTGTTTTCTCTGTTGCTTTGAACAGCCACTATTCTGCTTTTAATGTGAAGGCACCGGGTCAGGATGTAACCCTGTGTGTACTCTCAAGCCTCTCTCCAACTACAGCATCAACACAGCAGCTAATGAAACACAGTCCACCAACACCAAATAAAGGGGCTCTCAGGGCAACACAGACTCCAACACAAACTCTCCGTAAAAATACAAAACAACAACAAAGGTTTATGTGCTGAAGCCTGTCAACAATCAGATGGTGTAACATCAGAAGGGCTGGAGTCACGGAGAGGGTCACGTTAGCTTGCCGGCTGATGCAGAGCAGTTGCTAACGTTAGCCGGTGCATTATATAATATGTAACGTAATAGCTTTCCACATTACTTCACCAGCTAACGCGATGCACATTGCTATCCTCTGTACTGCCAATCTTATGTCAAAGTGTTGATTTTAGCCTGGAAGAACGGTACAAAGCAAACGTGGAGCAATTTGTTTGTAATAGCCTTGTTGCAAGGCAGGAGCAACCAAATAACATACTTTAGCACAGCTCTACCACTGTTTGCTTCACAAAATTCAATTGAGATTTACTGACATTTTACCGATACTTAGGAACACAGCTTCTATTTCAGTCACTGTAACTCACGTGAGGAACATAGTATAAAAGAAATGAAAAATAACTGCACAGGACAACACTATAGTAGAAGAACCATTCACTATACTATTGTTACTTACTGTGATCTAACTGTTAGAAAGTGTGGCAGCAATCTCATCAGAATATTTAGTCTAGTTCACTAACCATTTCATTATCATCCTATACATTCAGCTGTGCTCACATTGCTGAGCCTCCAGTGAAAAACACACAAATGGAAATGTTGATTACTGAAAAAAGCAGACTAGAATATGAGCTAGCTAATGCCGATGCATCATGTCGGCTAAATGCAGTAAAAGTAACATTATCATGTAACGAGCATGGATTAGTACAACCTCAAGTTGATACAAATATTACTGTAACATTGCAGTGGGAGTTTACGTGAGTTTCCATCATGTTGTGTGAAGCTGTCTCCCTGTCTGTCTATATCCGCTGTCACACTGCCTTTTTTTGGCAGTATTTGTGCCAATATGCCGCATGCTTCGCTGTATGAGCCGGGAACGCTGAAGTAACATTGCCTAAACGTCTGTGTGGAAAGCTACAGCCAACAAGCCAGTGTTTCCGCGTTGACCGTGGGATCTCTGCATGATAGCGGTTGTGTTTCGGATTATGCTCGTTCAAGCGAGTACACGTAGGAACACACACTTGATTGCAATATCAAAACCTCACCACTAGTGCCTGCTGAAAAACTACATTTTACACCTTCAAAGGATTCTGTGGATCATTTTTAAAGAGCAACATTTCAAACCATCTAAATGATCTCTTCTGTGTCCCAGTTGTGCAGCTTGCCAGTTCTTTATGAATGCCAACACTGCTAGGAAGGACAATCTTCAGAACTGTGCTCTGTGTATTTCATAAAAATGGCATTCATGGGGAGGAATGTTCCTGAATGATATAATAACATGGCCTAAGCCTGTGTGATTTGAGACGTACTGAACCTTGATCTTAAATGGCTTAATATCATTAACTTGACTGCTCATTCTGTTTACAACCTGAGAACCACAACCTTGTGACCAAATGCCATTGTAAATAGTTAATGGCTAAACTTTTTTCAACTGTCTTTGTGCCGAGACAACTTGTGTCTCGTTATTTTGCTAGACAGGATAGGAAGTAACACTTATTATTTTCCTATTTCTGAATATTCTTTATATGGATAACTGGATGCATTTAAGAATGTGTGTATTATTTCTACCAGTGTTGGTACTGATAAACAGATGGGAAAAAAGGTTTTTTTTGTTATTCTGGTATGTGGTACAATGTCTTGCTGCCAAGGGCAATATTAAAAAATAATATTTATACTAGTTCTCTGCCAAAACTGTAAAATAGGAGAAAAGTGAGAATGTGGAGAATAACAGCTCTAAAATGCAGAGGATAACTCAAACACGGAGTCCCATATGAAGTAACGGATTTACTGAGTTTAATCCCTTATCAAACAGACTATACAATGAAGCTAGGCCCTAATCTCGGGGAATTCACAGTCCATTTCCAATGTTTGGACAGAGAGGATCCACAGGGGTGTTCTGGCCTATCACTGCTATAACCTTGAGTAGGAATCCAGCTATTCCATGCACTATAATTGCTCTTATTACCAAGAAATAAATCTGGTCTATACTTATTTCATGCTCAGGTGAAGACTTCTCTTAACATGAACATGTTGAATTAGTTTGTTCTTCAGTCTGACAGTGACTGAGCACAAAATATTCCGTTCTTTGAACAGCAGGCTGGAGAAGAATATTGGATTTCTAACTTCCATGCCATGTAAGCTTTTTCCAGATCTTCCACACAGCCATAACTAAGACCTTCTGAAAGTGATAAATTCTATCACCTTGTTTTACTCTTGTGGGGTTCCACCATGTTCGCTACATGTTAGACAACCATTCTCTAAAAAGGGAGGGAAAAAAGAAAAGTTAACTGAATTCCAAATAAGAAATAAATGTATGTAACCAAAACATGAGGCATTTAAAAGTAATCGAATATATTCTGGACAAAGAGGTAAGTGCTGCAAACATGTTTCAGAGAGAACCCCCGTTTGCTTCTTATGTGTGCATAATTAATTCCAGAGGCTGAAAATTTTTTGCTATTCATGACCTTGATAGTGGGCACATTAAAGAGGGGAGCATTTGCTAAACGTGAAATTATATGCGACTAGAAAGGCATAGCTACATCACCGGAGTCACCCCAGAGTAAACAAACGAGTTCAGCAAGCAGAGAAGGGATTACCATATCTCCACTTAACTTATTTTATCCTGTGAGAATCATCAATATTAAAGGGTAAGGAGAGGGAGAGAAACTGCTGAGGTGGGCTTTTAGCAGCAGGGTGAACCACTGTGTTTAAGGAGAGAGATAAATGAGAGATCTCCCTGGAATCTACAAAGAGAGTAAACATGGACTTTTTATCTTTTCGTTTCACCATACAAGGTCTCTTCGTTTTGAAATGGTTTAACACATCTTGATGTCACAACCATCCCTGTTCCCATCCTCTCGCTGTTGAACTGCTTTCACTTGTGTGCCAGTTTGCTGGGTTTTGTTTTGCTGTGCAGAATTGGACACGCAAATATTGACTAGACAGTTTTTACATATTTGCAGCCATGCTAATGTTTTTATTAATTCACTCATGGCCACATTCTGCAGCTCATTGCAGTTTTGACACTTAATGAGCGTAACTCTAACTGAGGAGCGACCTGTGTTTGTGTGCCTTTGGGCTAAATGCCAGCGAATCTGCTGTGTTTGCCTGTCATGCCAGTGTAGTGTATGCCGTACGGAGGTGTACTGCCTCAGGGCTGTCAGAATCAGCATGGTGTCTTTGTCAGGTAACTGACCCTGTGGGGCAAGTAGCAGACTGCTGATCTATGACCTAACTTCTATTTACCTCACTTGTCAGTCAAAAAACCTGTGACATTAGACAGTCTCAAAGAAAAACAGAACTCCAACAAGATACTTTTTACGCATGCTACTCTGTACACATCTGTACCCCCACATGCTCCTGGACACATGCCAGTTATAGGGCAATATGCCGAAAACGCAGGCTAGCCTTCAGCTGATATTAGTTATCGATATTTTACTGGCTACCATTAAAACTTTAAGAGGCTGTGATTAGATGCAAAAACAAAGGAGATCCTTCATGAAGTGAGGTCATGTGGGGTTGTAAAAGATGGCTTTAAAGGGCTTTATTTAATTATATAAAATCCACCCCGGTGTGTGACGCTGTGAGGTCGGACAGCTATAAAGAAGGAGCTTCTGTGCTGTGGTGTTCTGCCAGCTCTCATGGACTGAAGCCACAACAATTTCAATATGGTTGAGCACTGTTTGCTGCACAACTGCAACCTAGAGAACGTCAGGGAAAGTTTAATGTTTTACCCTGTGTGATTATCAAGCATCACACTGATAATTACCGGATTTTCTTTACATATATGGTGTTAATCAACCCCTCTTTTTATTTTGTAAAATTAATACGTTTTTTGTGACCTCATCATTAGGAGATCCACAGGGAATGATAGAGGGATAAAGTGTGAGCAGTTTTGTGAATTTGCCTGGAGCAAGGAGTGGCTATTTCACAATAAAAACTTCATGGTAGAGTAGTCTATATGACTATGCAATTATACTACAACAGTGTCTCTCTTTATTCATGTAAATCTGACAACAATCCAAGGTTAGTTAAAATCAAAGGCAACTGGACTCGGTTGAAGACAATTAAAGACATTTCACCTCTCATCCAAGAGGCTTCTTCAGTTCTGACTGATTGGCAGAGAATCCCAATGATTTTACCTCTGTGGGGTTGTTATCAAGGTGATGAACAGAGTTTGGTCAGTTACTGCTCCCGGCTGTTGTTACAACAGTCATTGTGGACGCTAGAGTCACCTGAGGTCAAGTCTGAATTACTGATGTTGGCATTGTCTCATGAGGCCAAATGCCAAATCTCCTCAGAAAGGATGAAAAGACAGAATTGTAAGAGGGGGACAAGTGGCGCTGCAGCCCTCATTCCCTGTTGAGAGATAGTTTCTCCCCTTGGGCATCAAGGGCCTCTGACGCAATTGATGTACAGTGTTGTCATCGTAAAAGTGTCCCTTGTCATTCAAATAGGTAAACTGCTGAGTCTTGACCTGAGTTGTTAGCCCTTCTGTGTTGAGCCATACATTTGTGTAGTGGTTGCTTAGTTTCCCAAATATACAGGTCTGTGCATACTAGATTTTTTTCCTGTGTTTGGGTGTGTGGTCCTTTGGGTGGATCAGTATCTGTCTTAGCGGGTTCTTGGGTTTAGAAAACACAAGGATATGGTGTTTATTGAAAATCCTCCCGAGTTTCCCTGATACTCCCGACATGTATGAAATCATAATGGTGGTGTGTTTACTCTTCTTTTCCTCATCACACATAGTGTTGGTGTTCTTCCTGGATCTTGTGGCCATTTTCACAATGTTTGGATATCCACAAGCTTTAAGTGCATCTTTACAACAGTCTGAAGCACTAACGAACCAGGCGGTATCCATCACCTTGATAACCCAGTATATTCTAAAATGTATCTTTGATTTCAGTCTACTCCACTTAGGAAGTCTCTCCTGAATATGTATACATATCTGTTTACTTCTCAATTTATGTTTCCTCGTTTTCCACCAGCTCCTTCTCTTCCTCTGGTCACCATGTTACTAGTTACAGAAAAAAAGATTTGCGTGACAGTGGGCTGATGCAGTCTCCTAATGCATGGCTTTAAATGTTTTTAGGTGTTATACTGGGCATTTTTCTGACACAACATAAAAATCTCAGACCCCTTGTTTATCCAATTTACATATTTAGTGTACATGGGTCTATTCCTGCCTGTGTGTGGTTGTCTCTATGTACATGTTTATGGATGCCTGTGTATTGTATTGTTGTTCTCAGTGCGTGGGCCATGGTTGGCATGGACACTGTGCAGTAGGAGGTCTCTTCTGGCATCATTTCCATGTCCTCTGACCACTGTCATGACAGGGAAGCCACAATGATGAGGAATTTTAGCGTTGCGGTTACAGTAACAAGAGTAGACCACAAACAACGCCCCTCGGTCTCCATTCCTCCCCATCCAACTCTCCTTATTGTTTTTCCCATTATATGTTCTCTTACTCCCTTAATATTCTTTCCTTCCTCTGTCTCTCTTGTCTTTCGGGTGTCTCCTTCTTCTGAAACACCCACCGAAGCCCCTGAGGCTCTGGGTAGTCTGAACATTATCATCAGAGGCTATGTGAGGTTGAGGTGAAAGATGAGCTTTACACAAAACAACTATGACATGCCTCTCTGTTATTGTAGCTTGGAAACAATGGCCTCATACAAGCCTCTGCAGTTACACTGACATTAAATTCTAAATAGCTGTAGAAATAACTCTGTGTTTCATTATTTCTTCTTTTAAAAGCAGGTCTGCTCCTCCTAGATAACCTCAGTGTAAGTACTAATTCTATCAGAGTGAAGTAAAAATACTTTAAAGTGGGTTAAAATCTAATTTGTGTTATGTGTGTGTTTTTGTGTGTCCACGTGCAAGCATATGGGCACATGGAAACATGTAGGACCGAAGTAATGATACACACACATATAGTACATAGCATACATTGGATAACATAGGACCATCAACACCATTCATGTTACTTAGCAGTACCTCGTGAATTAATCTGAAGATGATTTACTACCTTGGCTCAAATTAAGTGCAGTGAGAAAATGTTGATATTGGAAAAGGACATTTCTTTCAATTTAGTATAAACTGTGCGGCTTCGTGTCCTTTTTTGCTGTGGAAGCCCTTTTCCTTGCCAGCCCACAATTTACATAAAAGCATTTATTTCATCATCACACTGTAAATGAAGATGTACGTATTACAACTTTTGTTCTTTTAGGGTTAGTGCGAATGGAAAAAATAAAGTAATTGTAATTAAATATTCTACTTATTCATTAAATATATTTCAAGAGCTAAAATATAATATTGGTTAGCACTTTTATGGCTTCTCCTTGTCTCATGCCAGTGGATCCCAGAGTGAGACACCGTGCTGGCCTCCACACCAGACACTGAGCTGGCTTTCACACTTGCCTCTTCCTTCTGCTCTACATCCCCTGCTGTTCTTTTTGTCTTTGCAACACTAGTCTTTCTCTGTCCTCTTCTTCTCTTTCTCCATTTTATTCCTCTATTAAATCTTCTCAAATGGGCCTCACCTCCACGCTTCCTTCCATTAACTGCATGCTTCCCTATGTGCTGTTACCATTCCTGAGGGAGGTTCATGAATAACCAGCCTTGAAGGTTGGCTCTTTGGCCCGGCACCACGTCCCATTTGGCTCAGCTATGGTGGAAAAGCCGAGTAGCAACCACATAATGACCAGTGTCTGAGGGCCTGGCTAATTTTTCGTGTTCAAACAGGCGGCTGACTCCTAGGCCCAGACTAGGGCTAATGTAAGGTTTGTCAGTGCCCTCCAGGGGTCATAAAACATGGCAACCTGAGCCTCTAATCTCTTTTACACAATCTACACCAGGAACTGCGTAACAGCCTTCAGTTGTGGCAGTCACAGATTTACCAAATGACATAAACGTACCAGACATATTTTCTAAACTTTTTGATACAAAGAAAAGCATTATGAGCTTACCAGTATGTCTAGACAGCTTACATTGTGTATACAAGGAAATTCTCCCATATTCTTTTAGCAACTAATACTATATATGTATTTGCAAGATGATCAGCAGAGGGGTCATTAACAACCAACTGTATCTGATATTATCTTGGATGTGTAAATGAGCAATTATTCCCCCTCCGGCTCTCTCTTCTTGTGGTCAGTTCTATCTTGCCCATGTAATCTGACACGCAGGGATGTCACTCAGGATCCTGGCCTTTAGTTCACCGATAGGTGTTGATTCAAATCTTCCTCTGACCTAAGTTATCTACAGAGCAGCTGCTCCCAGCTCTGCAGACCTTTTGCTTGAGTTCTTCACTCTCCTTCTAGCCCGGTGACGCTACTGTTGGCTCGATTCTGTGTGGTATTGCTCCAACAAACTGCACGCAAATCATGCGTCCAACAGGCTGAAAGATAAACATCCTAAATGTATTAACAACTGCCTTCTCAGTGCAGTATGGCAAAGAAAGGGAAATATGGTTTTGGAAGACAGTGCGTCCTGATTGTTTGCTAAATGCAGAGCTGGCTACAATAGGTGTGGGTGACTTCAGACTTTAAATAGGTTAGCAGAAGAGTGCAGCTCACACGAATGTGTTGTGCTGTCTAGATACACTAATTATTTGTAGATATAAAAAGAAGGAGGCACACAGATGAGCTGCAGTAAGAAAAATAGACCACCTCTATGATGACCCACATAATTCATTATGTAGATGAAGGCAATATTCATTGTGTGTGTTGTGTGTGTTCTTGGGAAGTTCCACAACACAACTGTCTAAATACATTTCCTGTGTGTGTTTGTCTGTGTGTGTGTGTGTGTGTGTGTGTGTGTGTGTGTGTGTGTGTGTGTGTGTGTGACTGTTCCTTTACATCCTCGTGCATGCAGTGTATTGTGAAAATAGGTGTAACATAAATACACAATGAAGGATTGCCACTATACTTATACTGTGTAGTATAAAATATACTAAGTATATTTTGCTGTCCAAGAAAATGTTATTTATGGCTATCTAAATGATTATGAGTGATCAACTTTGCAACATTTCGTGATGTTCTTGTGTTGCTGACTTAGTTTGCCACCCAAATATAATCTGTTCAAGAAATGAGAAATAAGCTAACACACAAAATACATATTAAAGGTGCATATAATCTGAGAAACCCATGTTCCCAGTCAGTGACTGACCAAATCAGTCACTAATTGACTGAACTCGGTTTGTTTAAGGAACAGAATGAAGACTGTGATTGTATTATCTCCCATACAGGTTTAAATGGGTAATTGTAACATGCATTCAGATCAAGGCAATGAAGACAATTGAACTATGAAAATGAATTCACTGCTGCCAAATCTGCTTTATCATGCCGATGCAATACTTTTCCCAGCAGTATAAGTCAGCAGTGTATTTTTTGTAATAGTGATCTCTCCTATTAGCCACATATCAAATTTCATCATCATAAAAAGGCCTGACAAGCAATTGTAGGTGTGACGGCACATTGGTAGGCCAATGCCATATCCAGTATACATACTAAACAACTTCTATTATATCAGGAAGAGTGGTAAGCACTGCACTGAAAATCCCTTTATCTCTTACTCGAAATGCCTCTCTGTGGATTTCCTGTGTGAGGAACACAGACCAGTTCTCCGCTTCTCAATGAACCCGGACTTTTTCTTGAGGTCTTCTACTGAAAGCATGTTGTTACTGCTATACAGGATGTAGATCTTCTATATCTTCATGTACAGCAAACGTGTAACCTCAGCGGAAGTATCTTGTGGCCTTGTGGAATGCCTGTCATTTACTGAATGATGAGCAAATTCTTTCTTTCTTCGTTCTTGTATTGCTCTACATAAAAGAAAACTCAAGAAAAAAAGTGAGAAAATGTTTCCATGTTTATTAATTTAATTGTTCTTTTGAGCAGTGGTGGTTTCAGCAATGGCTTGTATGCTAAGAAAATGAACGTCAATCTTAACAAGGAATCAGGTGTTACAGACAAAAATGTGTAACATCTGCCAATAAAGTGAAACACTTTAGGGTGGGGCAGAAATCATGCAGTTGAGCTTATATCACTTATTCCAATCCATTGGGAGGGGAGAACACATAATTGGCTATTGAGCAGGTGCTCTCTGATGCACTGTACTCCACATAAAAGTTGGTCACCATACTCACATCACAATGCCACCCCGCTACTGTAAGTTGGTATGCTTACACCTTCCAGGCAATTTGATGTTTTGTTAATGATACATAAATATTGCATAACATACAGAGATGCATTTGTTTGTGGTATACTGTATGCAACTGTACTGAAGAGTTTTTTATTGGCCTTGCTGGTGCAGAATAGCCCAATGATGGAGTTGTGTTACGCCAGTGGCTGGAAATCTAATGCAAACGTGACGCAAAGTCAGGCAACTTAAAGAGGAGGTTGGAAAAAGAAAGGATAGCTACACCACTGCTGGTTTTGTGGCTACACGGTAGCTGCCAAAGCTCAGATAAACCCAGTAATTCACCCAAATTTTAGACTGTTAATTCTTGGTATCTATAACAGATAGCTGTAACACACATAAGCAAACTAAAAGAAACACATGCATGCACGCAGGCATATATGGTATGACATTCAGAAGCAGTATTTGATTCCTTTATACAGTCTTGATCTTGAGAAAGTTCTTGCAGGAAAAGTGGGTGAACTAATGGAATGGACATGCTTTTCTGTCCTTAAGACTTTTGACTTCTAAGAGTTTGATTTGTGAGATATAAAGCAATGATGGTCAGTCTATTTTGTGTTGCACATGTCCAGCATTGTTTTATGTGGGTTTTTTTTATCTTTTTACATAGCTAGTTAGCAACCATGTTACGCTGATTAAAAAAAAAAAAAAAACTTGAGAATGCTGCTGTATTGTTTGTTGTTAGCTGACTTACAGAAACTTTTTCCCTTCCTATCAATATGAAAAACTTTAACATAAGATCCCCAACATGAGTTATCAGTAATAACTCCTCAACCATTATGCCTAGATGCATAATTCTTTCTTCTTTTGATAGGTCAGAAGCTTCTATTTTCTTCTAAAGAGTAAATGGAGATGCAGTAAAGGAAAATATGATATTTTCATCCCTGCCTGGTATCAAATGTATATTTTAATAGCAAGTATAATAATATATTATAGCAGTATAACCATCAAAACCATCATCCAACTGATTATAATGTGCAATACTAAGATGGTGGCCCGGGAGATACTTTCACACACAGAAAACAGTTGTTTTTGGACTGAAAACAGTGAAAACAGCTAAAGTAAGTCAGGGGTTGTAAATGTTTATGTATATTGGTGTGTTTGTTGTTATTATTATCTGGCTAATAGGTCTGTAAGTTTGGTGATTTGAATGATATGAGCTACAGAGCTGTTTCAGAAAGCAGGCTTAGTGAAAATTCTGAGTATGTTAAGCCTGAGATGAGGGAAACTCTGGGTTTCCGTTTCAGAGAGCGAGATCAAATAATCCCTAGATCAGTAACTCCGGCAACTGATGCTGTGCTAGGTTTACAGGATAAGTTGGAAAACTATCACTTTCTCTCTAACTCCTCCCCTCCTGCGGAGCCTGAGGCGGCTGTCTGACACACCGTTTCATTTCCTCATTCATTCTGTCGATATCAAAGCTCATATCTGAACACATTTACATTTTTAAAAACTTTAAAATCCCAGTTAGATAGGCTATTAATTTTTTATCCAAACATGGTCTTGAACATGACCACTTCAATCTGTCATTGATGTATGGACAGATCTTCGCACACTGTGGATTTATCCTCAGCCCAGAATAAAATCTATATCCATCTTTACATATAACGCGACTCTGTGGACAGTTGTACTGAAAACACTTACTGTGGACTACATTACTGCAGTAATCGCTGTTTAAAATGTAACTTATAAAACTTATCAATAATGAACAGTAATCTTTCATATTGTAGTTGTACTGATTGGAACATTAGTTGTTATCAACTGGAGATAATGTGACTATTTCTGAGTCAGGAAGACTGTGGTGCAGCTGAAACAAACAGACCTAAATAACGTTTAAAAGTGAGTTTTTCATCATTACCTGCTGACAGTCTGAATGTGTTTTGAGAGCATTAATAAAATAAAAAATGAGCAAGATTTTATTAATGTAAAACAGACGTCTAAAATTTTAACCTTTAGACATATTTTCCACTGCAAAAAATAATTAATATGCTAACCTGCTGGGTGTGACTGTGACTTTACAACCACATGTTCACGAGTAAACTGTGTCTTATATTTGATCTATACCCATTTTCATAATCAGGTAGCCAATTGCCACCGGCATTTTGTCCCGTCAGGTTACAGCTTAATAAATATAGCCTTCACATTTAAAATCAAATGTAATGGGCTGTAGCACTTTATCATTCATAAAGGAAATTCCAGTCTGGTAAATGATGAATGAGCAATGCTGTATAGTTAATAATGTTAACGCATTGATTCTTCTTCCACTCCTGCGTTTTAGAGCCTATCAGGGTCCGCGTTGGCACCCATTCGTATTTCTAGCTCCCCCTGATTGAAATGGAAGCTCTGCCTTTATTTACCCGTTGCAATGGGGAATCGCTGTATCGGAGCTCCATTGATGATGGCTTTTTTGTATCCCCACGCACGCGCTTCAATCAATTTATTCTGATCAGCTGTTCTGGAACTGAAAATTCAGAGTTTCCCACCTCAGGCTCAATCAACCCAGAGCTCAGGGATAAGCTCAGAGTTTGTTAAGCCTACTTTCTGATATCTGGATGGCAATAACTGCAGCCATGTACAGTGATTACAGAGTGATTTATGTTGTGATATAAGTTCATTTAGATATTTGGTGTTTGATGTTTGTTTGGTATGGATAAAAATGGTTGCTTTGAGATTCTGGCTGAGCCAGAGGTGTGTGGCATGCATAGGGTGACAAAATACTAGGATCAGACATGGATTTTTCATTTGCATTTTGTGGTAAAATCAGTCGTCCTACCTGATACTGGGCAGGTCTGTGCTTAAGCTAACTGGTCCTAATAACCACTATGGTCGTTTCCATGTCAAGCGATACCAGTTATATAATAACCACCCTCCCAACATCAACAGATGGAATTACATGTTTTTCTAACATGCCTTCAAATGCAAAAATAGTCGATACCGTATGAACAAAATTTGTAATAAATGCTGTTTTAAATTTTGTTAGAAAAAAATCTGCACCTTTGTTTGCAAGTCAGTATCTATAACCTTGTATCACTTTGGATTTCATGTGGTGGCATCCAATTAGTTGGCCACCATTATTTGGTATCTTAAATTACAAAAGATTCATTCAGATTAGAATGAAACAAAGATAGCTAGACAAAAAAATCTCTAATTTTAACTGACACGGTTTGTGTAAATCTTGAGTATAAGAGGAGGACGAGCTGTCAATGGTTTGTCTCATCTGTTGGCGGGCCCTCCATTCGTCAAGACTTAAGTAGGTTTCCAACAGTACATTGACCTTGAGTGCCTGGTATTGATTTCCTGTGGTGTCGCACTGAGAGGGGTCGTTACCACACGGCCCTCGCCATGGGGTGTGATCAGGAACAGATTCTTGAAATCCCGATGCGATGGTGATGGATCGCCGGCCTCTGAAGCCCATCAATCCTCACCTACCGTAACCAGGGTGACACCTGCACTGAATTTATCATCATACAAGCCACAGACATGGCAAAGACTGGGATGCAGTGTAACAGTGTGAAATAAACTTTCACGTAGGTACAAACAAATACACACTCATTCATGTGTACTATATCTGACCTTAGCTGAGACTCATCCCTGACAGTCCCGTCAGGGGGACTTGTGATGAGAGCGAGGATAACATTTAGATTGCTGATTTACAAGATGATGTATGACCAGATAAGAGTGTGTCCAGATATAGTTGTTCAGATACATAAAGCACCCACACAGCTGTAGCTTACATACAGATGTCCTCTCTCTGACCCTATGACATTGTGAGGGGTAGAAACACCCTGTTTTAAAGTTTGGTGGAAAAACATTACTTGACCTGACCTTTGCTCTAACCTGATTATTTAACAGAATTGCACTTTGTTTTATGACAGGAAAAGTGTTTTCTTTGGTTGAACACAGGCTCAAGCTGTGCCATGATTTAAAAAAATAACACTGGTCTAAACACGCCGCTATCCCACCCTTTTTCGTACCCAAGTAATCTTTTTGTCTCAGTCTGTCTCCGCCTCTGTTGTTCCTCCTTTCACATCTTTCTGTTTTGCCTAATATTTGTATCACATATTTCCTACGGCCGTCATCTTCTCTCTGGGCAACAGGCATGGCTATTACTGGTATTGTCCCAGAGGGAGCAGTCTCCGGTGCCATCCAGACCATAGCTCAGAGCCTCGACTGCAGGCCCCATGTGGAGGAGAGGGGCTTACAAGCTTTACCCACCAGGAGAACACTCCCTCAGCACAATGCTCCTTTTCACTGAGCTCCTCCATAGGCGTCACACAAACCCACCATGAGACTGAGCCAGAGGTTTAAGGGCACGCATACATGCACACACACACAGACAGAAGGCATGAGGACAGACACACACACATATACACACAGAAGTACGTTCACATCTATCTCCCTATTTCATTAACTCTGACAGCAAAAGAGATTAATGCAACGCATCACTAATAGCAAAAAGCTGCACCTAGAGCCCAAAACTTCTCGATATGCAGATGCTTTACTCCCAACATCCTCCCACTAAGACTTGGATTAGGTTGCATCAAAGGATAAAGACTGTAATCAATCGATTTCTTTTTTTCTTTATCTTAATTCATCCACTAAGAGTAAAACTTGAAATTCCTCTTACTTTCTCATTACAATTTAAGTTGCTAGAATATAGTTAAAGATATATTTATTAATATGTTCCTTATTGATGTAATTTTTCCAAACTTGAGCATATTTTGTAACAGTACCGTACAATGCAGCTATCGGCATCGTCATATTCAGCCTTCCGCAGATCACATGACAAATTGACAATGAAGTGCAACGCAGATTGAAAATAGCACCTTGCTGTGATTATTTTACAAAACAAATGTCTTTTCAAATGCAAATCTTTTTTTCAACATTCTTCTTTGAAATGGTCCCCTTTGATCCACTCAGTTTGACACTGGTCTGGCCCCATCTCACCAGTTTGATTGAGAGCCGAAGAAGAAAGGACTAATCTATCCACACATAGAGGATGGCCCAGAACATGCTCCAGAGTGCCATGCTTTGATAAGGAATGGCTTTGAATGATTCCGTAAACTATTGATTGGCTTGCAGATGGCATTTGACGGTAGAAGAAAAAAGACAGAGATAAATTCAAGGGATTACTGCTTATAATACTTTAAAGGAAAGGTTTATGGATGTCAATATCTAAGGGGGGTTTCCTTCTTGTTACCTCAAAGAGCCATTCTCATTTGAAGATCAGAATATGCTTTTATTTCCATAGAAATATGTTTAATTATAAATCTGAACCTTGTTATTGTGTTGTATGGTAAAGTTACTCAAGTACTTAGAGAACTTGCCAAAAGAAGTGCAAAATAAAAATGATTCTAAGGTCTGAAAACATGAATAAATTTAAAAAGTACTACACTAATGGTAAAGGATAGCACTTAAAAATAAACCTATACTGGCATCAGTTTGCATATTTTCCTTCATATTTGTGGTTTTAGCGTGGTACAATAAATACATAAATAAAGGCATGAGTTTGGAGGGGTTGCAGTGGTTCTTCCTGTTTCCACTTGTGGTGTCCTTGTCCGTGGTATGCTTCTGGCTGCGCTGGCTGTTGTAGGAACAGCCTCCTTCTACCAGTTATTCACTCAGCACACCACATAATTCAGCCTTGGAGGTACAGATCACCCCTACGGCAAACTACCGCAGTGACAAGACATTACTCATTTCCTCCACTCTTCCACTACCTGCCTTTCATTTGCTTTATTTTTGATATTTTTAATGTGTGTACCATTTAAAAACTGGGAACAAGCAGTAAGCCTTGATGCATTTTCTTTTAAAAAGGCAGACTAAAAACAGCGACGGCAGCACTCTCTGTACTCTATAATCCTTTGTTTGTATATCTGTGCCCATCCTACCCCTATGCTCTCTTCCTCTGTCTTCCTCTCTCCGCTCTCAACATTGACAACAGTGTAATTTGAACTGTTTTTCCCAGGGGCCTAATCGTTTACTTCCTGCTCACAGAATATGCAGCTATTGATTAGTTATCAGACCTTAATTGGGGTGCAATCTCTCTAACCCCCAGATGTTCAAATCTATGATGGAAATGGCAGAAAGTAAATAAGCTACTAATACTTGTAAATAGTTTTGGCAACTTGCCCTGCCTTCTATAACAACATCCACTACTTTCATTTCCTCCATCTTTTTAGAGGAGAAGGGAACAATAGAAATGTGCAACAAACCAATGATAAATGCATTAGCATCCTGATTTATAACCCAAAGAGCAGAGGGGAATATTAGCTGGGGTACGCCATCTGTTTGTTAGATCTCCCAGTTTCTCTCTGTGCGTTGTGTGCATAAGGCCTGACCTACATGTCTGCTCTCTACCCTTCTGCGCTTCCGTCAGCTCTCAGCTCGGCCTGGCCTCCCTGGAATACCGTGGGCGGCTCCGGCCACAGCTCCCACTGTGCCGGAGCACGGTGCAGAGCACGGCTGGAATGGGAATAGACAGTTAATGGGCACTTAGAGGATGGTGAAAACATTTTCCTCTGGAGACGCAGCGGTTTGGAGATTTCTCAGTGGGACATGGCCTAGCCAGCGCCCTGTCGTTCTCTGCCTTTTTTTCTCCATGTCTACGTCTATTTTTCAATTCACTCACTTACTTTTTTCATTTCATTTTCATTGTCCAATGCTTTTCCTGTCTCATGTTCTGGTCATTCTAACTCAGGTACTGACTTTCTTTTATTTATTGTAAAAATTCTGGCCACTGTTGACATACCTAATGAGTTGCGTATCCGCCATTGATACCACAATGTATCAACAACTTCTACTAAAATAGTTTGTGTACTGATGTATTTAATTTTCCTTATACCTATGTGTGCCTCTATTAACAATATTATTTTTCAATATTATATTATATTTGCATGCCACTTGTTTCACTGAACTGGCTCTGTTGGCAAACATCAAAACTGGCCTGCTTATGTCTGTCTGGGAGGCTCTGGGTTCAGAGTGGAGCCTTTAGCTCCATGCCCCGCAGCAGCGTCTGGTGATGGGTACTGGCTAGGCCCCAAGCCTCACGTCCAGTCCAGACATATGAGAATGCCGTTTCAGTCTGGTGTCACCTCAGGATAAGCTGGAGTCAGCTGCACATTTTCCGAACCTCTCGCTCTGCTTTCAACTACATTGCTACATCGCTGTCTTGTTTCCATTCAGCCAACACCTCATATAAGTTTGGGCCCCGGCTTCTGTTTACAGTAGATTTTACTCTGTTTATTTTATCCGTTATAAAAAAATAAGTTTTCCCACTCATTTTTGTTTTTCTTAGTCTGAAGTCATTTAGGAAAAAATAGCTAAGACAGGCTTGAAGGTGATAAAGTCAAATCTTCCTAATTTTTTAACCCTACTGTGTAAAATAATAGATTAGTAGAGTAAAGTTGGGTAGAGTAGTAGAGTTGCATAGAGTTATCATTGTGAGAGAACAAAGGTTATGTATTTTTAAGGCAACTGCTTTCACACTGAATTACACTTTCTTTGCTGATCCATATAAAAACAATTCATGCCTGTTTTTACACTTTGCATAGAGACCAGGCATTTTATTATGATCCCTACTCTGTGGTCTGTTTATTCTGATTGGTGCATATCAGAGCAAGCCTAAAGCCGAAGAAGAGCACAACATTTGAGGGTCGGTGTTCTTTGTAATATTACAATAAGTTTCAGTAGTACCTGTGCCAGCTAATGACACTTGACTTCTCTGACCTTGTACACTGTGTTTTCTGCCACAGTACGAAATGTGCCACAGAGGATTGTTGAAGTGTTGGTGCTTATGCTCTGAGAGTGAAGGATATGTACGCCTGTGGGAGAGAACAAATCTGCAATGGGAGGCAGAAGTGTCCAAATGTGACCCTCTCAGCAGAACCATCCAGCTCTAAAGGCTATCTAATTGACTGGCTGGTGCTCTCCTGCCTCCCTCTATCCTCCCCTAGTCCCTCTGGATAGCCATCAGATGGATTGTGTAAACTTGCCCCTAATCAAGACCCATTCACAACTAATGAGAATACGCTTAATGACCAAATAATGTGTGTGTGTGTGCATCTGTATTCATAGGTCAGTGTGCCAGTAAGGCGAGGGATGCACAAAGCTTGAGATGGCCTAGAAAAAAATAAACTTACCTAAACTGAATAAACTAACAGGTAAAAATGAATGAATGAATAAGCCAGGACCAATGGCAAAAGTGATGAATGTTTGACATTTTAGGATGATGATCAAAGTGGATGGTTGGGTAAACAAGCTGTCAGACTTTGACATTGGAGGCGAGAGCTTGCATCCAGAGGAGACTGGACTGCGACTTTTTTCTGTCCTTTAGCCATGACAGTAATCTTAATCATAGAGGCAGTAGATCACGACATTTTTATATCAGTCATTTTCTGAACATAGGGTTTGTTTTAAAAGAAACTCATAAATTACCTTAATTCTTATTGAGGTATGGTGACTTGTTGCAACATATTCTAGGCTTAATGCAACTTAAAAAGACCTTTTTAAAAATTCTTACGATAAAGTCAAAGTCAGGGAGAGTTTACTGAGGCATCATATTAGTGGTGGTACTGGTGAATTTATACAGTTTGTGTGTTAAAATGTTTAAACACTGCATGCTGCTCTGTATCCATGTGCCTGTGTGGCGCTTTCACCTACTGGTGAACTTTACTGTTAGTACACAACAGGATGGAGGAAAATAGGGAGTTATCTTGTTGTCAGTGTTGTCATGTTGCTTGGATCCATGTTTTCTGTGGGGTACAAGTACAATTCATAGTCCACGGGGCTTCACAGAAAAGCAGAAGGATAGACTTTCAAATATTAAACATTGAAACACAAATGATTCTGTAAAGTGAACTGAGATGTCTCTGTATGTGTGTGTGTATGTGAGGGAGATAAGGGATAGTGGAGTAAAGGTTTTCACTCTCTGATCTAAGTCCTTTATCACCCCACAATCTTTATCTCACCCCCTGGGGATCTCTTTAGGCCTGTTTAAAATTGGAAACATATAGTCAGTCTTTGACCAGAACTTAAATAGACCACCAGGAATCTCCTTCTCCTACCCTTTAGTGTGCATGGTGTCCCCATGAGAGCATAGAACTAGACACCCATTAAAAAGACCCTGGACGACCATTTGCCCGTTTCCGATACCCCTTCAAGAGCAAAGGATAGTTCTTTAAATGGCCTCTTTCCTCGCTGATTGCATGTCATCTCTGGAGCAGATTAGACAGCAGGCAGCAGGGTCTTTGGTGGAGCAGCATGCTCCCTTCTGCCACAGGAGAGACGACTGAGAGGAGTCATCCATCACTGCTTTTGGAAGCCCTTTTGCAAGGGGATGAGAGGCTAATGACTGCTTTGCTAAAGATGAGGACGGAGCGCTGGGGCATATCTGGGCCTCCTCTTCAGGTACAGACTGAAATTTTGAAACTGGACATGATTTTGATCATGTGCTTGGAATTATAGCTAAATGCAAAATATTTTTGAAATAGAGGGGACAGAAGGAAAAAGTTGACAAAGTGTGCGTGAACTGATGAACACCTTAAGTTATAGTCGGCAGCACACTGTAGTGTTTGGCAGAGAGCCGCTCAGGCTGCATTGTGTTCTCTTCCTCCACACTGTGCGGGGCCAGGGAGGGGGAAGGGAAACGGGAGATTTATGTCCTTCTTTGACACACGCTGCTCTAGGTCTCATGTTAATGGAAAATGAGATGTTTAAGAGTCTGGCAGAGAAATACAGCTTGCTTTAAAGCCTCTGCTTGTCAGCCACTGTAACAGCATTATAACTGTAGTCCAGCATGATAATGCTGTTAATGACAATAATATGTCACATTTTCAGCAGAGTTTCATGCTTCTTTTACTCTGCATCCCAGTGCAGTCTTCAGCTGTTTCGAGTACAGCTCACATGACGCTGCATAAATGGTTATGTTGGGGGCGAAAGGCTGCATTTACAAGCCCAGAAGTGAAAGAAAAAGTGTTTCTATGACTGATGAACTGATTATTATTCAGTCAGCAAGTTCATTCACAATGGACGCCCAGTTGATCAACATGTCTTGCCACTCTCCACTGGTACATTGAAAGGTCTGTCAGTGAAATGGGGCTCACAATGCTTTACCTAAGGTCTGTGGGAAAATGACTTGGGTCATAAGCGTGTAATCTTTTCCAAACAAGGAGGGACAATTCCATACTTTCCAGCCATCACAGCTAGCCTTTGTCCAACCAATCTGACATTCCCGTTATGCCCACATGTTTCAGATGCCTCGTTCTTCCTTGTTTCTTCAATTCTGTGTCTGTTTACTTTCTAAAGGGCTCTCTCTGCCCTCTGTTCTCAGCCTTGCTGCCCACTGTTCTGTAGGAGAGGAATGGGGACTTCCTGTTGATACTGAGGCCTATGGTGTAAGATATAGATGAATGAGGGAAACACAATGTCCAGGTCTCCCTGATCAAACACTGGAGCTGAAAACTGCTCTTGTGGTTAGCCTCTTCACTAGTAACAATATAATATATAAGAGGTTTATCTGTACATGATGGCACTAATCAAGCAAAAAAAATACATCTAGATAAAATACAATGTCTCAATATTCAATTTATTCACATTCGTTTTTATTGTTGAATTTCTTTCAACAATAAAATTCATAATGTAATTCATAATGTAATTAGAGTCTTAAATCTTAATGCAGACCAGAACAAAGTGTAGGTTACATGAATGATGTGTTTGTTACTGAACCATGAAAGACATGTTATCTCATCTGTAATGGCCTCAGTACCATCATCAAACTTGCAATATACTGCTTAGAGATGGTTATCACTACCGGACGTCCCTGTTCAACACTTCAACCCCAGCTCAGCCTCATCAACCAACCAATCCCTATAACAACAATAGAGGAGATAAAAGCAGTGCTGTGTAAACCACAGAAGCCTCTCTTCCTCTTGAGCACAAAACCCAATGGCCGCTGCTTCCCTTCAGAGTTTGCAGCAGGATTTCACCCAGGAAAGGATGAGTATTCTCTAAACTAATCCTAGTTCTGTGGTCTGACTATGGGACTATCATGAAAAGAGCTGAAATGAACAGCAGCTGAAATGACAACTTGAATGACTATTAATTTAAATTGATAACTGTCATGTTTTGTATAATATGTGTGGTTTTGTGCACAATTATCAGAACGTTTTTGGTTATTTGATCCATGAAGTGGAACACAGTGAAATAATGTTCTTCAGATGGCACTTAGTAAGTGATTTGTAACATTATAGCCTACAGATTATGCTGTTTGTACACCACACAAGGCCACCCTATTAAATCTCATCAAACATAACAGCCCATATCATGTCTTCTCTGGCTCACACTCCTTGGAGATACACGCTGCCTTGTCTATCTGGTCTGGACCAGGTCCAAAATCCTCCAGCAAAACCTAAATTTGTGTAACAAGATCTGGACCTTGAGACGCACGCCTGCCACAACAAATTGGCCTCATGTAGAGAGAGAGAAAAGAGGGGAGGTAGGGGGATGGCTGCAAAGCTAGTGAAGATGTAAGCTAGCAGAGGGAGGTAATCCTAGAGCCTCCATGGCCTGGAGGGGCCCTGCCCCCTGATGCTCAGCATTTGGCCCCAGCCCAAATTGTGAGGACAAACATCATGTCTTCTTCAATTAGACACACTTCTCTCTGGGTAGAAAGAACATGGTGTTTCACCGAGCGGGTTTTCTTTAAGACTTGGACTTATTTCTTCCTTTTTAGGGAAATGTGTTGTTTGAAGTCTGGAGGTTTGGAAAGGAGCAAGCTTAATGGTTTAACTGTTTTTCTGTGAATTGTGAATCCAGCTGTACAAAAGTTAATTTAAAGTTTTGTGTGCCTGGTTGGAAGAGCATATATGACTGTTACTGTTCCATGATTGGACTCTACAAAGAAAAATTTGAGCTTAATTTAAAATTTGCAAACATGTTAAATTTTCAAACTGACTTAAGTAAATCAAATATCCTCTCACAAGTACCTTTTCTGTGCAATACTTTGGTCCTTCCTCCTTTTTTGTTTTCCTGTTTCTGCTTGGCAGCAGGTGTAGGTGTGAGATGAATGTGTCCCAGTGGTGTGTAGCACGGCTGGTTGCAAATTTAATGCATATCCTTGTAAATCAGAACTTTCTCTTGTCTACCGTCCAATTCACGTCCACTGCCTCTGTATACTGTTTTCATTTTGCTGCCCATGTTTTTCTTGCAATGAAGGTGCAAATGAAATCACTTGTCCACCTGCCAAAAGAATTACAGCTGCATAAAGAGTCATACAGCATTGATTTTTTTATATGCTTTGGACCTTTTTGTTCCAGACTTGAATTAGTAACACATATGTTTAATAATTATATAGTGTTTATTACCAGCTTCCTCTCTACTCCTTACCTTGCTATGGTTTGTACACCTGGAGGGGGGTTTGAGACTCCAGAGACTGAAAATGTCCTATGGCTTCCCTCCAGGACAGATCTAGCCAAAATGATGTCCTTAGTCAACTCATAGACTCAAACACTTTGAGACAGACAAGCAGAAATCTATCTGCCTGTCCCTTAATTTGTCTTTTCATCCACTGATAATTTGGCATCTTAAAACTTTACTGTTTGAAATGCATCTTCAACTGACTCCAATTTTGTTCTTTCATTGTGCTGGAGGATGCTGTGTACAGAATACAAATGTATTTGTTGTGGTGGCGTTTGGAGGTTTTAAAGCAGGAGAAGGAAACCTTGTAGGCTGGATTGGTTTCAGACTTAGCAGAAAGCTATGTGAAGGCCAGAGAGAGGGAGAAAGTTTGGGAAGATTTTGAGGATGACTTTTGACTCTGGGATGTTGGATGGAGCAATTACACTCCATACTCATGCACTCTTGAGAGCAGGCATAGGTAGAAGAATATAAAATGTACAAAGAGGGGAACGGGAAATAGTGAATCGTCATGACTGAGAGTGTAGAAAGGTCCTCAGTGCCAAAGCATAAAGGTTGGACAATATCTGTACTGGGATGTCGCTTCAGGGTGGGCATTTAAGGGCATTTAAGGGTGGGCATTTGGGTCCGAATAGAGTGTGAAAATGTTAAACAGGACATCAAGGCACATA
This sequence comes from Lepomis macrochirus, assembly GCA_024633595.2. NCBI lineage: Eukaryota > Metazoa > Chordata > Actinopteri > Centrarchiformes > Centrarchidae > Lepomis > Lepomis macrochirus. The sequence goes on from JALXJV020000006.1 coordinate 19,023,470, forward strand.
ATGCAAAATAACTTGAGAATGCCTAGCTCAGTGATGTCACAAGGACTCTCTGCTGCTTGTGGATGTCTTTTTTAGCTTAGCACTACAATGATCTGCAGTGTAGCTAAATGTGATGATTAAAATGAGCATTGGCACCTTAAAGTGAGATGCCATTGTGGCTTGAAATGCCCTTGGCGGAACAGGAGTTGCCAGACAACTGAGCTACTTTACACCATATTACCACAGACCTGACCTGATTTCAACTACTTAATTGCAATAATGATACTACATTATCAAAGCTTAATGTTAACACCTAAATTTGTTACAGTCCGTAACTGGAGTGTGATCAGCAAATCCTTGTGTGTGAATGTTATCAATGCTGTTAAATTTTATCAGTGAAAACACTGTATGTCATTGTCAATTTTTTCCATTCCACAAGTGTTTTGCTAATTTTGTACACCTACCACAACTTTTAGTAAACTACACAGATGTCCAACATCTCCCGACTATCATATCTACTGCTTATTTTCATGTGTAAAGTGCGTACAGCCCTCATTGTCTTCTTGAATAATGGAGTGGGAGTAGATTCTTGCCACCAACTACAGAAAGCAAAGGAACATCAGCTCAGTGGATGTAGTGGTTACTGTAAAATTAACCCTTCCCATTCCCACTAGAGATATCATTCTCCTGACCCTTCCTCGTTGAAGAAGTATTGGATTGTATCTCTCCCCTTAGTGCTTCCAGACCACAATGGGTTAAGACAGAGACTTCCTGTATTGGCAGTAATCCCAGACTAGGACAAGCCTCTGCATGTAGAGGTGCAGACTGTGAAACATCTGTGTAGCAGCATTCACACACACACACGCACACACACACACATATTTTGCAATACTGTATGTGCAAAACACCCCCACAAATCCTTTTTTTGCTTGCCTTTTCTCATATTTCAAGATAACAGCATGACATCTATTTATATCAAATCTAATGCAAGAACACTCAACCTTTGAGTCTGCAAACTGTCAAGTCATGTGAAACTAGAGACATGATAAGCACCTCTAATTGTCAAGAAATAAGAAGATAAGATGCTATACCGATGTCTTTATTAGAAGAGGGATTAAAGTGGCCAAGTTAAGTACCTGTTTGTATTTCAATCTTCTTCTTAATAATTATCTTATAATTAAATGTCCAAAAGTCACATGTGTTATAGAAAGTCTCTAAGCTTTTTCTCTTTCAGAAAGTCTTGTTTTCTCTTCGACCGCCACTGTAAAAGAACTGGGTTTCTTTCCAAATCAAAAGTTAGTGTTAACATACATTGCAGTGTTGGGTAAGATTTTTTTTTAAAAAGAGTAATTGTAAAATAGCTGCCTCCCTACAGCTCCAGCCTGTCCCCCAGGACCTTTGCATCTCCCATCTCTGCATCTCTGTATCAATATGTAAGTTGATACCATTTAATAAAAAGATAATTGAATGGTCAGTTCAAATATTCCACTAATTCAGGCGATAGACTGATTTCTTCCCCACTCCTCTCTCTCTCTTCCACTTCTCAAATGTGAACAATGTGTTGCATGGTGTATAACATGGTGTATAACAGGGGCCTTTTGTTTATTTAAGACCTGCTATGCCAGACGCGCAGTATGCCACACTAGAGGTGCAGTGCCCTGAAGCAGTCAAATAAATGAAAATCACAACACTTGAAAGAAGCAGAGAGAAACAGCTGTTGTGCATACGCCTTGCTGGAATGAAACTGAGAAAACTGAGAGGGGGGTAGTTCCCTGGCCTACAACACAGTAAATTTGAGAATATCAACATGAAGAACTTCTTTAATATTATTATATTAAATATATATTATATTATATATATTATATATATTAATGGCATTTTGATTGAATTGCATGATTGTTTGTTCTCCGCCTTTGTGTGTGTGTGTGTGTGTGTGTATATATATATATATATATATATATATATATACTCACACAACCACTGTATTGTGTATTGGAACAGCCAAACTCAGCTCAAGGTGAAGACAGTTTACTGTCAAAGGTTATACGCTATGGCAAGACAGGTGTTTCCAGATGTGCTGTACAAGCTTTTTTGAAGAAGCACAAAGAAACTGGCAACAATGAGGACCTTACACATCATGCTTACTTCTCTTCGCAATTTGAATTTCCAGCAGTGCAATCAGCTCAGAGCTGCAGAAAACAGTGGGACTCTAGTGAACCCATCTACTGTCTGGAGAGGTCTGTTCAGAACTGGCCTTCATGGAAGACTTGCGGCCAAAAAGTCATACCTCCGATATGGAAACAAGGCCAAGTGACTCAACTATGCACAAAAACACAGGAACTGGGGTACAGAAAAATGTCAGCAGTTGCTCTGGACTGATGAGTGAAACCGTGAAAAGTTAAATATTTTGCTGCAGCAGAAGGCAGTTTGTTCACGGAAGGGCGGGAGAGCGATACAAGAGTGAGTGTCTGCAGGAACCAATGAAGTATGGTGGCGGTTCCTTGCAAGTTTGGGGCTACTTTCCAGCAAACAAAGTTGGGGATTTGGTCAGAATGTATGGTCTCATCATGTAGTACAATCCGGGAGACATCTGATTGGCTGAATTGGCCCAACCTACCTGCTGAGGTCTTCAAAAAATATGTGAAAGTCTACAGGGGTGTAGAACTGGGGGGAGGAAGGGGGACTGAGTATATAGGGCCCTCATGTGAGAAGGGCACACAAATATACTAGAATGAATAGTTGTGGGAGAATACTTATGCACAGGGTCCAGATTTTTGTGCAAAGCCCCTGCAAGTGCACCTAGAAGAATTGATGCTGTTTTTAAGGCAGTGTGGTCACACAAAATATTGATTTGGATTAAAATTTTCTTCTGTTCACCTACTACTTTCTTTTACATTTTTCCGCACCTGCTTAAAACCTGTGAGCAGTGTATGCGTGTTTGTGTGTATACACACAGTCAGAGTCGATCTGTGCCCACAGGGGATAGAGTACAGGTGGAATTACTACCCTGACCATGCCACTCGACTCACTCATCTCTTGCTACAGGTGTGTTGTCTGATCTGGTTGTCTGAGGGAGTCAGCTCTCTCTTTGTTCTCTTCCCCCCATTATTTTGTTTCTCTTCCAGGAAAGGTACGCCTTGCGCTGCCAGTAAAGCATCATGTACAGATGTCACACCCCCAGCCGTTGATCCATCTCATGTCACTCTGTGAACTGAGATTATGAGTTCAGTGAAGTGCAAAGAAACTTCCCTGAAGTCTCCAGGTCAGATGAGCACAACCAAAAAAGATAAGCATTTGTGCAAAATCAGACAAACACTATTAAAGCAATAAACACAATGCACAAACACACAACATGTTGTCTCGATATGAGCTGATTTTTAATTTTGACGTTTTTTTGTAAATTTATCTTTATCATTTTCTCTCTTTGCAACTCCATTTGCTCCTCTTGCTTTTGGCACCTCAGAAAGGTAAATGTTGTACAAACACAGGGCTCTGAACTTGTTTTACACATTTACACCAACACAGAAAAAAATTTAATGTTTCTCAACACAATGTATAGGTGAAAGACAACAGTGGGGTTCCCCAACATCACAGGATGTTATACACGAACATACTGCATCACATCCTGCCTTCCTCTCACTGCCTTACCACATCACATTGAAGACGATGCACACATGCACACACACATACACAAAACAATCAGAGGCCAATGCAATTGAGCACATTCCCACACAAAGGATGAGTTGAGTAGTTTCCTGTGGTGTTTCAGTTTTGTTTTCTCTGCTACTGTACTTCACCTGCTTTCTAGGCTTTTTTTTGGTGTCTGTTTGCAGCGTAACCTCATTAACCTCCTTCTGATCTTCTAGAATATAATACGAATAATGTAGAGCATGGCCTATTTTCCTGCTAAGCAATCTTTCAAAAAGCAGGCTGTTCCTAGTTGGCCTACATCGTAATACAAAGATGACAAAGCTTGTTAATAACATTAAAATGTCTTCTAAAAGGATATTTTGGAGTTTAGTGAGAAATTTACCAAAAAGTGAACAAAGACAGAGAAAAAGAGAGATCTGTTTTGCTCTGTCTGTATCTGAGTCAATGCCCAGTGTGCAATAATGACAGAAGTAAAGCACACAGCAGTGATCAGTGGGATAAGCTCTCAGACCTTCCATCCACCCCTCTTCACTCCAATTGACGAGTGTAATTTGATGGCACTCGTAACAGAGTTAGAAAGCAATTAGCGTCATGGCCCATCGGCACAAACAGTGCAGAGAGCCCACCTGTGGGTCACTTTTTAATTTGGTGAAGTGCTTAGTGCTTTGCACAGGACTCTGCCTTTGATATACTCAGTAGATGGTAAATCCTGTTAGCTCTAACTCCACAAACAACCTCACCGACCAATATCCATCTAATCCACTGGTTAGGAGCTCACCAAGCCACACAACAAATTATTAGGGTGTCATCTGGCCTAGGATTATAAACCAGACTCTTTCGCTTAAAAAAGGAGAGAGTAAAGAAGAAAGGGAGGCAATGGAATGGGAGGGAAGAGGGATGAGACAATGATGGGGGAGGGTGTTTAATTAAAGCGACTGATCCGTGCTGTTTGTTGAAGGACTAATTGTCTTTCCCCCTGAGGAGGCTGTTTCCTCAAGGAGCCTCTCCAAATTACACTCCAGACGGTAAATCCTTGTTGGTGGTGAAGACTACTGCACTAACTGGAAAGGAAAGAATATTTCAAGTAAATAACTTTATTTCAAAAATATAACAACATACAAGGAGATTGTCTTTGTTCCTTTTGTTTTTCGGCGATATGGCTGGTCCCCAGTGTCTGTGTATGTTGTAATTAGGCCAGTGTTGTTGATCTTGTCGGACACTGTGCTGTCCCTCTTTTTCCCCGGGGAAGGCGTTTAACATGTAGTCCCCAGGCAGGGTACTTGACCCAGAATGACCTTTGACCTCTCATTAAACCAGCTTGGATTTCCTTTCCTAGTCATGCTCTTCTGGCCCAAATTTCAATCTTTGCTGCCTTTGACTGCAACCCTGCCCTAGGGCAAAACTCCACATGACACAGCATATACAGTACATGTCAGTCAATACTCAGTATGCACTTACGGGTTTATCAGTTCATAACATTTCAACATGGACTTTTTAAAGGGCATAACATCAGGTTATTACAGTGCTTTATACCTTGATCAACTGTATATATCTCTTACTTGATAGAAAAATGCACTGTCCCAAGACCCAACCCGAGACTCAAGTGCCAGGTTCAAATGATATTCAGTCTAATTGGTTCCTGTATGGTTCTATTGCTTATCAGCCAGATTATGGTTCTATTGCAGCCTCCGTTCTTGGTTCTGTGTGTCAACATGTCTCACTATCAGCTCTGATCAAGAGCCATACCATAATCATTACAGGAGAAAAAGGCACGCTTCTAGGAAAGACAGACGGTGTTATCCATGAAGTGCAGGGTAATGTCTGTATTTCTTCTCTATTTGGCTGAAGCTGCTCATTCATGATGATGCTGCTGCCACTGTTGGTGTCCTCTGTTTAGCTTTGTTCAACTGCATTTTGGATCAGTTCTAATTTATTAAGTCTTTGATAAGTTTTTTTATGGACATTGGGTGCAGTTAGGTTTTCACTGGTCTGTTTTAAATCAGTCCAAACTTTTGGACCTGTGAAGATCTCTAGTCCCATCTGTAACTCCTCCTATGGCAAATTCTGAGTGACGCAGGGTGATTAGCTCCAGCCATGGGTAATTGAGCTCATCCTCAGGCTGAGTAATGACGAGGAATTATGGGTAATGAGAAGGGAAAAATTTCTTTGACTGAGGAAACTCAGACGTGTCAACATGTCTGCGGGACCAAAGACGGTTTGTCATGTGCTGGGCAGACATTCACAAATGAACATTCACACAACCAAGTTGACATCTATAAATATATAAAGAAGATCAATTTTTCCCCCCAAAAAGTAAACAGTGTAACTAAACTCACACTATCAAAGGATCAATACATTGAAGCATGACTGAACTTTGGCTGTTTGCTTAGCTAATTTAGTTATCAGCATGCTTGACTGTTATTGGACGTAGGTTTGGAAATTTAAAAAATGTAATTCTTGTACAATCCACACAACAAAACACAGGATACATATATTCCCCTCTTGGTATTCCAGTAGTTGGGTAGTTAACCTTTTGCTGCTATATGCTGAATCAGGATTACACCTTCTAGCATATGCAGTATATTGTCCAACAGGCTATGTTACTTTATGTGCTCCGTCCCACCACAGATTCCAATTGGTGTACAGCAAACGGTCACTAGGCAGTTTAAACCAGTCACATTTCCAAAACTCCACCTACATAGACAAAGCCAAACCTCTGGCCCCTGCTTAACCAAACAAAAGAGGAGAGAAAGAAACGTGCTGAGAGATCCCACAGCGCTGGACAATGACACAGTGTGGATTGGACATGTGTGAATGCGAGTGAGCTGAAAGAGAGAAAGCCAACAGAGAAGAGGCAATGCTTGCAATGGCTCTCTGTGTTGATATTTCTACAGCATCATACAAGTCTGAGTCACAGGCACATTCTCCAGCCTGAGTTACTAGAGTTCTGACTAACTACTCACAGTGGTAAAATGTCAAATTTTCTTTGCTGACATCTACCTGTCCTTTGAGTATTGTTATAATGTGTGGTGAGGACAAAGTTTAAATGGAGTAGTATATACAAAAATGCTTTAGAATATAATACCTAGGGAGTAAAAACTCCATGCCATTTCCTTTTGTACTCAATGTTGCAAACAAATGCAGGTAAGTGTGTGAAATCAATATTGTCCTCCATAGGACATTTAATCACAAACACTTTTATTAAATAAAATGTAGTTGTCTCTAATGGCCATTTTCCTGCCATTCTGTAGCTGAGGTGTGTGTCTGATTCTGTGTGTGGACATGTGAGTCTACCTGGCACCCTTGCAATATTTCCAGCCTGGACTAATGCCTTTAGCAGCCAGCTGCAGCCTGTATGGGGTGCAACAGGAAACACATAGCTGTCATCAAAACACACTACACTGGCCAGGGGTCTTGGTGACAAAAAAAAGGGGTTTAATTTATGCAGTGATTATGTTTTCATGATCCCAAGGAAGGCTGGTGATTCACTGTCATAGACAGAGTTGATTTCTAGTTTTCATTTTATATTTTTTTATGGGAGTGAGAAGGTTAAAAAAATCCAGCGGTAACATACTCTACATTGTAAGAAAGTGAGCAGGGCTGCGTCTTTGCTTCAACTTTGCATGGAGTGGGAGCAGCAGTCACAGATGGTGAACAAATGTTCTTTTGAAGGAGCGTTGCACAAGACTTGGTTCTCGCACGGCCCAGCAGTGAGCTAGCTTTGCTGCAGATGGTTTGAAAAGCAGCCACCAGCAAACACGCTCGTGGCAGACGTGACTTCTCCCATCAAATTTGTGATGCAATGCAACTTGAAGAGTGGGACGCATGTTTGATTTATTGCATTTTCCACTTTGTTTGTGGCCGAGCACTTGCCAAATCATTTTACTCATTGATTAGTATTGATCAGAGAAGCTTCGACATGGCCTTGTAAATAGTGAATGACTCAGTCTCATTATTTCAACATCATCACCTTAAACTGAATTGTACATTTTCTGAGGGCTTTATATGTCTGTTTATCATATATTCATTTGGAATAAATCTCCACCATGTGTAATTAGCGGCTATTAGAAATGGCTGCTAGCAGCACCGTGTCTGGTCAGCATGCACTGTTTTCAGAGAAAAGGTATAAAAACATAACGACTTCAGTAGAACTAATGCTATTTCCATTACATCTGGGATATTTCATCTCACACTGAATTACAAACCAGATTTTACTCACAAAATTGCGGCGCAGGCCATTAACACATAATTAAGTGGTGTGAATAATGGCTGTGTGTATGAAATACAAGCATTTGGACGACATTGACTTTTTAAGTTTTATGTGTCTTAAAGAAACTCAGAAAATTTATGTAATATGTCTGGGAATTGTTGGGCAAGGTGGACGGTTTCCAACTACATATGAGCTGGCAAGTATGTTTCGTTTTGACAAAACAGTAACAATGCTATGCCTCCTTCGTATTACTTTGAATCTCCCCTCACACTTAATATCAGACACTTTAATATTTGATATGTTGCCACAGACAAAGTCCTTATAACAGATAGGCCCTCAAAATTATGACTACACAGATGAACCTCATTATCTATGTTGGGATTTACAAAACCAAAGTCAAACAAAACCGATCAGGCAAATGTGATAGAGCTGTAGGCAAATCGTCATAGAGCAACTCTGAAAACACAATGCCAGCAAACACACTGCCAGGACCTGACCTGTTGTCATGAAGATTACATTAATGTGAGAGCATGCAATGACTGAGAATTCTTCTAATGAATGAGTTAGGATTAATAAAAAGATTGGACCATGAGCAGAGGGGGAGACGGGAACAAGGAATGAAGAGGGTCCAAAAAGGGTTGCCCTTGTGTGCAAACAGTGGTGCCCATTGTTTTTGTGAGTAGGTGTTTTGGTCTGGATTGGTGGGCCCGGTACTGTAATTGCTGTTCGGAATGTCAGCCTGGTTAAAGGATGTGCTCTGACAACTGGGTGTCATTGTCCAAGTGCACTCCAACGCCAGAACTCTGGAGTCAAGGACAACAATTAAGATTATGAGCTTTTATTAGCCAATTTAGTCCGTGTGTCTCCATGGGAAGCGCATCCAGCACAGAGAGTCATTTGACTGACTGGTCTGAATGTACAACAACCATGTGATGTCTGTCTTGAGAATTAAGCTAATTTGTGTAGTATACATGCATAGTATCCTTGTGTCTAAGGGTTTGCCCATTTATATATGTGCGGGTAGGGTCAGGGTATGGTATTGCTATTCTCTGTAATGGACACGCTGTTTGTGTAAAGTTTTTTTTAACCTTTTTCTTTTAATCTTTAAATACTACCCAACAGTTATATCCAATCATAATAAATTAGTCTACTTTATGTCCTAACCCCTAATTGTTCAAATCACAGACAGTGTTTTCACCATTGGGATCAAACATCGCCTTTGCATGAATGTATGCCAGGTATAGCAGAGGCCCGGCACTGCAGAGCTCTAGCTTGCTAATCCGAGTCTGAGTTGGCGAGTTGTGGTTACATTTATGAAAGTTGCCCTTAGATCCAAATAATAATGACTGGCTTCCTTTATTACTTTATAACTTTTGGTAACTCTGAGCTAGTAAAAGTTGCATTGCGCGTGTGCTTATATGTATAGTCATGCTGCCAGGATGTTCTAAAATATAATCACTGCACTTACTATCATCATAGGTTAGTTGCCAAGTCGTATGGATGCAAATGCACACATTGTGCAACCACGATCTCTGTCTCTCTTTTTGTTTCTCACTCTCTCCCCCTATCTCCCTCTGTGTCTATGTCTCTGTCAAACAAGCTTGGAGACTCATTGTTCTGCAGGAAATGCTCTCACCATACAGACTGCAGGCTTGTATACTCTAGATTTAACCTTATAATAGCGTCACCGCCAGTTAACCAACCGGCTTCCGCTTGCTTTATGTTGAAGCCCCATTACAAATACAGAATAAACTTTGACAAACCGCGACTAGCTAGGCTCTCTCAGAAAAGCTCAGCAGAGGCAGAGGAGATAGAAATTGAGGAAGCAACAAAACATCATGTGTGTTTTAAAAATATTTTATCTTCTGTGTTTGGCAGTTTGCTTCAAGCCTACATGAAGCTAAAAAGGTAGATTTGTTTGGCATCTTCTGCCTTGAGGCCTTTGGGCTTCCAGACACTGAGAGGGCCAAAGGGAGAGCAGCTGCTGCCTCTGCCCCTCATAAAGACTGACACATATTTACTTGCATACACATGTGGAGGCACTCGCTGTCTCTCTCTTTTTCACAAACACATGCACAGACACACACCTTAGGGAGCAGAGGGAGAATGGTATTCCCTGCAATGGATGGTGCAGGTGTGAGGATGTTGCGATGCGGGAATTTCCATGGCCATGAAATATGCAGGCTATAATGGCGGGGCCAACAGTAGCTTCAGCTTAACAACATGTATCTAGAGGAAGGGGCTTTTACTGGCCAAGAAGCACACCTGCCCTATAAATATCTTCTCCCCCTTTACTCACCTATTTCTTTGTTAAATGTAACCCCCTTCCCCCCTCCGACTCATCCATCTCTACACTAACATATCTGTTTAAACAGCTATATACATTCTAGAATTCATTAACTTTACACTGTATTGTGAACACAACAACATACAACTTATAACTGGAGGATCAGTGGACCACTACTAAAGCTTTGTTTTCTTGCAATTTTGAGGGTAATTTAGCAGTGACGGATTTATTTATCCAGCAGTTGCTTCTCTGATCTTTTTATCTGTCCTGGAGGCTGAGAATAGGCCTGACTATCAGCATTGGTGCACAGCATCGTCAGTATCTCCTCGGCTTTTCTCATTTCATTAGGAGTCACTCAGCACTTTAGAGAAACATTCAATTACGCTCCAATGGTAATTAAATGTTCCTCAAATGAGTTCATTTAAATCATCTTCATTTGGGCTTCAGTCGGGTTTTTAATGCCGGGTGCTCAGCGCAGGGCTCAAATGAACATTAAGCGCATCACCCACTGGGAGTGTTTGAAGGGCCATGCTCACAATCACAGTCAGATGACATTTTAACCAGCTTAGCAGCGTAACAATTGAGAAGACATCATTATTAGGAACAGACACAGGCCGCAGGATTCAAAAACACAAAGGCCTTAATAATATTTGTAATGATACTGGTAGCACAGTGAAGGAAGTGATGCACATTTGCAGGTCAGAGATGGCTCTGATTAAGATAATTCCCAAACCTTGCGATTTGAATGTTGCAATTACTCTTTTTGCTGTAAGACCAACCGTTACCTGTGATTACTTAGCTCACTTTATTAGATTATGTCTGATTTGGTATGGGTGATAGGAAGGATCTGAGAGGGGACAAAACTCATCCACTCACGTTTCATTGTGACAAAGGTTTCTTTCATAAAGGTTTAAATTGAATAACAATAAAATATTTAAATGTCATTACAAATCCCACAATTAGAAATGGCTGAAAATCAGGACCAGAGTTTTAAAGTTGCAGGATATTGTGGGAAAAGTTTAATGTGGTTAGCCAGCCAGCACAAAACTTTCTGCTTGCTCCTTCTTCCGTAGTAGGTTTCCTTTCACAAATCAGTCCATGCACCCTAAATGGCGCATGTTTTTTTTTCTAGTGGCTAATACATTGCTGTAAAAGCTGTAAACTCTTTTCCTGTGATGTTAACTTCTGACTGGAACATAAGTACATTGTATTCACGTAACATAAACTTTTAATCACCTCTATTGTGTGGTAAAAGGTCCACCTTCTACCACAATGGCCCAACCCTGTAATATCCAACATAATAAATGTAATAATTACGTGTTGGTGAAATAACTGTAAATCATTTAATGACCCTACAAGGCGAGAGTTATTTTTAAAGGGGGATTCATCAATATTCTCCAGGGGTACACGAAGAAAGGTCAGAAAATATCTCATTATGCTATGAGCATGTGCGTGAGTGTCCCCCTATGTGCGTTTGAGTAACCATGCATGCATTTTGGGAGTAGGTTTGTGTCTTTGGGTCTACTTGAGTGTTTTTATTTACTTGTTTGTGTGGGGGTGATGATGTGTACTGTAACTGGAGATATCTTTGATATCAGAGGAGCACAACATCATCCATACATAAATATGCATCCACCTTTCATCACCGAGCAATCATCCGTCTGAAAAACTAAAAAACTAAAATAAAAATAAAAACTTTTTTTGAAATAAAATAATGATATGTGCAACCTTCTTTGTTATTTAAGAGAAGCAAAAGACTTGAGGCCCCTTAACAGACTGTGTTGGTAACCTTTCTAGGAAATCTGTGACGTTTATCAAACTGTGGTTTAGGCAGACAGCCATTGCTCCCGTACAGTATGTCTTCACTAAGTAAATGGCCTATTGGCATATTTGACTAACACAAAGAGATGGTCTCATTAAGTTCAGTGTAATGAATGTAAAAGATGAGGAATGACTAGGAAAACACAGTAGTTAAAGTAATATACAAGAGTTAAACGCCAACAAACATTAGGACATTAGGTGTGATTGTTTGCTTATGTACATGTGGTTATGTGGTTAGTGTGTTATCTTCTACCCTTACCACCTCGCATACACACAAAAACTCACAAAACATTTCCTTTTTCTACACATTTTAATCTGCTAGACAATAGAAGAAAGGGCAAAGAGTCTTCAGCTCTAGGATATAAAGTCTTGTTCTTTGATATTTCTATTGGATCTCTGCTGTAATTAGCTTGCTAACTCTCTGTAATGGAGAAAATTATACTGTATTGTTAGTGTCAGTTCCAGGCTACAGTAGCTCAAGGGCACAGGAGCAGCTGGGGGCTGAGGCTAGAGACTTGCCACAGACTTGTGTAGGAGGAGACAACTCCTGCATACATTGCTACAATTCCTTTTGACCCAGTATACTGTAGATAATTTAAGATGGAAACAATATTATGAATGCATATACAGTACATGCAATCTAATGCAAACCAATACAATATCTCCACTAGACCTCTGAAGTTGTTCGGTGGTATCGAGCACCAAGATGTTAGCAGCAGATCTTTTAAGTTCCATTTGTTGCAAGCAGGGGCCTCTATGGATCTGACTTGTTCGTCCAGCAAATCCCACAGATCCTTGACTACATTGCGATTTTGGGAATTTGGATCAAAAGTCAACACCTTGAACTCCGTGTTGTGTTCCTCAAACCATTCCTGGATCACTTTTTACTTTGTGGCAGGGAGCATTATCATGCTGAAAAGGCCACTGCCATCAAGGGATACCATTTCCATGAAATGGTATACATGGGGTGCAACAATGCTTAGGTTGTATGTGTCAAAGTAACATCTGAATGAATGGCAGGGCCCAAGGTTTTCCAGCAGAACATTGCACACACACCGACTATCCACGTGATGTAAAAGAAAACATGACTCATCCGAACAGGCCACCTTCTTCTATTGGTCTGTGGTGTAGTTCTGATGCTCAACTGCCCATTTTAGTTGCTTTCGGCAGTGGACAGGGGTCAGCACTGCTACGCATCCCCATATGCAAAAAACGACGCCCTCTGTGTCCTTCCACCTTTCTATCAGAACCAGCAATTACATTTTTCAGCAATTTGACCTACAGTATCGTGCCTGTTGGATCAAACCACACGGACCAGCCTTCACTCCTCACGTGCATCGATGAGCCTTGGCTGCCCATGACCCTGTCACTGGTTCACTTTTGATAGGTACTGACCACCGCAGACCGGGAACCGCCCACAAGAGATGCAGTCTTGGAGATGCTCTGACCCAGTCGTCTAACCATCACAAGTTGACCCTTGTCCAAGTCGCACAGAGCCCATTTTTTCTGCTTCTAACACATCAACTTCGAGGACACAATGGTCACTCACTGCCTAACACATCCCACTACTGACAGGTGACATGGTAACAAGATAACCCGTGTTATTCACTTCACCGGTCAGTGGTCATAATGTTATGGCTGATTGGCGTATACAGGTAAACAGGCACGCTCAAACATCACACACAACACACATACATACATACACACAGATGAAAGTCTAAGACGGTGAGAGCATCGAGGACATCTTAAGGACTCTCAGAAAGCTATACAGCAGTTAATACACTATTAAATTGCTATACACATTAACCTTACACATGACAGTAAACCAATACATTATGTTCATGTGAATGTAATTATGGCTAATATGCAAGCCACTCTGCCAACTCTTGTGCAATATTGACCAGTCTTCTTCGATTACTCTACATGTGGTGAACAGAGAAGCCCACATTTATAAGCCACACAGTATTAATTAGCAACCATGTTATTTAACTTGACAAATATTCAGTTGGAAGAGGAAGCGGAATAAATGTGAGAGATTAAACCTCAGAACTCTACGTCACCCCTGGTCATGTGACACTGAGACCGTCTAGAAAACGTGTGTGGGTCTGCTGTTCACAGCACTGTAACACATTCATTGGTTTACTGCTGGTGCCTCAGCACAGCTCAAGCCACAGAACTGATACAAGCTTGGGGTTAGAGTTCTCCAGTCACACAAAGCCCACTTGCTGTAGGCTACCAAATACTTTCCACCAGTGTCAGAGAGGCCATCCAAAATCCACCTCAGACTACAGATCTGCTCTCCCCCTGACCTTGTTTTGTCTGCTCTGTCCTCTGTTGCACCCTTCCCAGCCTCACCCACCTTCCAACTAATGGATTAAGGTAATTATGACATGGCTGTGCCCACATTCTGTTGGTGGGGTGAAAATTGATATTCCACCTTTGCTGTTCTCACTAAACTGTTGATGAAATTGCATTGCCCCAGAGCAATACCAGCTCGTCACCTTAGTAGATATGTAAAGCACGGGTTGGGTTTCTTTCTTCGTCATTATAAAGTTAAAAAAAGCGCTCAAAGTGTTTTTGCCATATTTGTAGCTATGTGACTCTATTCTTTTACCTACGCTGCCTGTGTGTTTGCAGGTGCTATCAGGTTTCAGCTATTCACCAATACAGACATGGATACAGTAATATGCTCAGGTTAGGGGCGGCTCACAAAAGTGTTGGAATGCAAAAGAGGCTGATTAGATGGCCTTATCCAGCCCTGTCTGGAACTGAACAACCCCCACAACCTCTCTCTCACACACACACACACACACACACACACACACACAGACAGGCAAACACCTAGTCTAACAGACACACAGCAAACAACTCACTGACCTCTGCTCTTTCCACTCAGTCGCCTCTTTCGCTCACTAGAATGACTACCTCCACCACTAATACTCTAATCTAAATGACACTCTTCATGTTATTGCTGACTTTAGGTTAGAGAATTGAATTTGTTTACATTTCAAAAGTATTTTCTGAGGAGGTTATCGCAAGCTATTGACAGATGTCTTGCCTATCTCCACAAACATAAAAGAAGTCAAGTGTCAGTCCAGACAAGCAGTCAGTACAATGGAAGTATAATTCCTGACTTCCTCCTGTGCTAGCTTCTTTCACCCGGGGCATGTACCCTGGTGTTTGCTTCAAACGAGTGATTCTGATTTATTTTAAAACTTTGCCTGGTCTGTGGTGCAAAGAATATTAGGTAAAACACTTGTGTTGAACCAAACCAAGTATCCTGCCATTACGGGACAAGCAAGTGCACATATACAGTACATAGTGTGGAATAACAAAAGCTGACTCCTTCTGCTATTTTAATGTCTCAACACTTTGCATTGTGGGGTTTTGCTTTAAGCAAAGTTTGTAGACTTCTGGAAAGTGTTCATAAAGAGTTTTTAAAAAGCTCTCAATAACTTGCCAATTTCACAGAGAGACAGCCCTGAGTCCTCGCAGGCTAATCAGGAGGGTCCATCACAATTTGTAAGTGTGTCAAGAGGAACTTTAGATCTCATCCCTGATCACTTTAATGTGTACCAATAGTATACTATTTATGCCAATAAACTGACAAGAGGGTGGTGGGAAAGTGGTTTGAATCTGGGACCAACAACTTACAAAACAAGAAGTCATCTTGTGATATTAAATCCCACAAAAGACTGCAAATAAATAATCCATCTTACCACATTTTTGTAATTTCAAAATAGGCCATTACACCAGTGGTTAATGGCATATTTTAAGGCTTTAATAACAATAAAATGTTCCAAGGAAACTCTTAAGGATAAGAGTTTGGATCTGCAAACGTACATGTTTCACGTTGTAAAAAGTGCGTTTACTGTCTCTGACTTAGTCATTCTAAACTCTGTGCTTCAGTGCACCACACTCTTCTGTTTCATGTGGCTTCCGAGGTTTCAAAAATCCTTTCTAAAGTACAAAAAATGGGATTGACCCTTTTAATGATATTGTAATGTTTCACATCTTTGTCTTGATCTTCCCCCTCATCATGGAAGCCTCTTCCTTCCTGGTTTGATAAGTTCTCTTCACAGTGCCCCGCTCCTCTCCATGTAGATCTCTCTCAGCTCTGCATCATCAATAACTTCAAAGGAACAAAAGCAGCTAAATTAGGTCCGCCACTTTCTTCTGTCATGACTAATGAGCTCTCCCTTCGTTTGTGTATTAGTCTCGCTCTGCTGTGGCTTTACCCCAGGGAACGGACCACTGCTGCGCCTTCCCATGAACAGGTAAGCCCAAACAGACAACAAGGCAAAAGAATGGAAATAGAAACAATAGGGTTCTACTTGAGTTTTGTTTGAGCCACACACACAGAGTTGTATTAACTTGCAAGCAGATGCATCCATTTACCCCATTATTAGAACATTCAGTAACTGGCAATGATACTTGTGTGTGTGGTTAACTTAACTTTTGTGTGTTTCATAAACAGTCTGCTAACCTTTCTGCTACATAAGGAAGCAGCAGCAGAAAAATATTTAACATATTAAATTTTGTGTTTCACAATTATGTCTTCATTGCAAGCTGTCATTGTTAAAATATACAGCATCTGTTAGTATGTTTATGCACTTCCTAAAGCAGTTGTGACATCACATAGGCACACAACATAGAGAGACAGACAGTGTTTCCACTAAATTTAAAACAGAGACAACCGAAAGACACTATCTTAGCTAAAGTTTTGGGCGCTTATAGAGAAATGTTGAACTCCTTATGGTTATGAAAATATCTGACTGATTGGCAGGATCATCTTCCACAGCTTTTGGCAGCAGGGACTTGACTGGTTTGGCCTATCATTAAGTAGTGTGCACCCAGGAATCTAAAAATACTAAAAATACACAGCGTCGCAACGATGAGATCATACACTTGGAGGGAGAAGGAGAGAGAGAGAGAGAGAGAGAGAGAGAGAGAGAGAGACTATGATTATAGGCTTTTGTCACAGGAAAGAAATGGTTATTTGTCAGCACCATGTCAAAAGAGAGGCCACAAAAGAAATCAACACTGACTGGCCAAAGAGACCAAGCCTTAGTTCAGCTTAGATCACTCTTTTCCCAAACAAATTGCATTATCGCTGAATGAGAGAACCGCCATGTGTACTCGGTTAATTGCATTAATGTAGATACAACAGGGGACTGAAATGTAAGGGTTTAAGTCCCATACTAAAGTAATGTCATCCTTGTGATGAATTCAGGTAAATGCATAGGAATCAAGCTGGATAAATTAATTACACTCGCAAGCCTGTCTGCTGAAACAATATGTGTCAGTATCACTTCACACCAGCAGTCAAATTAGGTGTCTGTTCTGTAAACGTATGATATAAAAAACATAAAAAGAGCATCACAAGGCCCTGTGCCCTCAGGCTAAGATAAAATATTCTTCACAGTGTTTGATCCAAATGGTTAAAACCCATTATGACCTCCCAGCTATACAGGACACAGTGATATGGGAACTAGGAATCCCCAGGCTGCCTTATGTTACTGGTGTTGTACGTGAGTCAATTGAAAGTAGGAGACCTCTGAACTGAGATAAAGTGTACGAGAGAGGTTTATATGACTCCATAGAAACGCCTGGGCCAATGCTTAGATAAAGGGATTTTTATGGCTGTGATAGGCTACATAATATCAGTTAGGGTGGAACGCTGGGTTCTATGGTATTCACTTTCACTGACATGACCTCTTCCCCACAGGTTTGACTTTCTTTGAAATCCACAGGGAGTATTGTATATTTTCCCCTAATGAAATTTTAAAAAAAAAGATACACCTAATTTGTATGTTTGTGTGTGTTTTGCAAACAGCATGTTTATCATCCCTTTACATCTTTTATTCTTTGTTTGAAATGTGTGTGGGCTGGTACACTGTTTGAAAGGGGAATCCCATGCACTACCATGTCCAAAAGGTGGCAGTGTTGAGTTTTATAATGCTGCGCAGAGGCATAACGACTCACTTCAATCCACCTTTCATCTTTTTAGTCAGTTGTTACTGAAGTTGACATTCAGCATAGTTCATATATGCCACTCGTGTTTTATATAGTTATTGGTGCTCTGAAATAGCCGATATATACGGTATTGTCATTAATAAGTTGGAGTAGGTTTTGTAGGAGACGAACCAAATATGATATTCTGCATTAAAAAATAAAATAGCTACAAAATACAAAATATTGTAAGACATAAAATTAAGCAGCCTACATAAGCAAATAATTAAATGTTCACTATAAATGAAAAGGTAAACAGTTATTCACTTTTCAGTTACTCACATTTTTGTCGATGCAAACATTTAGATCTATTTATCTATATATCTATATATCTATATCTATCTATTTCTCTCTCTCTCTCTCTCTCTCTCTCTCATATATATATATATATATATATATATATATATATATATATATATATATATATATATATATATATATATACACATATTTATAAACTATCTCTATTTTCCTGTCTTTTCTCCATATCTTCACGATTAGGACTTGTGTTTTAAAGCATACACGCCTCCCTTAAAACAAATTCAGCTCGGGTAAATTGTTGCTCGACATAAAAATGGAGATTAAAATTACGTCCATAGAGTTAAGAGTTAAGAGTCTGTGTCCCAGCTGACAGTCAGCTGATGGCCTTTGACAGTTGCGAAAAGTTTTGTTTCTGTAGGCTACTAATATGTTAATTAGCTATCGGAGTGTGCGACCCTATTGGCTCTTCGTCCGAGTCAATTTCCCATTTCCAGCCTGACGTCAGGGCAGCTACAATGCTCTTAAACTCATCTGCTGTGTGATCCTTCTAAAAAATCGCCCCACCAGCCATCGGCTTATAACGTGCGAGGCTGCATTTACTCCCCAACTTTCGGCTTTTCTCTCTTTCCGCGTGCGCAATGTACTCATGAGGAAACTGTAAAGTGTTAAATGTTTGAAATACAAAACCGCCGAATTTCACATGCTGAAAAAGGACTCCGCTACTCGTGCGCGCGGCACTGGTGTGTCTGTGCAATAGACTCTGCAAAGAAAAACTACTCTCACACGCCTGCAAGTCCGTGGCTGCAAAAAGGACGCTGAAAACCCTACATTTTCAGATTCAAGACAAACGCTTAAAAATCAAACTGGCTCACGTTCTTCCCAACCAACCCAGTTTGACAGCTGCGCTTCACCCCGTTTGGAGGACTGTCAGCAGCAAGAGGATGGCATCAGAGCTGGCAATGAGCAACTCCGACCTGCCCACCAGTCCCCTGGCCATGGAATATGTTAATGACTTCGATCTGATGAAGTTTGAAGTGAAAAAGGAGCCGGTGGAGCCCGATCGCAACATCAGCCAGTGCAGTCGCCTTATCGCCGGGGGATCCTTGTCTTCCACCCCGATGAGCACGCCGTGCAGCTCGGTGCCCCCTTCCCCAAGCTTCTCGGCACCCAGTCCGGGCTCGGGGAGCGAGCAGAAGACACACATAGAGGATTTCTACTGGATGTCCGGTTATCAACAACAGCTGAATCCAGAGGCGCTGGGCTTCAGCCCCGAAGACGCTGTCGAGGCGCTGATCAACAGCACTCACCAGCTCCAGTCGTTTGATGGCTATGCCAGGGGCCAGCAGTTTGCTGGCGCAACCGGAGCAGGAGGCACCATGGCCGGGGAAGAGATGGGGTCCGCCGCGGCGGTGGTCTCTGCAGTCATCGCTGCGGCAGCCGCTCAGAACGGAGGGCAACACCACCACCACCATCACCACCACCACAGCAGCAGTCACCACCAGGCACCTGGCGTCCAGTCCAACAGCAGTCCTGGGACAATTCACCCACACATGCGCTTGGATGATCGGTTTTCAGACGACCAGCTGGTCACCATGTCAGTGCGGGAGCTCAACCGGCAGCTACGAGGGGTCAGCAAGGAAGAAGTGATCAGATTGAAACAGAAGAGGAGGACCCTAAAGAACAGAGGCTACGCTCAGTCCTGCCGGTACAAGCGGGTCCAGCAGCGGCACGTCCTGGAGGGAGAGAAGACGCAACTCATCCAGCAGGTCGATCACCTAAAGCAGGAGATCTCCAGGCTGGTCCGGGAGAGGGACGCGTACAAAGAAAAGTATGAGAAGCTCATCAGCAACGGCTTCAGAGAAAATGGATCCAGCAGCGACAACAACCCTTCATCCCCGGAGTTTTTCATGTGAGTCTCGACATTATCGTGAAAAAAAGAATGAGTTACTCACCCCCCACTTTAAAAAGTTTTCATTATGAAACTTTTTTTTTTATTTGGCGCAAAAGCCTACTAGACCAACAACTAATTTGTCAACTTTTTTTCATTTTATAATTTTTTTTGAAAACGAGAGTTTGCTCACGTCTGCGACTGTTTTTAGATTTTGAAGGCTTTGTCATCCGTGTTTTTAATTTTGGAGAGGCATATTCAGAAAACTTTCATCTACTTTTTGCTATCATACTCAGTATATCATGCATAGCCTGTTTGTCAAGTTTTTTTTTCTTCATCGTTGTTCATTAGATTTGCAGTGTTTGAGTAAAATATGATTTTTGAAAAGTTGATCCAACTTTATGCCGCAGTAGGCTATACAGAGTGCGCATGCAAGCACTACGTATACTCCTGTGAAGTTCATCAACTTGCCCTTTTCCCATCATTTTACTTTTAATTCAGTGTACAGACTCCTGTCAAAACTGCATCCACCGACAATATGTTTTTGGTCTTTTTTTACCTTTCTTTTTTTTGTCTGCCAAACTTGGAGGATTGCGAGCCTGCCGTTTGACGCCATCTCATCTCATGCGTTTGCTTGCTATTGTGTTGAGCAAGAAAAGACTATATTCATTACAAACTATTCATTGTTTCTAAAGATATGTGTTATTGAACTGCCCTGCATGCTGGACATGTAGCTATGTTTTTTTTCTTTTTGTGCTTGAAGATGTCCTTTTTGTCGGATGACTCCAGCATGGCATTCATACTTCATTTATGGCCTCCTCACTTTTTTGGGACAGCAACAAAAAAGTGACAGGACTTCCCACTCCCCCTTGTAATCTATACAAGTGCATTTCAGCTGTGTTGAAGTGCACCACCCTCGGCTGTCATTAGGCTGCAGTGAATGCGCTATGCATTCCTGGTGGAAGTTGATCGGCGGGGATCCTGGTGCAAGGGGGACAAGAAAAGACTTCACTATTAAGGAATTCGCCAATCTCTTTCCTGGAAGTTTAGTCTGTTGCTTAAAGCCTATATTGTTATTTAAAGATATTCCATTTTGCATTTGACAACCTTTGAGTAATTTTAAAGCGTAATTTAAGTACAAAGTTTTATATATAAGTGGCAAGAGATAACGTGCTACAGGTTGAAGCATATAGATTATTCGGATGATTAATAAGGACATTGCTGCACAAAAAGTATTTTTTAACATTGGTGTAGAGAAATTGGCTCGGCTCCAATTTATACAATGAGCAGTATTGTGCTTTTGCAGCATGTGCTTCAAACAGAAGTGTGAGAGCTCTCTTGGTCTCGCCACACATCTCACTATTGTATTTCAAAAGGTATTGTTGAAGAGAATTCTCACAGCCGAAGTCAAAGTAAATTGCCATGTTTTTGGAAATGTGTGTCTTCAACGAACTGACCTGTTTTGGACTGAAATGCACTAAAAAATCTCGCCTGTAATCACGTGGAAGTTAAAGGAAAAGTTAGTTATTCTCCACATCTCAAGAAGATATGTTTGACTTTCTGTTACGACTTAATTGTAACATTTTGATACTTTATTATCAGTTCAGGAGAGACTGTTGTTTTGTCTTAAACGAACTCAATATTTGCAAAGCAATAACAATTATTATAATCAATAATGTCTGGACATTGTTAGATCGCCAGGGATTGACACCCTGCATGTACAAAACGAGGGAGTACCATTCGCCAATAAATCTTGAAAATATGTTAATTAATCTTTCTTCTTATATATAGTATATATATATATTTTGCTGTGCAAAATTATTTCACTCACTAACCATATGTGATGTTCATATGTGTTCGTTTTTTTCATTTCATACAATTAAATGATATGCAATAAATGTATGTAATTGTCTTCACTAAGTTTCTCACTTTTCTTTTGACTTGTCCTGAGATTTTTTGCTTTTGTGATTGAAACTAGAATGGAAACACGATGGAGGTTACTGCACTACAGTTTAACACTGTTTATATTTGCTGCTGTCACCCTTGTTAAAGTGTTTTCTTCCAACTATCATTTAATAAGTGGCCACCCTGACCAAATGAGAAACATTTTTTTGCAAAAGTTATTTATAAATTTACCCAAACAGATGAAGCAAATATTGCACAGCAATTTGGGTTGAGACACATCTTTCCATTTTGACCCTTGAGTGCTGCATGTAAAAATGTGGAGATCCAAGTCCGGTGTTGTAGATAAGTTGATGGAACCACAGACAAAGATGAAGACAGGCAGTGGCCTACATTTGAATGTACTATTGTTCCCACACGCTATTGTCTGATACAGGTTAAATTAAACTGTATCAAAATACAATAATCCCAAAACGCAGTCTTAAGACTGAAACCTTATTTGTTTGCCATTATTTTAACTCCATTCCCATTCTAAATCATCTTTTTGATCAAATGGTTATGCATAATGAGATTATCTTTGCAAATTTTATTTAAAGTATTTTGGCACATGAATTAATTCCTCATTTGTGATTATGGAAGCCCATTATGATTTATATGATTACATCTTGTTAATCTTACTGTTAAATGTGCCCTTTGATTCGTGTATGTGTATGGGACTCTCTCTCTCTCTCTGCCTGTAAGTGCTTGTGTGTGTGGGTGTGTGCATGCATGTCTGTGAACTTAGGTGTGAATGTAAATGTGTTTCCTTAAATGACAGTATATAAGGACCACATCTCTATGTGAATTTCTCGTGGCTATGCGTGTTCTACATTTGAACCCTCCATTTGCCCTTTTTCATGGGCTTGCTTCCTGATGTAAGTGTGTGTGTAGCGTCTCCGCTGTCTGTGTTTTCCGAACACTGTGTGCTCACTGTCATTAGCCTATCATCGTTTGGCTTTCCCGATTTCACCCGCTTTATCCTGTTTGTCAGTGGGGCCTGGATGTTGGACTGGAGCGGACATGCTTTCGGAGAGGGTGGTGCAGCGAGGGCACAGTCATGTCAGGCATGTGAGGGGGTGCTGGAGAAGGTGCCAGTGTAAGTCTGCCGCTGCGGTGGGCAGAAGACCCAGTTGTGCGTTGCAGTTGGTGTTTAGACAACTCTTTTTGACTTATTTCAACATAACCTTTGCACTGCACTGGTGCGCTAATTGAAAAGGTCACTTTTCTGAAAGACTAGAGGAAAAGTTTGTAAGTTCTGGGAGAAGGAGTTGCCTTGTGGGCATCTTGTTTCACTGTTCCAGAACAATTTGTTTGTTAGAACAGGAAGACCAATGTGCCAAAATACACTTTGAAGAAACACTAAGGTTTCTGAGGGCAGATTCAGTCCGGATTTGTGAGCTTTTTGCAACTTAGCCACAGTTTGTTTGAGCAAAGGGTATACACAAAGGGCACCTTTCATAAAAATGAACGCACTGTCACAAAGCACAAAGCGTGATGATCTATTATACAGTATGGACAGTAGTATTTGCAGTTATAAATTCCACACTTGCTAAATTTACAAAACAAAAGACATTTTCTGCACCATCTGTCAATGATGAGGTGTTACACAGCTCATCAAAAAAAAGAAGAAGAAAGAAGCCAGTTTTAACCCAACACTTGTATCCCACTCTGTTTTGTGTGATTTCCTCTAAGGTGCTCGCGGCTGCTGTGGTGGCTGATTTGCCCAGAGTGAGGGGAGAGACTGAGACAATAGTCGGGCTTGGGCTGAATTAAATGATTTTGCTGATGATTAATAGTGGTGCGGGCCACTGGCTCCCGCGATGTAGAGATGATAAATCGTGAGTGCAGCTCCTTGCAGCTGTGCCAGTGTTGGGTCTTAGCATGCACACACCATGCAATTTACAGCCAAGCCGTTCTCCTTCTTCCTCAATTTATCTAATTACATCTATTTCATCTAAGCAGTAGCGCTGCTCTATTTTGATATTTCATATTAACCACAACAATGTATTGAGTGACTTCAGGGAGCGATAACTGTTTGCCCCCACCACCCCCTTTACAGAACATGTTTATGTTCTTGCCATTTCAAAGAGAAAACATTTTTTTTCTTTATTTAGAAGTAAGCCTTTTCTTCTCTAAAGGCCGTGAATTTGTGTGGTGGGTTTTTTGATGTGTTTAGAGTGGCATGTAAAAAATGAAAATTTGGTTTCTGTCTGAGTTCTGTTAGACTCTTTAGCTTGTTTATTTTGATTGTTTCCTTATTGGTATAGATCAGTTAGCCCTCTAATGTCCATGCACTGGAACTGGAAACACACTCAACACATAGAGACTAGAAATGAAAACACATGCACCAGCTCAAATGCAAAAACACATACAAACAATAAATTGCCCTCCATAGATTTGCCCCAGCATTGTTTCACAGCATGATGTTCCTTGAGTTCCACCGTATAATGGCATTTATGATTCAAAGACTTCGTTCTCACAGCTAAATGTTATTTGCGTGAAGAGGGATCTGATTTGCAAAAAAATGTTTCTTGTTATATCTGTGGCACCAGTGCGCAATGTTTATGTAAGTGATAAATCTATCGATTTTCCAATGATGCGCTCATATGGAACATTGGTGCTATGCGGGCTGACAGCATGAGATGCAGCACAGTGTTCACTCAAGTAGTAGTACACCAGTTGACAGACCCAAAAATAAGAAGTGGTTGGTCTGAATTGTTACAGGGTTCAGATGTTGCCAGAGGAAGGGCTGGAGAGGATCTGTGGTGTGGCTGCTTGTGTGTGATTCTGCATCTCTTAACTCACGCCGGGCTGTGTGCGAGGTCGATTAGTGCCCGTGCATGCGTATGTGTGTCTCTTGTTGTCTTTTGGAGAAGAGGATGAGTAGAGGTCAAAAGTTACAGCACACAAGGCTGCTCTCAAAGTCATTAGAGTAATCCCTGCCCTGGGGAGCTCATGCTCATTTCCTCTGCCCAGAACCCACTGAATAAGATGTACATGCACATCCGACATGGTACAGTACACAGTAAATTCAGCACTACTCACTGCCATTTTCTTTTTTTTAACCCATTTCCTGTATTTCACCACTGCCTCAGAGAGTTATACTCTTGCAGCATACTTTTGTATGCTGTATATTGTAAGGTTGTTTTGTTGAAGATTTGAACAAAATCCAATCACTTCAACGCAAAAATGTTTTTGTGTGTGTAGGAGGTTTGTTAAGATGACATAGCTCCAAGTACATGACTCAAATACGGTAGGTTTGAATACACAAAAGGTATTTATGTACTTACATGCAGCACAAACATTCCCTACCAAATTGTATAACATGATAGACGTAGCACTGTTTCAAGCTGCTAACATTTTTCTTTTTTCATCCCATTTAGTTGAACAGAAAAAGTAACTGAGTCAAGTGGAAATAAGGATGACAAGCAGCCTTCATAGTGGTTTAACTAATGACAGTAGTATAATGGGCACTGTCCAGTTGTGTTAATGGCACCCATGATGATAAGGGAGAGCAGTTCATTTTATTCTCACACCCACATCATGCAAGGATTGTACAGATGCACTAAAATAACTAGCTGCACTTATGCAAAATGCATTGTTCCTGCTAATGCTGTAGTTAAGGTTTAGTTTTTTTTTATTAAAAAACAACATATAACATCTGAAAAATACCAAGCAATTCAAACTGCGTTCTTTGAAGGAAAGATTTGTACTCATAATGCAGTGACTCCACAATAATTGAAAAGTTTTAATTGAAAACTATTTAAAAAATGGATCTGCTTTTAACATTACAAATAAAAATGAATTCCATGATGTAATTTTAAACATCTGAAAAGATTTACATTCAGATCAGATTATTTAGTTTAACTTTAGTATAGTTTATATAAAGTTATATAGTTTAGTAACTGTAAGGGAAGTGTGCATTTATGATAAAAAGTTAACTTTTGCATGACTTTTAACTCATTCTTTCTTTCTTCTATTATTTTTATCATATTTAATCCTTTTAATGGCTGCTAAGGGTTGAAGCCTTTCCATTCAGACACTAGTCATATTCCTAAAACTGTTGCAAGCCCATCTCAGGGCTTTTCCACTTAAATACTGAAATTATCAAGTAATTTAATTTTAGTATATGTATATTCCATAAAATTAGGATTTTGTAAGAGATTTTTTCTTTGTGACAAACCACAAAACATTTCATCATATATGAGTTTGGTTCTGAAAAACTGCAGTGTAGATAGCGGATATACTGGATGTGCAGGGAGTTTAAAGTAAAAGTAGTCAGGTGTCTCAGCACAACAAGGTGGAAGCCACATCTGCAAATGGTCTGCCCAGATTCATAGCAGATACAGCGACAAAAAAACCCCAAACCAAATCTCGGATTACAGTGTATGTGAGAGGTACGGCAAAGAAACACTCGGTCTTTTTAGAATTAAACAGACGCCAGGGATCAATTTAGATGCTTATTTTATTAGAGTACGTTTTGCTCTTTCTATACATTTCTTTCTTTGTGGCAGAAAGTCACAGCGTGCTTCAAATAGACATTAAGCGGATACGTGTGGTGTCATTAGAGAGTTGTCCTTGAAAGACTGGCTGCAGGTTATGTTGGTAATGAGGTGGTCGGGACTTGCTGGGGTAATTTTATATGTCTGTAAATGGACCCAAACCAAGAGCCTGTGACTTAAATAAATGTAGCACCATCTCTCAGCAGTCCTATTGCACAAAAGGTGACAGAGTAATTATTTTATTGGCATTTTAAGTACATTTTTCACCCCACAGTTTTAAAGCATGCTTTTCTATCAAATGTATAGCTACAGCAGAACAATGCATATGAGGAACACATCCAATGAGGATTAAGTCATTTACAGAGAAGAACAATAATCAATATTCAGCAAATGTTTGTTTTTCCACTGAGAGTATTTTTTCTCATGTTTATCCCCTTAGCACCCAGATTGTACTCAACTATATAATGACGTAGTAGAGAATGGCAAGCTCGGCAGGAGAAATAAAGCATGTCTTACAACATAAATGAGACATTTCCATAAATTATTTGTAAGAGGTGATATGTACAGACATGTCTCCTGTAATCTTGATTCAGCTAGTGCAGTGGGCTTTTTGTCTTTTTTTCAACAAGTTCTTGCCCTTTTCAAGACTGTTGACAAATCTGTTTATTTTTTTCTGCTGTGGTACTAATATCATCTACTGTGCAAAAGTGAGTTATGTGGCATTTATTTGAAAATCCAATGATTTAAAATGTCCTTCACTGCAGTGTATGGGCCACAACTGTCATTTTCCACAGTGTTTTAAAGGGACCATGCTTGGCATCAGTGCACAGGGAGCTAAGAGCTAAACTAATGTTTTCACTTGTGTAGCAGCATTTACAGGGAATATGAATAACTCTATTTGGAACTGCCTAGAAAAACATCCATGTGTGTGCTTTGAGGGGAGTGCTTATGAAAGTGTCTGTCATGAGGTAGAAAGGAAGGACTCCACTGTTTATTTGTCTGCACGATAAATTCCTTCCCTTTTAGAGCAATTAATTATGTAATTTAACGGACTGACTAAAGGCCTTGGCAAAAGAGTGTTTTGCCTTTTCTGTGCGACGGCACCCTGTATGCTTAGATATTTTAGTTTCGTCTCTCGTGGTTACAGTGTTTTGATGCATGGGTTCTGCCCGTAAAATCTATTTGCATGCAAATTTTTACATTTTCCATTTCCGCATCAAACTCTTACTATGATACATGTACTGTGTTTCACCAGACAGACAAGGTGAGAGTGAATCTGGCTCAGAATGGATCCACTTGTTTCTTTATGATTGTTTGTGTGCGTCTATGTGTGTGTACGCATCTGACAGGGAGACATAGAGTGACACCAGGAGTAGAAGAAACAGAGGAGGTAGAGCAGAAGACAGCACATGTATTTGCCTTGATATTTATTTATTTATTCTTATGTTTTGTCCAATCTGATCTGCTCCTTTAGGTCATCGAGAAAATTCCTCCATCTGTGATTTCAAGCCCCATTCCTCCGTGCCCTTGGCTCTCTGAGGTAAAACACTTCTTCCTTGAACTCTCTAAGTTTTTTGTTTTTCTCTCCACTGTAGTATTGACTTCATAACAGCGAGTGCATCAGTGAAACATCTCAATTTTCTCAATATCGAACATAATTATAATACATAGTATTATTACAGGGCATGTTGTTTCTATTTTCCTCATATATAACACAATGAAATCCATATTAATTATTCATTAAAAATAGACTCATATTAAATAGTGGATACAGTTACCACATATAAACAAACAGCTCTTTAACATAAGAGCTAACTGTGATGTCTTTTATAATATGTTGTTGAAACATGTGGCGTCTCTTAAATTGTGTTGTATTGTTTCCAATTTCAATGTTTAGCTGTGTTACGATGACCTGACAGGGGACTACAGATGTAAAATAGCCTTTGGGCTAATTCTGGCATATTTACATTGCTGAAAAGCTAAGATGTCCATTAATATGCACTGTCCCTTTTAAATAAATAAATAAATAAAATAAATAAATATAGTGTTTTATAGCATTTTGCACATGTCAGAAAGGCTTCCATAATGGATAAATAATGTATATAGTTTGTCAATTCCTATTCATATGCTAAAGAGCAAACACCTTCTTTATGTTGACAATATCTCTCCATCACGTCTCTCTCTATCTCCTCATAGCCGTAACATTGCAGAGTACTGTATGCTTTTTTCACCTTATTTAAATCCATGACGACAAAACACACACACACACAGCACAACCAGCAGATTATAGCCACTCATTCAAATGTAAATGAAATGTTCAGATTTTGTGTGGAAAGGGCGGAGAGAAAGAGCAGAGTATGTCTTGGACAGCAGGAGATAGGCAGAGTGAAGAATAAGATTACAGTCCTGAAATCAATTCAAAGAGACAGAGAGGAACCTGGGCAAACTTATACTGCAAACCCAATTGTTCCCGTAATGGTTTCACTGATTGTTCAATAGCACCCCCATCCGCCAACCAACCCACCCCTAATGGGCTTGGTCATAATACGTATGGATATCTGATGTTTGTTTGAGCTTGTATTCATGACTTCCCACCTTGGTGAAGTTGACTATACGTACATGCACGTATGTGTGTGTGTGTGTGTGTGTGTGTGTAAATATATTTCTATCCAGTGTTATTTACTTGATTGTGTCTAAGCGGGGAGTGGGATCAGTTGCTGGCCTTTCTCCAGCTCCACTTAACTTCAGGAGGGGAAGCAGGACAAAAGCCATCACGGAAGACAAGGACAAATCATCTTTAGATGAAGTGTTTTAAGTGCTCTGATTCTCCTCCCACGTCATCACTGTGAATTAGGTGCCCTCTGCTCGCTGCTAAGGGGTGTGGAGTATAAACAATGCCAAGGGAACGGATGTTAAATGAATGAAAGTGGAAAACCATGAGGGTGTCTATCTTAGTCAGCCCTCGTAAATCTCAGTTCCCTTGCCATGCCGCTGTGCTATACCGATGTTGCACGCTGACAACCTGCCAGCCGGGCTTAGAAGGGCTGCGTGCGGTACGGGTCTGGTCGATCCTGTTCTTACCGCTTTCAACTATGGCAGACGGTGCAGGCCATGTCTTTGTTTTATGCAAATCCATGCATATGAGGAAGGTGGTGGGGTGGGGGTGGGGGGCAATGAGCAGTCTGGCCACGTAGCTTCAGGAGGACAGGCTGAGTGATGGAGACGGAGAGCCAGGTCTCGGTGTCCTTGCCTGGGGAAAGAGCGTCCTGGACTGCCTAGACACCATCAGGACACCGTGTGACTGTGCCTGTACCCCACCAATGCAAGCGAAAAAGACTTTTCCAGGCACAAATGTATTTACATTGTGAGATGTTGAGTTGGCGAGGAGATAAAGAGAGGTTAACATTGGTATGAGACTGCCAGTGTGTCTCACCTGTGACTGGTGTGTGTGTGTGTGTGTGTGTGTGTGTGTGTGTGTGTGTGTGTGTGTGTGTGTGTGTGTGTATGAAGGAAGGCGCACCTCAGGGGTTTGCCATGCAAAGAGACACTGGAGTTCAGAGCTCAGCAGGGAATTGAAGGACCCAGAATATGCTGACTACAGATAAAACACCAGGTGTGTGTGTGTATAGGTACTGTAAGTGTGTGAAAGAGGCTGTGAGAAGGAGAGCTGAGTGCAAATATAGATTGGGGAAGCATGCTTGTGTGTGTTTGTGCTTGTGCCTGAATGTGTGAATGCATGTGTGATCACATAAACATACTTTAACAGGTAGGCAAGGCCACCAACCATGTGGCCAATGTATGGCAGGGTGGTTTGGGCGAAACCTGCTGAGACAGTGTCACCCACACACCACATCTAGTCACAACCATTTTCCATCGTCACAAGTGTCTTTTGTGCAGTAAATTACACCGTGTGAATGTTTTCTAAATAGTCTTCCTTCCTCCATCCTCTTTAGCTCAACCCTTCTCAGAGTCGTTTATTAACAGTTTGGTTGGCGGCTCTTCTATCACAGAGAGCTCTATTTCTGGGTGCCAGGATGTTGGTCTCAGTCGTCGAGGGCAGATGAAATCGATCCAGATTGACCTGTCATGTGGAGGAGAAAATGAATGAGATAGAGGAGGCCATAGAGAGGAGGGGGGCAGCGCACAAGTACAAAAACAACCTCCTGCTCCATATGGGTCAAAAGTCAAGGGATGATTTATTCAAGACTGGGTGTTATCCCTCCTTTCCCTTCCTCCTTTCCGCTCCACCTGCCTCTCGGAAAGGAGTGAGAAACTGGAGACTGCTCAGGAGGAGCTGACTATATTTAGCCTCGGTGACCAAAGACACTGTGGTCTAACTTTAAAGATAAAAATACAGATATCCATGTACAGTGAGATGGGCACAGTTTGCGTCACTACAAGGCATCACGATTGTCAGCTTGAACAGACTTTTAACTTTCATTGGGTGCCAAATCATCACAAGAACATTTGTTTTGCATTAGTACGACAAAGGATCACATTCAAATGTGTGAGCATAAACATGAAACTTTAAACAAGAAACAAAAATTTTACTCACTGATTGTGAGAACGATTCTTTCCTAGCAAAGAAAGAAAGAGAGGGAAAGATTTATGGCTGCATTTGTCTGTGAAGTGGTACTAGATTTAGCCCAGTGTGTTTGGGCAGAGCTCCACTTTGCTAATTATTTTCCTGTGGCAGAGTTCTCAGCATGGCGCTCCTCTCTCGCTCTGAGAACAGAGGCTCAGCGGTAAGTGCTTAGTCAGCCCTACTCTGGGTGTGAGATACTGTTGGGTCTCTGGTGGACTGTCGAGGAGGCAGAGCAGCGTGGGACCAAGCCATCGCAAGTACGAAGGCTTTGAGGAGGGGACAGGCCCATCGTCACCCATCGGTGAAAGGAAGGGGAGTAAAATACTACTGTTAGGGACAGTGAACGTGAGCTCTGTATTGTATCTGCCTCAGTCTTCATAATCATATGTATCACACACAATACCCCTGTTAGAGCTGGTAGTTTGCTGACTCTTTGTGGAGCCCGGATGCCAGTTGCAGAGGCCTAACAAACCCAGTCATTGTGGATAGCTTTTATAAAAGTCTATTAATCCCCAGGAATCACTCAATTAGCAAAGTTAGCAATTAGCAAAGGCATAATCTTAAAAATGTATAAACACATCAACATTCTTTTGTATCCTGCCTATCTGTTAGTCATTTTGTTCTAAAAGAAACTGTTTGCGTTCTGTTTCTCTCCTTCCTCTTTATTTATACTCCAATGTCAAACTTGTCTTTCTATCTCTTTTTAGAGTGACACACAGCTCCTCCTCTTCTGTCTGCCCTGCTATCCTCCAAATGACTCTCCTCCCAAACAAACTTAGCTTCCTTCCCCTCGCCTCTGTGCCCAACATCACTTTTCCTCCCTCCCTCCATACCCCCACCCCCACCCCACCCCCGCCCGCCTGCCTCACACTGCACCTGCTTCCCTCCCGCTCTCTGCTCCCTCTCCAAACGTCACTTTTCCCTTCCCTCCTCCTCCACTCCTATTCTCCCCCTCGTTAGCTTGATGAATGGCTTCACTGCAGGGAAAGTGCTGATTTTCATCCCTCTGTCTGATTTCTGCTGGCTGTTATTAATTTCAAACACTCAGAGAAAAGCAAGTGAGTCAATAAATAAGGAAACGAACACACTTCATCCTGCCATACAGCAGCTCTCACAGTCATTCACCCAGGAATGCGGGTCCTCTGTGGAGGCCAGGCCTGTATTTGTACTGATAGAGTTCAGCTCCACTCTTGAATCACAACATGTTTTAGTATTTTTCCCCCCACTGCATCATATCAAATGTTTCTGGAGTATTTTCAGCATCTCGCTTCACTCAGACAAACAGGACCAGAGGGACACAGAAAGGCACACAGTAAATAGCTCTGAAGAGACCTGCAGTGTCCTCTCTCATCTTTCACACAATTTAAGAAACGTATACAGAGAGTGACAATGGGAAGAGAGATAGAGAAGATGCAGGGTGAAAGACACGCAATGAGAAGCAGCAGGCCAACAGAGTTATTGCTGCACATTAAACGCTTGCTGTCCGCACAGTGTGGCTGGGGCTCTATGTCTAAGTGCACATTACTTACATTCCAGGCTTAATGCATTGTGCTTGCCCGTTAATATCAAACACAAACAGCCCCCGAAACAATACGATTTTCATACTTTCTTGCTGTCAGACAGGAACACCAAAAGTTGTTTTTCTCTACATTATGTATTTAATTAAAATGAGTTAGGATATTCAGTCAAAACAGGGTTCACCATAATACATGCACAGACACAGAAATTAAAGCCTGAGATATCAACACGCTGTTTACAAATGGTGTAAGACAAACAGTCTGGTGGAGCATCCTATTAATACATGTCTGAGACACTCACACACACACACACACACACATCCTGCGTTGTGTGGGCTGTGCTCTCCAGCGTTCAAGGCTTATGTTTCACTTGGCTCAGACAATTAAAACAATATTTGGTATCACATTAATAAAAAAACACAGATTTTATTAAGGTCAACAGCCCTTTAATTTGCTGGTGTATTCCTGACACCTCACTAATTTATTGATTTCAGCTTCATAGGATTGTCCTGACTGAATCACAGCACAAATATGTTTTTGTAAAACAGTTATGGTGTAAGACGTTAAATGTAGCTGATAACATGTGTATAGAGATGAGAAACTCCCCTCACTAGATATCATATTAAATAAAAGCACTGCCCTTTGACCTTTCAGTTTTAAAATGTGTGGATGTTTAGTTTATGCAGACAAGAAAGAATGACTTCACATAGAACGGTGTGAAGGACATATAGAGGTAGTGTGTCTAATTTCAGTTTTTTAACCCAACTTCAGTACCGCACTGTACTTTATTATTACTATGTCAACTGTAATGCAGGGGCCTGCTGTAGCCTGCATAGACTGAATAGACAAAGTGTAAGAATAAATATTGAAACGGAAGAAAGATTAAAAAGATATATTGTTATATAGTTGTTTTTTTTTAACTTTTCCAGACCTTGTGAAAAAACACTGTCCAGCTACAAAGAAACATTTAAATCCAACACAGATACAAAATGTACACTGCTGTAAATGTCGCATTGAGTTTCTGTCATTCCTCATTTAAACTATAAATAAATAAATAAAATATTCTGAAAGCTGAATGTCAAGACATCCAAACCTTTTCTTTATGGAGTGCTAACATACATATAGAGGGAGAGGAGAGGAGAGGAGCCTGCATTAGTTGTAGCTGCAGGGGTAGTGGAGCCTGCATGTCTGCTTCATGGCTCTGTGAGCTCAGACATAACTATTGTGTTTACAAGGCTGAGTTGCTCTTACTGTTAAATTATTGGGGTGGGGGTGCGTTAAAGGAGGAGGAACAGAAGGAAGGGGTGGGGGGAGTAAATATTTGTCCCTCTCTCTCATAGTTCTGGCTAACCAGGCTGAAGAATGCTCTTTGCGTTTTATAATTACAGAGTTTGGGTAGTGTCACCCTTGGAGAGTACATGGCCTCAGAGACCTGACAGAGGAGGGCTTTCTGTAGACACAATGTAGTGACTGGGCCTAAAAGTGTGGAGGCAGAGCAGCGGCACATTTCAGCATGTCACTATACTGTACTGGAGAGGCATGTTCAGTACAAAGCTGTGTGTCATAAGGTTACTCACTGAAGTGAAACACAGACACGGCAGGCCAGGCTAAGCTGTGAATTCAGTTGATCACCTCACCGCCGTCTTTTTGTTGCCTTGGAAGAGTGTGTGACCCCAGGGAAAGAATGTTGTGGCAGAGAAAAAAAACAGAAATCAAGAGAGACTCAAAGTCCTGGTTTGCTGGTTTCCTTTTTTCCTCTTTCTCTCTCACACACACAGCCTCACTATTTGAACATACACAACCTATTCATTGCTTTGCAATGCTCTTAGGTTTTTTTCTTCCTCTCTGCAACCTGGCCATTAAAGGAGAGCAATGAGTTCACAGCTGATAGTCTCTGGTTGCGAGGAGCGGAGAGCAGTGTAGGATGACATTATCGGAAGCAGCTGCATATAGATACTAAAAAAAAAATAATAAAAAAAAAGACACAAACAGAAAGAGAATACTATGGCGCACTTCTCTCAGTATAAACTTCTGTCTGCTTGGATTACACTAATGACCCCTGACAAACCATAATAAGACACATGCATCTCCATGGACACTCGCCATGACCAAAGGAATGGTTTTTGTGTTTACTTTCCAATTTGACATTCTGCAGTATGAGACTCTTGTTAGCAAAAACTAAAACATCATTAGTTTCCTGTTGTGTCCTTATACCAATAGGTCATGGTGGCGGTGATGGTGGTGGTGATTGTGGTGGTGGTTGTGTGGGTGGGGGCCGGGGGGATACAAGTAAATGCGTTCTCAATATACAATCCAGCATGCCACAACTACCAATAGTGAGAGGGGGTGTGATGGGAGGGTGATGGAGAGGGCCAAAGCTTTCCCTCCGTTCCCTGCAGCTGAAGTGGAATAGTTGTGGTGAGGGGTTGTGACAGCTGAGGGAGCGAGGGAGCAAGAGGGGAGTATCACTCCAAAATCCCCAGGAAACAGAGAGGAGGGAAGAGTAATTTAGGATGAACAGCCTGCTGTCTGTCTCTGTTGTCTTTCTCACTTTTGGACATACACACAGAATTGGTATCTTCCTCTCTGATGCGCACTCACGCCTTGGGTAATATATATTTATTGTAGGAATTGTGTGATTAACTATGTAGTCTTTACGTTATCATAATGATTCAGCCAATAAGTATTAAAACTGGGTCCTTGGCCAGATACCAGGGTCAAAATTAGACATACGCCAAACACATATGCCATACCAGAATTAGATGCACACAGGACGAGCACAACAACTCTCATTTCCTTCCCCGTCTCTTGATAGTATCCCTAATAGAGCTCTCTCCCAGTGGCACACTGCTGTTGCAACATTCACCTACTATTGCTTTAATGAGATGTCTGTGCCGTTGCGCCTATGTGTGTAGGTATGAGTGTGTGTACATGCGCCTGAGAGTGCCTGAGAAAGAAAGACGTTAGCGATCCTTGTGGCCCTGTTTATCTCCACCCTTGTGTCGGAGTAGAGGGAGGTCAGAGGCAGGGCTGCCTGTATCCATCTCCATTCCCACGGCTGCTGTCTCACAGGCACAGTGGTCACAGGAGGATGAAAAGACTATGGATTTTTTTCTCTTCCCTACACTCACCAGAGCAGTGAGATTAGACAGAAGATGAGCACAGCCTGGTCCATTCAAAGCAGCTTTAAGCCCAACACTGGAGGCATCTGACCCAAGCTCTCTGGTTCATAGAGCACAAGTGCACACAAGACATGCGTGCGTGCGCGCACACACACACACACAATCACACACACATACACACACACACGCATCAACTAACACAAGATTTCTTGGTTCACTTTTCTGGTTCAAAGCTTGGTCACACAGGGCCTGGGTGTTAAACGTTGACTCTATCACCCTTGTATATTAACACGCTCCAAGCCCACACCAGTACACACACAGACACACACACACACCTAAAACACTGACAGAAATAAGAACCCACACTCACTTCTCAGGAGCCTCAGGTGGAGGCTGACAGTTGCATGTGTATAAAAAGATTTTTTTGGGGAAAACTTGATAGAGAATGAGGTGAAGCGAGTCAGGGGGAAGAGGAGCGGAGCCATGTAGGGCGGCGGGATGGTGAGAGACAAAGAAATTGATGCAGGCGAAGAGAGACAGAGATAAAATTCAAAGCTCTGCGGCTCTCACTAGCAATTAAAATAATTTCGGTATAATTTGAGAAAGGCCTGAGCCGTCTTATCAGCTCCCAGATAAGTCTCCTCCCTCCTCTGTCTTCTCCTCCTCTTTCTCAGCCAGAATGCATGAGAGGCCCTCATGACTGAAAACTGACAGAGTGTACACTGATAGCTGCTACCATATGGCCGCCTCTTCTAGCCACATCTAAAAGTGAACACCGGCTCAACTGTAAGCTTGTAATCTTTCTTGTATGTTTCCCAATGTATTTTGGGAAATGTTAATGCTATTCTTGTGTGTGTGTGTGTGTGTGTGTGTGTGTGTGTGCATGTGCACTTTTTACCATATAGCCTTAGATGCCTTTTCAAAAACTTTGGTTTTTTATGTCTTCTCTCTCTCTCTTTCTCTCTCTCTCCCTCTATTTCTCACCTCACGTCACCTCACTCAAGAAATAATCGTTAAGCGTTTGGCTTCCTAATTGAAACTAGGGATGGAAATTTTGATTAAAAAACAGTAGAGAAAGTGTAGGCGAGCAGCAAAGCAAAACTAAACAGGGACTGAAACTTAATGTTACGTCTCTGTTTATAGATGTTACTGGCCAAATTAAAAATAGCAGCATATAGGTAGGGGTATCGTGGGCGTGCACACAATAAACAAAGCAACAAACATCTGCTTAAATGTCATTAGTCAGAGTGATATGTGATGCATCTTGCAAATATTTAAACGTGTTTGATGCGGATGCAATGATTATGTCATGGGTGCGTTGCGTGGTAACAGCGGGGGTGGACCTTCTCAAAACAAGGCACCGTCATATGTGTATACTGACTATTCCACTTAAGCCTATTTCAGACCTGACGTGAGTCTGTTTTGTTTATAAATGGGTGCCCCACATAACAAGGCAGGTCTTTGTGGAGCCAGCAGCAAAGGATTCCATCATTATTGTGATGGTTTAACAAGGCAGATTGGCACACTGAGTATCCCCCCTGAGATACAAGGAAACTTGCTTGAGATCCTCGGTTCCTCATGTACTATCTGTAGTGGAATCGCTGAGGTCAAACTGTTAACACAGTTCTTGGTGTTTGATGTGAAGTGACAACTGACTTGCTGCTTTACATAAACAATTGTGGCAGGAAATGGTCAGTGGCAGTTATTGATGAGTGTGTGTATGTTGGGTAATGATACAGTTTGACAGGTAGCTTGGTTTCATGGCACTGGGTAGTGTGAACCAGTGGTTCACTACATTTTTCACACATGGCTCCAAACTGCCACCGTCAGCATGTGTGTGCCAGTGAAAGAGATGAAAAAAGGATAAGAGAAAAAAGAAGTGCTTAGTACTTTCCAAGAACAATTTGCTTCAATGAGATGACATCCGGAGTGTGTTGTTAAAAAAACAATGTAGAGTGTGGCAAAATGATACAAAAAGTTGTAATCACAGATTCATAGAGTGACCTGCTCCTATGTACTCAGGTGTATCTGTTTAACTGTTTTGTACAAATGGAAAGCTTTACTGGTCATGCCCCGAGCAAGGCGGTAAGGTGGCAGCGTGTCTGCGTCATTTTAGAGGTTTGCTGGTTGTCACGGACACACAGAGGGCGACGTTCCAGTGAACAGGAGGTGGGTGCAATGACATAAGCAGGACGCAGTGTCCTTACGTACAAGATATTCCAACAACACCTACATATGGAGAGGTCAAGGGCATTTTATTGTGATATGTAAAACATGCACAAAAGAATATCAACCTCCTGGGTCTTACAGTTCTTCTTTGCCTGTCATATTGCAAGTGAATACATCTTTTTTTGCAGTCTGTGAGCAGATATAGTACAACACGGAGAGCGTCTGGTTCCATACACTTGGCAGCATCCTGCGCACACACTGTGTGAATGCTGTAAATAGCCAGAGTGTGTCGTGCATCTCTGCTGTGTTTGGACCTATTTTAGAGCTGACACAGGAAACAGGGCCATTCTGACAGCCACCCTGCCAGCCGGTACTGCACACAGCAGCAACGGAACCTTCTGTCACACGCACATACATACACGTGCGTGTACCCACACACACACACACTCAGACATGCAGGCATACACACAGACAGACAGACCAGATTTTTCCATGTTAACAACCTACCAGTGCTTCATCCACCTCATAGACTTCCACGAATCATTTAACTTCCTTTTTAACTCAACAATCCTCCTCTCATCCTTCTGTTCTATTCCAGTTTTCCACAAACTCTGACTGGAAAGACCTTTAACAAAAGCCCCCTGCTGTGTCACTTGGTGGCCCCCTGTCCTCCTTATCTTGTATTTAGTATTGCACATTTCAAACCGAGCAGTGCAGGAGTGATTTCACTTCTGAGCCAACTAGAGAGGATATAGCCGCTTCACTGTGTTACATATCCCTGCATAATAAGCAAAATTATAACTCTGACAGAGGGGAGCTCAATTACCCAAGACATAGGTTTCTGTTTTCAGCTACATAAGACAGCTGGAGACCTGGCACAGTAATACAGAGTTAATTTAGAGTTAATTCATGTTGTTTTTTTGCTAATCTGGTGTATTGTTTCTGTAGCATTCTGTATTGTTTTTTTATTTAATTTGTCCACCAGGGCAATATAATTTAATTCAGCATCTTTATTCATTCTCTAAATATTTTGAGGGACTCAGATACGGAAGCCCTGACTCAGTGAGTTTTTACCTAAATGAAGCTGCATCTCAGTGACGTGACAGTGCTTGCTCATTTAGAGACCGTTAGCATACAGACATAAACGCCTCTTCAAAGGCTGTAGCATAGTCCCACTCACCAGCCTCTCATATTTGGGGTGGAAGATAAATTCTGCTTGCTGCTCCTGCCTTCCTATGTAATTATGTGCACGGTGATGTGCTTTTACAGCCTGCCTAACAGTCGGAAATTATCTCCCGGAAATGAAGTCCAATTAATTGTGGCACTTTGCAGGCATTAGTGTGTGCAGGAACGCTGTAATGAAACTTAACAGGAAATTGGCTCCTGTTGAAATATTTAATAAATAAGTTGCGAGGTGAAACAACCTCGTACGATACTGACTAGCTCGTTCTGTTTTTTACACGTGCACGCACGCACGCGCGCACACACACCGGCTCCCCATCATTTCAATGAATTGCTCAGATATAAAGAGTTAGAAAAACAGTGAGGTTTGTCACACAAGCCAATAGTTTAAGATGCATTGAATGTAAACATGATGTCACAGGTTCAATTCAAGCTGTGGACCTTTGTTGCAAATTACCCCCTCTTTCTCTATCCATATTTCCCAAAAAATGACATGTCATTGTCTTTAAAATTGTTATGAAAACACAGGTAGGTAGAGGGATTTTGAATTAGGTCTGGGTGCACACTATCGATCTCACCTAAAATAGGAGAGTCTATAAAAGGAAACAGCAGTCTTTTAGGGTCAGCGACATACTGTGTCACGCCACAGCAGCCCTCTATTGTAGGACGCACTCTGATGAGTCAGCACTTTCAAAGAATAGCACCTTTTGTTTTTGTCACTGGGAGTCTGGATGTCCTGCCCAGAACTACTGTTCAGACACAACCCATTCATGAATTTTATTTTTTTTCATGTATTACTCATTCCATAATTGTATTCATTTTCTTAGTGGTATTCTGAATATGTTAAGAGTTCTCATTCAGTTTGCACCTACTGAGACTACCAGTCCCTTGATTAATTTTCTGCAAATAATTTAATGACTAAACTTAAAAGCATACATTTATTAAAATGCACATGTTTTAACAACATGTGCAGTGTAGGAAATATTACACACAGTCAGAGTTGGTTACTGATATGAGATCTATTGCTTTGGATTTGGCTGATTTGCTCAAGGGGTCATCATTTTGAAAGAGATTTGAAAGTGAAATTTACTTTTCACATGGAAATGAGAAGATTTGAACACAGTACCATTTGATCACAGTACCATTTGATCACAGGCCTCGTTGTCCTACAATAAGGCTGACTCTACTCCTCCGAAAAAAAGTGGCCTAAGCTGTACTGACATTTTGTTAAATTTGGACATTGACAGTTTGAATGGACTGGTGTATCACATATCAGTTTGAAGGAATATACAAAGGCTATTCCTTTACATGTGATGTATTCCCAGAGGTCAACTTCATAATGCAGGGTTATGTTAGAAACAAGTTACTGAAATTCACTTACTTTTAAACATCACATTCTAAAAGACAAATTTTCCTCAAATGTGTTCATTGAGTGTGTGATTTGTGTGTTTTCATTCACCTCCACATCTATATTTATTTCTTCATGTTTATAACACTCACATCCACTTGTTCATTACTTTATGTCATTCTGCTCTGCTTGGTTACACATAACAGCTTGCTGGTCAATTTGAGTGTGTGTGTATGTGTGTCTGTCTGTCTGGCTGTGTTAGGGCCTACTATAGACCCATTCAGCTCAGCAGTACGGCACGTAAATGGCAGCAGAGTGGTGTGAGTGTCAGCCGGAACGTGTGCTTGGCAGGCAGTGGCTATGCTATTAGCAAGCGCTAACAGTTTTATTATTAGAAAATAAACGGTGCGCTGCAAAACTCTGAATGTTATTAGCACCTCACCATCTGGGTTTGACAGCTGTGTTCAGCCACCATCATGGCTGAACTGCTAACGGCTATATCTAAAATCTACACTTTTTTATCTGCAGTGCTTTCACACTCATTCTCTGTCTGTCAGTATCTCTTCCTCTCTTTCTCTCATTCGCTATCTCTCGTTCTTGCTCTTGCTAGGTTTCTTGCAGACATAAAGATAAGTGAGTGGATAATAAGTGAGCACAAACACATTTATTTCATGGACTCTCACACGCAGATAAATCAAACAAGCAACAGAAGCTTGCATGATTTTTTTTTCTTTTACTTTTGCGGCCGGTGAAATGAGCATTTTGTGACTTTGTATGACTGTGTTTCATTTGTGATGGTAAACTCATGCTTATTGCCCTAATTTAGAGTAAAAACCTAAACAATTCTGAAGCAAAACCACAAAAGAAATCCTTTTGCAGCCTCTGTCTGCGCTCACAAAAACTCTGTTCTTTACTATTGTTTAATTTTTAGAAAACATGTTTTACACACAACAGAACACAGCAACTCTAAATGGTGGAAACAGTAAGTCGTAATGCTTTAGAATAAAGAAGCATTGTTTGTTTGCTTGCATGTGACATTTTGCATGCTAACCTGAAATGTGTTGGTTTATGCTCATGCTTGAGTGTGTCTGCACGGGTATCTTTATAGAAATGTTATGCATGTGTGTTTTTCGGCCCCGATCACACAGCTTTGCAGGGCTTTATTTAAACAGATAACCTGCTACTAGAAGCCCCCAGCATCCCCAAAACCTCCTAACTCCTTCTCTTGCCTCCCGGTCTTTCACAACAAAACCACATCCAAAAGGAGACACCTCCAGAAATTAGCACTCTTATTGCAGACACTGCAGAAAAACCTACCCTGCAGTGCTTCTCTTTCTCCAACTGAAAATACTTTTCTCCACTAAAACAGGCCAACTCCTTCTAGGGGTGCGTCTCCAGTGCTCGACCTAATCTACATGCA
Organism: Lepomis macrochirus; assembly: GCA_024633595.2. NCBI lineage: Eukaryota > Metazoa > Chordata > Actinopteri > Centrarchiformes > Centrarchidae > Lepomis > Lepomis macrochirus. Next base: position 19,065,365 of record JALXJV020000006.1, read on the forward strand.
TACTTACCTTCCTTATATTTAGGGATGTCGCTACCAAGCAGCGTGAAGGACTCTGGATGGCACAGGAATCTATTTCACATATAGATGCACAGGGCTAGCGTGCAGGAATAGGATATAGAGCAGAGGAATAGTGTGTTTTGAATTTCGCTGACCCTCTTTAGTGTTGTTCTATAGTTATCTGCAGCCTAATGTTATTTATTTGAGTGTTTCTTCACTGTCTGATAGGTTTGTTGTTAAAACAAGATTTTTTAAGCTTGAAAATTGATGCTTTTCTTTGTCATTACTTTAGATGACTTTGCCTGTGCTGCCACAGCAGGTAGAATATACACCAAGTGTGAAACACCAGAAGAAATACAATATCATGGCCCCACTTAGTTTTAAACAAATCTTTCTTTAATGGAACAGAATGCTCAATTTTGATTTACAAATAAGACAAGTCTGAAACACTGTGTATGTCACTCACTTAATTATAATTCCAATTTGTAGAGAGCTTAAGTAATAGTTCACACAACGCGATTTCAAGCCTGATTTGCCGGTCGGTGAGCTCGGCGACTGTCAGGCTGTGATCAGGGGTAAATCAGCGATCGATCAGCAGCTGCCAGTCATGTTATGTGTGAACTACTCAATGACTCATCAAAAAAGCTCCCTGATACATAACTGACACATTGCAGACGCCAGCCGATAGCTAGTACGCAAAATATTTGGATGAGTCAGCTGATTCAACATCCACATCCAACCAATGAGAGCAGGCGTTTGGCAGAGGAGGGAGCTACTTTAAAACAGTTTTTACTCACCTCCAGCTCTCTCTTTAGCTCGGACGATCCCTGCTACCTGCATGTGCTAATCCATTCTTTCACCCAGATTTTTTGTCTTTAAAATTGGTACCTTTATAATAACAAACAACTGTTTTGTCTGTAGGTTTGCGTCATTTCCCGTTTCACATTCCATGTGTGTTTTCTTGACAAAACATGGCTGCTCTCGGGCTCATGTAGTGTGTGACCCACTGTCATCCATCCATCACGTAGTGTAAACACCACAACGACTTCAAGACTCCCGTTACAAGACGGCACGTTGTGTAGTGTGAACGGCGTGGCCATCAGCCGACACTGAAAGTCATGTAGTCTGCACGAGCCATTAGATATTTTCCACCAGAACTACAGAAGTGTTAACAGACTGTTGGCAAAATGACTGCAAAGCCAAAATCACTGGCAGTTACAGTACATTTAAATTAATTCCAAAATACAATCGATTCAGTTAAATTGAAAAGTACTACTGTTTATTTGTTTTATATCAACAAATAAACAGTAGTACTAAAGTACTGGTTTTACCAGCTGATATAAAACAACAAAAGAAGCTTCATTTGGTTGTTTACATGGTGTAGCTACAAGGCTAGCAGTCGGGATTAATCATCTTGAAAATATCCGTGAATACTCCCGAGTCGGAATGATAGGATGTTTTTTTTCCTTCCCATTCTGCCGACATTTTGTGAATGCACCATAAGACTGAAATCCTGAAGCTGCTTTTTACAATAGTGACATGGTCAGTAATTAGTGTAAATGCACAAGACTATGGATGCAATTTTTAAGCACAAAGCTACTTTGAACATGAAAGAATAAACTTTGACTTGTTTTCCCAAGTGCATTATTAAAAGAACTCTTAGTGTAATCATTGCTTTTAACTGACAGATTACAGCTTCTGACCTCTTTTTGGGTAAAAGTGATTCATTTTTAAATCTTTAGGAATAGTTAAAAGAGTTGTGAATCATTCTGTTTTAGTATAGAACTTTGCTCTAATTTGGAATAATTATGGGATTGGACATCTGGATGCAAGAAAGGCAGCAATTTTACAGATTTGTGTCACAGCAAACACAGCAAATGAGTCACTCTGGCAGAAGAATAAACTATTGGCTCTATTGGCTTAAAATACATAAAACAGCACCCTACTTGCTGGTATTTTCTTCAGCGGTACATCAATACAGTATAAACAAACAGTTTCTGAAATGGTATCAACACCCTGTGAGCAAGCACATTCATTTCACAGCACCTGAGGTTTGCAAAGAGACCATTTCTTTTTGATGGTGTTTGTATTTGCGTGTGTGTTTATTCTGCTACTTGTACACATCTGTGTGTTGTGTGGTTAATGCACTTGACGCGAGCCTGACCACAAATCAAAGTGATGGTTGGTGAGTAGCCTACCACATAAGAGAACAGAAATAAAGCAGGTAAGTGTTAAGATCAAACAGGCGTTCCCCGGTCAAAAGCTGGAGGGGTAGGAGGGCTGCAAAGCACTGCTCAGTATATGTCTCATTTAGTGTGAGGCACCGCCGCAACCACTAACGAGGTGACAACATGAACATAGATGAGTTATTAAGAAAAAAGAAAGACCAGTTAAGTCACTTTTCTTTACTCTCTCTGTGTGTTACTCTGTGTGCCGCTGCATAGTATTTAATGGCATCTTTCAGAATAAATTCTACATGTGTATGTGAATTGAAAATATGATTTCAGTACTTCAGTGCCTGCGTTATATGTTAGTCTGAACTGAGATCAGAGCTGAAGTGGTCCTAACACAACAGACAATGGGACTCAGAGGACAGATGAGGAATGGCCCTGATGAGAGGTTTCTGTCACTGAGCTGGCTGGGAGCCAGAAGCTAATGTGGACTGTGGAGTGTTAGAGTTTGACAAGACTGAACGCTGTTTGTCTGACAGCCAGATTACTGCTCTGTATCTGAGACCTGATCATATCCAGACCCGTAGTGCGCCAGACCCCCCCCCCCCCCCCCTTCTGTTAAATGTGGTCTTACAAGGCAGTTCATTTCCATATTTTTCCCTCAGAGTTGTCCTCCATTTCTTGTTCTTAAGTTGTTGTTCTTTTGCTAATTTACCCCCCGCCCCCACCCATACATCCATATAGTTTTATTCTAGAGGAAAACACAAATTGTATTACAAATTGGCATGCTAGTGATTTCTGCTCAGCTATGACAGAGTCCACAGGAAATGCCTCAGTCCCCCCAGCCAGAATCAGTTGCAACACCTTAAGAAAAGCTACAAGAAGCCAAACTTAAAACACAGATAATTCCAGGGTCACCATGTCTTGTACGGATTCACATGTGCAGCCACAGATTCCACTACAGCAACTGTGTTTTCTCTGCTTCAAACAACTACATGAAGCCCATCTGATAGGGCTCTGGGAATACGTCAAAGAAAAAAAAAGGTTGGGAACTGCTGCCAAAGCATAGAGTGTAAAGTATTTAGTATTTAAGATCCCACTGTTGTGCTACCACTTTCTCTGTCGGTCGAGTTCGGTCATCATCTCATTCATCACAGGTAGTCACCATCCGCCCAGGAGCTGTGTTTTAGCTGGCTGGCTAATGACAGGGTGGAAGAACCAAAGACAGCTTTATAACAGTAATTCCGCCCTCCCGACAGCCAAATTGTTCTGAGGGAGAAATATTGACTTATCTTGTCCATTGTTCCTACGATACAAATTCAACAGAGCAATGAATACAAAAGCACATTTTAACACTTGAAATGAGGCTTGTATTCAGCCTCCTCTCCTTTTGTGTTTTTTGTAATGCTCCAAAGTTGTTTAGGTTTTCAAAGAGGACAGATTTGATAAGTTATGTCTCTTCTGTGTGTGCGTGTGTGTGTGGGGGTATGTCGTGAGTACTGCATCGAGAAAATGTTATTACATAAATGGACTATGCAAGACAAAGACTTTGATATTATCATAATTAAAAGTGAGCAGCACCATATGGTGAGGGAGAGCTGCTCAAAAACAATCAAATTGAAAGCCTCTCTGTGAACAGAAATACATGAAATGCTCATTTTTCAGCCAGAAGAACTGACAAACTGACATACACTTTCTATAACCTTCTCCTCTCCTCGTCCTGTATGTGAGTGTATGCCTGGTCAGTGCCCTGGGCCTGCTAGGGGTCTACAGTATGCTCCAGGAATAGTCCAGTCACGTGGCCGCTCTGTGGGATCTGTTCCCCTGGCAGGAAGCTGTTATATGGTTACAGTTATTTTTGTTGTCTGTCTGGGGATAGTTTTTACTGCGCTCCAGAGGATCAATAATTGTCATAAAAAGACTGCGTCACCCGGTGTCCTCTTTGAGCAGGACAGTGAGGTGGGTGTGTGTAGGTTAGGGAGGTGGGTGTATGTGTGTGTACATGTGCAAGTGTGTTTTTTTTTTACTGCATTGTGGTGTTAGCATGCGAGAATGAGTGAATATTTGGTTCTTTTTTGTGCACATGTATGCATGCTATATCAAAGGGACATTTGTGTGAGTGTGCATGATATTACATGTTTACAAGAAGATTAGGTGTGAGATGACATAAAGGTGCTAGAGGCTTATTTTAAAGACAGCGTCGTAGTCTGAATGTCATATGTGGGAATTGTGAAAAATCTTTATGTGAAAGGAAATGAGTTGCAGACAGTGTGGTATGTGAGGTTGTGAGGTGTTTTTAGATGTGTTACAACATTTGATATAAACATGGGGTGACAGTCTCAGTGTGCCGTTGAATCTAGCCTGCTCCCCTGCATTGTTTTAATTTGTGTTATAACTCCAGCTCTGCTACTGTACACGTTGCCTTTTACCTCTTTGATCTGTCTGCTCTCCTTTACATCCCCTTCTGTCTGGAAGGCCACGCCACATCCATGTCCACTGCATGTCTGCTGAGTATCTGTGTCTCTCCTATAGCTGGACTACTGTATACAGTATATGTGCCACCGTAGCCCTGAAGCTGCAGTCAGCCCTGGGGACACAGAGAGGAGGTCCTATAACAGCGCAGGCAACGGAAGCTGGCTCCTAGCTAATTGGTTCCTGTGTTAGCAGTACACAGAGACGGTGTCAGAGTCAGCACTTTCCCTCCCTCTTCCACGTTCCCTCTCCTTTTCCCTTTCTCCACACCTCCCTCCCCGCCTGCCAACCACAGACGCCGCAGGTTTGACACCCTTCAGGACACACGCCTGAGCTAATATGTACATTGCTGGATGTTTTTTTGTTGACAGACATGCCATTGCCGCCGGCAGCACGACAAATAAATCGAAACTGATAAAAAACACCCAAACTATTTTATAAATCTGGTAAAATTTTAAGATCACGTTTCTAAAAAGCAGGGAACGCTGCAAAGTGAACTTTGTATATATTAAGAGTCACTGTCTTTTCCCCTGCTGCTTATCCGTCCATCTGTACCTGCAATCTTGTCCGTCATTGTCTTCTTCTGTCCTTTGTATCTGTCACAACCCACAGCCACACCCCACTCCATGGGCAGAGCAGATGAAGGTCACTATGTGTTTATGCCCCCCCTCCAAAAGTAAAAAATAAAAAAAAATCACACACCGACCCTCCTTCGGCTGATGGCCCAAATGACAGGGAAGCTAGACTCTAGTCCAGATAATCACAGCTTGTAGGTGTCTGTGCTCTAAACTGTGTGCAGGGATGCTTCCTCTGTGTGTGTGTGTGTGTGTGTGTGTGTGTGTGTGTGCTTTTCATACTGTGAGAGGAGATGACTATGAAGTGTATCCCACTGAGTTGGAGTGAACCTGGAGAACGCAGGCCTTTTCCTGCTCTGATCACAGAGTAGGTGTCTGGTCATCCACACACTGGTGCTGTGTGTTTATCATTGCAGGATGTCCTCTCGCAAACAGGCTCAAACTTTGTGAGCCTCGCTTTAACTCACACTCACAGAGTATTATCCACCCACATTCCCATGTTCTTGCCAAAGGGTAAATACTGTACGTCTCTGCTGTTTTTCAGTTTACGTTGATGGGAAGCAATTTTATACACACTGCTGCAGTCACATACGAGTTTGAGTCACTTTGGAATCATCATCAATTGATTTGATCCATTATTAGACTCAACCCTGTCTCCTACAAGGTAAAATCAATATACTATTAATTTGTTTGACAAATATGTTTGGAAAGAATGACAACTGCTGCCTGGATTACATTCTCTGGCCCTGTTTTTTTTTTAATTCAGGAAGTAGACTCATGAAGATCATAGTGGATTCTTGCGCTATGACACAGGGGAACAAGATTTGCCTCCTGCATGTTATGTTTTGGACTAAAACTATTGGTTATGTGTAGGGGGAAAATAAGTGTTACATATACCGTAATCTTAAAGGTAATGTTCATATGTTTTAAGTCTGGCTAAAAACAATATCCACATTACATTACATATCCACTTACGTGTATATTAAAAGCATAATTGGTCACCACTTTGGGTTGCTGTCACTCCGCTCAGCAAACAAAAGTGCGAAGCAGCACAGAAATGGGTTTTTGTCTATGGACAGTATGGACTGGAGGATCAACTACAGTGATCACTTGGCTTATTAAGATAGACTTAAAAAACTGTGAACCTATATTCTAACTAAGTGGTCTGAGTTGCTTAAACTGGGAATATGTCGACAGTGAGTGTTTTGCAGAAACATTCACTATACATTTTGCACTGGCAGAGAATTTGCAGATATGTTCAATATAAATGGTTCCCTTGTGGCATTAAATTATGTACAAAACAAATTATTTTTTAAAGGTTTTAGCTTTGCTATTTCGTTTTTTACATTGAATTTTAGTTAGGAGACAAAGTCAACCCGTTGTGACAAAGCTTTAAAAAAAGAATGTGACCTCTTATGGAGTGATAGTGTCTCCTATTAGATGCCTTGTGTGAGAGACCCTTGTCTCCTGTCACACTCCTTTTACATCACTGTGGTCTCCCTTCAGCCTGTCGAGACGACTCCAGTGCTGACCTCTTCTTTGAGGGTGGCAGCCCAGGCTCAGCCCCTTCCCTGCCCCACTGCATTAAACATTGATAGAGCTGTAAGGGAAGGCTGGAGCCTGTCTCCTACTGTGGTCTGGCCCTCGCCTATAGCAAGTCTCTTCTCTGGCTGCAACCTGTCTCCTTTCAATTTCTTTTCCTCCTTCTGCGATTTATATCTTTGCTGCTGCTGTGGTTATTTGAATGTGGTCGAATGAAGCTGTCAGCAGCAAGTGCTGCTCAGTATAAGGAGAGACACATCAAATCTCAAGAAATGAGAGTGATAAGTGTCTACTGCTGCCTGTGGCCAGTGCACAGCAGTGAGACGTGACTTCCTGGAAATGACTCTGTGTGTGTATTTGATTCCTGCATTTGCATCTCTATGTCTATGTGTGGTGCATTTATGTTATGCATTATGACTCTTACCACAGAGCACCGCTATATGAAAGGAAGTGGTAGGAGACACAAGACTGCAATACTTTCCTTCCTTTATCAGTGTGCGTGTGTGTGTGTGTGTGTGTGTGTGTGTGTGTGTGTGTGTGTGTTCCAGTACTGCTGCATAACATCGGAGCTTGAGCTTAACACCTAGGTATCACTGTATTTTCTCAAAATGTAAAGAAATGTTGGCTTAATTAACACACAATAACACCTTCATATACAGTGATTGAATAATTGGTAGTGTAATTGGTTTAAAATATAATTTTAAAAAGTATCAAAAGTGTTAATAATGATATGTGCCACCAAAATTCACAGGGCCAGAAGAGGCAAACACTTAAAGAGAGATTTAATTGCCTCCACCCTGACTTACCCATCCTTATCCAGCAGAGCCTTGTCCTGAGAGAGTTGCCCCACAACCAACAAGTGTTTAGCAGCATACCTGGTCTGATACTAGATAGTCCTGTAAATGTATTTATAGAGAGCAGTTTGAGCTGGGAATGGGTATTAGACTACGAGAGAATGAGACACTGATCTAGTGTTTGTGAGAATTGATGTCTGTTTTTTGCATGTGAATGTGCGAGATGTAGGAGAAAGCACATATGTGTTTTCGTCTGCGTGTTTGCATGTGTGGATGTTTATACATGGCTGGAGCAGGCTTGTGTTAATAGGGATCATGTCTGATTACGTGGCCATTGGGCATGGAGACGAGATTTGCAGACAATGCTTGTGTTTTGTGCTGCCAGCCTGCTGTGTTGGGTCCTGAGAAAGTCAACTGGCCAGATCTGCGCTGGCCCCTCTGCCAGTAACCTGCCATACAGCCCTCAGGCAAACCTCCATACAACACAAGCGAGTACACTAGGGCTATTCTCTATGTTCTGAATTAGACAAAGCAGCCATATGATCCATCCTGCAACCTCAGTCAGATGTGATAAAATCATCTGAATTGGCAAAACTAAGCATAAGCACTCTCATTAATTTGAGGAGCTCAGACCAGTTGTCTGCTTCAAGGAATGAGAATCACATGAGAATAATCGTAAGCGAAATAATCACAGCTCTGAGCAACAGCAAACGGGGATGAATAAATAAGGCTGACTAAATAAATGATCAGTGATTGTTTGGCTCTAAGTGCTGTTGCTGTAGCTCCGCATCCTGATTTAGTCGAAGCCTTCAGCCATCCCTCAGCGGAGCTATGGTCTTAGCGGAAGAGAAACGGCTAAAAAGCCCCATTCTTCTTCATACCTTCAATATTCAATGAGAGCGCTAATTGCACCATGCTGAAAGAAAGAAAAAAGGGAGGGAGGCGGAGCGGGGAGGTGGGAGGGATCTACTGGCTAATGGTCCGTAGGGGGAAAATAAAGGAGAGAAAAAAAGGGGGATTTAAAAAGTTAGACATATCCTCAGGAGGTTCCTTCCTCTGTGTTTTTACCTGTGCGTCTCTTAGCTATAATGCTAATGCTCATTAGCCAGTCTGTGTGATATCCGCCAAATCACGGCTACTGTTAGCGACCGTCACCGGGAGCACTCTGGTGAAGTGAGTGCATCCAGTGGTTACACACACGCTCCTCTGTTGTCATCCGGAATCCAACTTGGGTTTTTTTTTTCTCTTCTTTTTCCCCCTTTTTTGTTTTACCTCAAAAGTTAGTTGGAAAGATATCTTGGAATATATTCGCTCAAGGTGCACCCATTTGTGAAGAAGAACTGGGGGATGCATATGCATTAAAAAGTCTTTGTGTGTATAAAACGCCAGCACAGCACTTTAGCCTTCCCTCATCCTTCCACCCCCGTTTCTCCCTTTAATCTTTGGCTGAGTTATAATACAATAAGTCCCTATAATCGTTAGATCTCCTTCTCTTGACTTACCTGGAATAAATGAATGGGTTTAAACAGGCAGGTAGAAGGAAAGGGGAAAAACAAAATGATCCAAACTTAAAATGAATCAATATAAAATAAACAACAGTAAAATATCATTATATTTTGAGTTTTACAATTCAACATGCTACTAATGACCACAAGGGGCAGCGTTTACAGGATGTCCGTCTCAGGTACCAGTCTGCGGCGTCTCCTTCTCCTCTCTCCAACAGTCAGCCCCTTTCACTGTCCCCTGGTATACGGCAACTGAAATACTGCTGATCTTAAGTTTTTCTCATAAATCATGCCATCCACCAAACAAAGCAATAAAGATGTTTGTTTGCATTATTGAAGGGAAAGTATTGCCTTGGGTCAGCTTTAAGCAGTGGTGTGTGCGTGCAAGCATGCTTTCTTAAAAAAAAATTCACTTGGGTGTGTGCCTGCCAAGTATTTTTTGCTTGAAAAAAAAAAAGTAATTTGCTTAAGAAAAGCACATTTTGTTGAGTTCAATTTCTCTTTTTTCCCACAGAGAAGTCAGTAATAGTATTTCTGATTGCTCAGCCAATCAGAAATCAGCTGTGTGTGTGTATTTGAATGTGAAGGTGGTCGTGGTGGGAGGAGATACATAGTGTATATGTATGTTTGGCTGTTTGTCTTGGCTTGTGCTTAAGAGTTTGAACTCTTTCATGTTCCGCTTTTGTCTTTGTGATCATTTACCACTGTCGACAATTTTATAAACATTTGGTGCTATCTATATTGATCACGGACTGCCAAGCACAGACTGAGAGTACAGGTTTTTCCAGAATTGCACTCTTCTCTCTCATCATCTACATGACAGGCCTGATAAAGTTTTAGATTGTGGATTGATAATCTATCATGTATTTATGAGTGTGCAGGCTTATCAAGGCTATTACCGTGTCCTATACTGTGTTTTCACAAACATTCCCCATGTAGCAAATTTGTGCTGTGTTTAATTACAGTCACACACATGTATAAAATGGATTAAAAAGTAAATGATTACCACAACAGATAGTATATAAATACTAATCACTGACACTCACATGACCCTCTGGCTCGTTTGTGTCGGTGTGTTGTGTGGTCTCTTTCTTTCTCTCTCTTGGTGAGTCACACAGATAAAATACACTATATTAATATAACCACTCTGAAAATGATTAAATGATATTTCCAAAAGCGCCTCCGGCAAAAAATTATGAATGCATATCTTATATTTGATATCCTGGCAAAAGTCAGGACACACACAGTACCTGCGTAAGATCATGTCTGCCTGCTTGCTAATTAAAGAGCAACCCAACCCAGGTCTCTACCACTGTGATCCACCACTCAGTCAACAGTCAAGAGCGTTCCAGCTTAATCTTGAAACTGGTACACTCATTAAAACCAAACCCAAGTATTTGGTTCGCGGTCATGAGGCTTGCATGCAATTCATCACTGCACATATTTGTGTGTGTGTGTGTGTGTGTGTGTGTGTGTGTGTGTGTGTGTGTGTGTGTGTGTGTGTGTGTGTGTGTGTGTGTGTGTGTGTGTGTGTGTGTGTGTGCAATCAAAGTGCATAGGCCCATCCACAGTTGTGCTGTAATTTAACCTGGTCCATGGGAGTCTGTTCTGGCCCCTACTCTCATGACCATCTAGTATTCAGGACTTCATCTGAAGAAGAGTTTGTGAGGGTCTTTGAGTGCTTTGCATGGTCAACACACTCCTCAAATGCCAGGTCGCCCAGACAGGAAAGGAAATGGGAGCCATTGCAGCTAGAAGTTTTGCACTGGAGGACGCACATATAAGAAAGTGAAAGGCATATAAGAAGGACATTGCCCTTTTGTTGTCTACCTACTTTTTATGATCGTGTTTACTCAGCCTCCTTATCCCTTTCACTCCTCCCCTCCCTCTCTAGAAGAAAATGACTAATAGTAAAAGTTTTTCTAGAGGGGTGCTGCAGAGTGAGGGGGTGAGAAACTACCTGCTTCCCTTATCTTAACACCCAGCGGCATGCAAGAGACAAACATCAAACATCCAGCTCCTCACTTGATGCCAGCAGACTCCACTGATGCGGAGAGAGCTGGCAGTGACATGGTTGGTGGAGTGACAGTACGCTGCATCCTGGGCCTGGCAGCTTTATGAGCCCACGGGGACCATAAAGAGACAGGCTTCCAGGCCCCTCAGCTGCTCTCTGGGTTAGGGTTAGAAAAGCATGAGGGACAGGATGCCTGTTTGGTCAGAGTTCATTCTTATCTGAGGAGGGTCCCATTCACAGTAATATGAGTGAAAGTGGGTTACCTCTATAACCAGTGAATGCAGAGATAATACTAAATATTATCACAACTTTCCCTCTTTAACAGATATCATTTAAACTATAAATAAATATGAAACTAAGATTTAATACAAAAAAGTGCTCATATGCTGGAACAAACGCACATTAGAAGATGATTTCCTGCTTTTCACATACCTGTGGCACGTCGCTGACAGATGGGCCAGTGTTTGTTTTAGCAGCCAGGTCTTTGGATGACAGGAGGAAGCTCTGGGAGAGCTGTATCAGTGTTTAGACAGATACTGCTGGGCCTTCAGGACACTGCCCATAGAGCAAGGAAAAGGCCACAAAAAAGATATGGATGTTGTGTTTAAAAGTACCATTGGCAATTAGTTATGCCAAATAAATTTGAAATATTTACCTTGCTTGTTGTACCAGATGGGTCGTTTAAGTGCGTCAGGACCATTTCAGTTAGTGTAAGTAACAAATTAAACTGTAATTTCCATAGCTTATTAAGACTCATCACATGGGCCGGTGGTAAACCCTGCCCATTTCATTGCTAACAAATACCATTAGGCAGAGGACTATTTTTACATGGCCAATGATTTTTTACTGTGTGTATTTGCCCTTGTTTTCCAAGCTTTCATTGTGACCGGAGGTGGCCCACTTGGCAGGAAGTTTAACAGTGTTTTATAGAGTAATCCTCATTGTCCCAACCTCCTCGTGGTAAGGAGTTAATGGGACCAGGTTGAGGAGGAAACAGTGACAATGCTAGGAGCACAGACAGTTTTGGACACAATGGGAACACACGCGCAGGGCTGCATGGGCATCTGTTTCTGCTGAGATCCCACTGATGGAGAACAGAGACTTCACCATCTGCAACTGGAAGGCACTGAGATTCACTCGCAGACACTCAGAGGTGCACAGGCACACACATTTACCCACACCTACAGTAAGTTGCTTTTTTAGTTAGTTTAGTTTAAATGCCGATTAAAACTGACAAAACAAGAGGAATGTGTGCAGAATGAAATTTAATCTAAAAACAACAATGCTGTGTAACCCTGTTGTCATGACTAAATGCAACTGGCCGAGCGACACGGTGGAGGAGATATGAGTCAATGCCAGCCACGATGGTGCAATCGCACGCTGTTTTTCTAGGCGTGTGAGCGAGCGTTACCTTTACAGCCTCTGACAGTAAAGCGTGAATCATCAGTTGTTTCATCATCATCACACTCTGCCTCCCTCAGGAACACAGTATGGGGGTTGTGACCGCTCCGGCCTTGTTTTCTAGTAATGTGTAAGCCAACCAAGACACACACTTTATCCTCCTTTCTCCCCGCTTTCTCAAACCACCCCCCATTCTCTGTCTCTGTCACGCTCCTCACTCTCTCTGCTCAGCATGGTTGAAGAGGAAAAAAAAGTAATGCAGCTTCATCTTAAAGTGTATTAAAAAGAAAATCAACCGATTTGCATTGTTCAGTAGTATTCAGTTTCTGTATGCATCATGACAAATCTGTTTCCCTGACATTTTCCAAGTTGAGTTTCAACTCACTGAGCTTTTCTGCAAATCATCATCAGGTCTCCTTTTTAAAACACAACAGCATTTTATTTAAGAAGTTGTCCCCTCAAGCAGCATTTATACAGGAGATGTTAATTAAATTGCCAAGTACAGCTGGTTTGGGTGTTTTGAAATGTTCATCTCTATATTACGCTTAACAAGAGCAACCGCAGCTCCTCTATCTGCTTCTAACAGCTCCTGAGGCCAGGGGGGCGGGAGTTCCAAAGAAAACCTGTGGTGAAGCTGGTCACACCGAGGTTCATAGATGTGTGTGAGCACTCGATTGTGTTTGTGTATGTGTGCACCTGCAGGCGCAAACTTACATTCGTGGGGGGCCAAGGAAAGGGAGAGAGAGAGAGAGAGGCAGTGAAGCTTCTGTTGCCACAGATACCGTATCATTTCTCACCACCTGAAAAGTCACCGGAATGCGAGACTGCAGCTACTGCTGCGCAAACGAAAATACTAACAGCCTCCGAACATCTAAAATGCCCGCTGACATGTTCCGCTGAGCGAGCTTACATAACGAATGTTAGTTTTCAGCAAACTGTCTTGACAATGAATTAACTGGATTTATTGCAATAGTACATAGTGACCCAGGCTTTCTGCTGTTAGAGACAAAACAGTAATGCATCCAGTTATGTAGGTGTGCTGCCTTTGTTGTTGTGTATGTTTGTGTGTTGTGGGGAGGTGTTTTATTTATAGTTATATTGTTTGACATTTCTAAAAATGTATTATTTGTGAAATGTGTGTATTGGATTGTCTTAGAGGTACTGTTCTCTGGCCCATAAACAAATCTTGATACATGAGAATTAGGAGGGAGTGTAGTATTTGTGGGCTGAACATCGCAGGTTTTTTTGGCACCTTCTACACCAATGCTGTCATGACACACGTAAGAGAACAAATCGCTCCTCCTGCCTACAAATGAAAATAAAGCATCCTGTTTGTTTTAGCATGGAGTTCAAGTGTGTGTCAATGAGTACATATGTGTGTTTAAATAAAAGCAGAAAACAATCAATTCAGTGAAGAGTGGCCAAATGGCTGCAAAATAAAGCATAAACTTGCTTCAGGGAAAAAAATAATAATTACCACTTTTATTACCAAAATAAGGTGTGACCACAGGCTCTGCTTTTTTCTTTAATCCTAAGATTACAACAGATGGTCAATATTGACTGCAGTCTCTGCTGGTGGACTTGATCTGTCACAGGTTGCAGAGAGAAGGAAATCTGTGATTACCTTTAACAGAAGTGCATTTATATCAAGTTTTTATTTTAAGAAGTTTTAGAATTTCTTTCTGAGTCTAAAATGTACCCTCAGATGTCTAATTTCTTGTCTCACAGTTGTTTTTGTAACGTGATTGTCCGATATGAAGTGCACCTTCCCAGCATTGCGGAAAGAATGGTATCTATTTCTGTTCCTTCCTGCCGTGGCTTACAGAGCAGGCATCCATATCTTACCATAACTCCATCGTAGTTCTCTATCACCCATATCTCTGTTAGCCTCACAGAGTGAAACGCTGCTTCCTGTTTGGTTTGTCCAACCAATGCCATCTCTCTCTCTCTCTCTGCTCTAATGTTCCTATGTCAACTTTGACCCTACTTAACTGAAACCACTGCTATCCGCCTGGTTCGCCCCAGTCACAGGAAGTCATGCTGCACTCATTGTCTTAAGAGATGGTGACAAACAGGTAAAAAGAGTGACGATACACAGAGCAAGAACAGACACTGTAACACGGTCACTTTGTAAATACTTTCGGTGAAAGAGGCTTGCATAGTAAAATAAAAATAAAAACAGAACAAAAAAAGTAGTGATATTAGAAGACAAATTGACATTGGTTTCACTGGGCTATATATAATTTATGTTACACAGTATGGATTTGTATGCATTGTATTGCAGTCCTCTTCCTATATAGATTAAACAAACAGCTTAAGGTTTCGATCGCTTCTGGAGTCTATCTGCGGTATAACCATCCTCTTTCATTCACCCTTTCAGAGATGTTTTCTATTTGACTGTCTCCTCCATCCTCCTCCATTTTTGGTGTACTCTAAACCACTACACTCCCACACCGAGCGCTGCAGCCCAGCAGCTGACAAGTCAAAAAAATTTAAAAAGACAGGGCTCTTTTGGCTTAGTTACTTGGCAGTCACACACAGCTAGTAGGCTCTAAGTCTCACGCTGAGCCTGAGGACAGAAGACGCAAGCTCCAGCAAAGCTCTGTCTCCTGAGTACGGCGTTGCGTGTCTGTTCTGCTCTTCCAGAACCAAAGTTGAACGAACTGACAAAATATCTGTTGGGAATCTTTGATGAGTGAGTAATATTAAAGAAAGCAAAGAGGAGGAGGAGGAGGAGTGGTGGGAACTTACATGTGTGCATCTCTGTGGGAGTGCATGCGGGAGATTAGTTGGGATATGGAAAAAAAGATGAAGAGACTGGAGATATGAAGGAGGGACAGACAGCACGGCGGACCACTGAGTGTCTAAGAAAGTGAGCAAAGCGCCGTCTCCATCAGTCTTAATAGAAACACGCACCGGCCCATTATGGAGAGGTGTTTGAGAATAAATCATCTAACAGGCCCCTTTTCAAAGCATTACCCTGTCAAACCTAATCTAACCTACCTCTGTCTGCTCTCCCCTCCCTTCCCACACCCCCTCTCCTCTCTCCCTTAGTGAGCAAAGCCGTTTGCCGCCTCAGGCAAGGGCTGGGAACATAAGAGCAAAGTCACAGCAGAGCCGTAGATTCGAGTCACCACCAGTGTCTCCTCTCAGACTGCAGACTGTTCGCAGGAACAGGCCCACATTGTGAACCGAATGCTCGGGGTTAACCCCATCAATATGTGTTTGGTCACCCATCGCAATATTTTTGACTCAAAAACGACACTGTTTTTCTTTACAAAGTACATTGTGAATGCATAATTAGTAGATGAATTTGTTTTCAAATTTGTCCAGAATTTTAGAATAAAAAATGTCGGAGCCTTTGGAGAACAAAAGGAAAAACAAGTTTATAGTCTTTGATCTGACCACTGCTGCAGCGAACATGGATGAGAACTGCCTTCCTCATGTCTCCTCCGTGTCTGTCACACAGTGTGGTTTTCACCACAAGACACATCCCCTATCCTTCTGGGAACTATAAGGCCAATCTCTATGACAGCACGGCAAAGCAACAAATAGGCTAGCACAGACTCTGACCGCGAGAAAGGAGTTTCAAAGATGCGTGCAGACTGACTGTATCTTTTAATGCTGCTTCAGGAAGGACTACTTGCCTCTGTATCCTCTTGAAACATTCACAACGCTCTGTTTGAGTCTTAGCGTGATTTTTTTTGGTAATTCAATTCAAAGGTTGGAGAGGTATAAATTTGTTTTGTTTTTTTTACCAAAAAATTCAGAATTAACATCGTAATGACTTGGCAGGGTTTCTGATACCTGAGAACTGCTTCGCACAGGTTTGCACTTCCGTTCTCACTTAAGGACAAGCCCCATTGATCGGTTGGATATGGGGCAATAAGCCTTGTGTGTTTTTCCATGGGTCCCTCCAGTGCTGAAGCAGGCTGATGCTCGGGGCTGCTATTTGTGAGAAGGCTCGGCCCACTGACTGACAGCCCTGGATAAGGGATAGTGTGTCTGCCCTCAGTGCCAGCACAGCTAGAAGTGATAAACACTGGCAACCTGATCCAGAGACAAGAGACGCCTCTGCCTCCGAAAGAGTTCAAACTTAATGCACTTCTATTCTTCTTAGCCAAGTCCAGATTTGCTTGGCTCAACCCCGCTGAGCCTGACGAGGCCAGGCCAGGTGGAGGTCAGTGGAGGCTATCCCAGCATTTTTTTCGGCCACTTCTGATTGGTATTTTGCTTGGCAAGTCTGTCGCATCCCAGTCGGACAGGCCATCATAATTTCAATCTGTCTGCTGCCTCTGCTTTATTGCTCGGTCTTTCAGTCTCCATTATTCCAAAAGCTTCTCCTATTCAATATTCCTATTGCACCAACAGGACCTGAGCATTCTCTCTGGTCTGGAATATTTATGGGAAGTTTATTTTATCTGTTTTTTATTGCTACTCTTGTGCAAATAGGCGCCCATAGAGTCCCTAGTCCCTGCCCTTGCAGTAATGGCAATGTAAACATGGGAAAGTAATTTGAATTCTAACAAAGTGGAGATTAGCTGGTGACAGTTTGTGGCATGGGCGATTATTTCTAAAATAATCCTGTTTTGATATGCATCTGCGTCCCGGCAGGAATTTTCAATTTGTTTTCCCATTGCTGCATGTAAACAAGCTCTAGTGTCTCCTTATCATAGCGTCGCACGGACAAGAAGAGAGCGTATGCCTGCCCCCCTTCTTCCATCTCCCCACACAACCTGTCTCCTCCATCCTGCATCTGGTTAGAGTTGCTGAGCAGCCGCGCTTGTCTGGGTTTCAACAAGTCTCTTTATCGAGAGCAGGTAGGGGGTTTTATGTGTGTACCTGCAAGTCATTTGCAAACATGAAGTCCTCAAAACGCACCCCTGAATATGTTCTGCTTGAGGGGTTCTGCCCATTCCCCGTGTGAATAGGGAAATATGCAGCATGGCAAAATGGCCTCCTGTCTGCCATCCTTCCCACAGGCCTGGAGCATGTGATAAATGTTTACACTTTGATTGTCAACTAGGAGTTATGGAAAGAATTGACTATTTATTTGAATTACTCGCATAATAAAAAAAAAATCCACTTTAATTTAAAGTTACAAACTTCATCCAAAATATTAGTGAAAAATGTAGTATTATAAAGATTTATTGTTGTATGTGTGATAGGTGGTAAAGCCACAAAAAGTCCTGAGCAGTGAGATTAGCTGTTTGCGTACCTGTCTTTCATGTGGATAGAAAGCCATGGGGCTATTTATCTCTCGCTGATTGATTGGTCCTACCTACAGCTAATCAGTATGTAGCTTGTTGTGTCTTAATGTTTATGGGGATTATGGAAGGATAAACATGGTAATCCCCAATGTTGTGCAGGACTTCCAATTATCACGACGCTTTACCAAAAATAAGGTCACTATAGATTTAACCTATTAATGCAATATAAGCCAGCCGACGTCCCTCTGCTGGTAATTTCCCCAAAGTTAAACCTGACCCAGATCCGAACCCACAAGAACCTGGCTGGAAGTCATAGGTGACTCATCTCCGCTATAGTAGGTTGTGACTGGATCTGACCGGCTAGGTTAGACTGTGGTCACAGCCGTGACTGAGGCAGGCTTCCTTACAGATAGAGATAACAGGCAGAGGTGAATGTCTAGTCCATGCTGACAGTCTGGATCGATTAGGGATGGATCACTTACACGCAGCGATCGTTACAACCCCACCCCAGCGCTCAGGTGGAGCCATGGAGTGACTCACAGCAGCACAGAGAGGTGATGGTCCTGAATGAATTCTGCCCTTGCCCAGATGCTAGCTAAAAACATTATTATACGTTGCTCTTTTGCCCAGTTGGCATTTGGGGCAGATTGTGCAAAGTATTTTAAGAGTTAAGTACAAAACTTTTAGCAATATCTGATTGACAAAGACTGCATGATTGATAAACCTCTTCTTTCCACGCCATTAAGGGTGTGTGAGAAGAGAGGATGCAGAGTGGCCTGGCTCTCACTGCTAGTCACCTCCACATCCTCCCCTCATTAATCTACTCTAATACTTTCACTGCAAAGAGCTGCTTTCCCAGGGAAGAGCAAGCAGGCCTTAAATTACAATACAGAGGAGTGGAATCATTACTACCTTTAATGTTCCCAATCTAATTGAGGCATTAATTTAAGTAGAGTCTCCAGTGAGGATTATTCATAACCGCTTTTTAATTTAGAAGGGTGATCAGTAGAAATATTCCCCAGATCAGAGGCAGAGTTCCTCCTCTGGTTTACCCTTTTAGTGCTTCTCAAAGCCCCTTGACATTCGCAGGGTGAAGCAGGAGGATACATACAGAAAAGAGCCGTCACTGGCATAAACACAAACGCTACGGCGCAGCTCCTTTGGTGTGTTTCCTTTTTATGTAATGCTAAAGCTTGTGTGTTTCTGCACAATGCTTGTGGTGCACACAGAGCTGAATGAACACTTGGCTGACAAGGGACAGAAATCTATCATGCAAATAAAACTGTACCCAGGACTCCAAAGTAGCATGTGCTGAACTGAACTATATTATGATATTTTAAATGTGATTGTTTTAATTTTAATTTATTTATTCACATTTTCCACATAAATATCAAGAAGAAAGGCAGGGGACTAATTTCAATACATGGCCTTTTTGCAGAATAGGGCCTCAAATACTAAAATGCAGGGCCACACAAGGCACAATATCATTTTAACTGATTAGTGGTTAAATGGTGCACCTTCCCAAATAAATTAGCCCCAAACAGATACACTTATGATGATAAACTAACAAATTATTGAAAATAGTTAGGCAGTTAATTTAGAAAGAATTTAAGGAGCAAGAGGAATTTTCTTCTGTGTATCACACATCTGAATAACAGCACAGAAAATTGATGTAGCCATAACTTGACCTTAGACTGTAGCAAAGTCAACATCGCCAAAAAAAGCTTCAACACTTAATGAGGAGCAGTTTAGGGTGGCGGAGAGATCTGCCCCTGCAAAGCGGTGTCAGCATGAAAAAATCAGCAGGGTAACAGTGGGAGCTGCGTTACATAACTGAGCTATAAAGGCCAACCGGTACAGTACCCTTGTATAAATATGGCTGGATGTCACTAGTCAACTGATAGCAGATCAGCTGAAACACGACTGCAGTGTTCTGCCCGGATGAACACAATGCTCCCCTGATGCACAGTGCACCTAGGGAGTTTGCGGGCCACCTTAGAGTCTCAGACCCCAGGGGAGTTTGACCAGTAATTATGCAACATCTGTCTTTACTTGTGTATAGAGTATAAATGCACCGCCGCCATGGTGGTAGACGGACTGGTTCTTTAAAGCATACTGATGAGATACGGTGTGATAACTAGTTATGTTATGTTACTTGTGATGATACTAGTTAAGTTATGCTTCTTGAGCAGTAGAGTTTCTTGTACCTGTGTTGACAGAAATCGATTCTTGTAAGTTTACAGCAGTTCCACTGCCATAACAATCAAAACAAATCTCTTCAGTCATCAATGCTATTTCCAAAAGTTGCCACTCTGCTTATTTCTTTGTTAGACAGACTGGTATAAGAGAAGCTTCAGTAAAGCAGTAAAGAGACATGTTCTTTATATTCTGTGCCGTTTATGATACCTCCAGAAGTGAAGACTTTTTTCCCTCCAAATCTATGACAAGTTTTCACAAGCCCTATTTCCCCCTTTGAAATCACTTACTTAAACAGTGAGGCTCAGTGGGGAGGATTATTAGTGGAGGAACTCCATATTGAACCACAGCAGCCAAATTTGGCCAAGGGGGAGAAATCAGCAGCCCACAAGACACAGGCATTTGATTGTTGGGACCCTCTAAAACACACAACCCAACAAGAGCACTTAAGGGACAAGCACACATGCTAACACGCGCATACCCAAACACACGCGCACGCGGACCATGCCCCAAGGGACTTGAGTCACACCGATACCATTGCAGTCCCCCTGTGGCACTAGAACCAGGCATGGCATGCCATCTGGAGTTGGGAGGAGGGTTTGTTAGAGGGGTGTTGAAACCGAGTGGTACATGCTTCGACCGTGTGCCTGACCATCTGGCTCGGCATACTGTGTATCAGTAACTTTGAGCAGTCCTGCAAAATAGAGGAGGAGGGGAGATGGATGGATGGAGACAGAGGGGTAGATAGCTGTAGGGTTAAAAGCAGCCAGCGCTCAGTGGCACCAATTTGATGGATGTATTCTGGATAGTGCTCGCTCTCTCTCCCTCTCTCTTACATTCTATCTTTCGCTTTTGCTCTGCGTGTTTAGAAAGTAAACTCAAGTCCGTTTTGAAACCGGCACACAATCCTTTGCTTTCTCTCTCTTTAATCCTGTGGGTGCTGTTTGTGTTATTAGGGCTGCAACTAATAACTAAGTTATTTTCAATATGGATTGATCGTCCAATTTCTTTCTTGATTCATGGTAGAACTATAAAATATTAAACAACTGAGAAATGCCAGTTACGGTTTCCCAGAGCCCAAGGTGTTGTCTTGATATTGCTTGTTCTGTCCGATCAACAGTCCAAAACTGAAAGGTATTCAGTTTACTATTTCGAGGAAGACTCAGAAAAGCAGAGCATTTGCACATTTCAGAAG
Organism: Lepomis macrochirus; assembly: GCA_024633595.2. Taxonomy (NCBI): domain Eukaryota; kingdom Metazoa; phylum Chordata; class Actinopteri; order Centrarchiformes; family Centrarchidae; genus Lepomis; species Lepomis macrochirus. The sequence goes on from JALXJV020000006.1 coordinate 19,086,437, forward strand.
CTGGAACTTTGGGCATATTTGCTTTACAAAATTACACAGATTGATAATCAACACTGTTAGATAAATGTTCTATTGATTGGCTAATTAATTTATCAACTGATTGTTTCAGCAGTATCATCAATTAGTTGTGTAGCATTATCAATATCCTTTCAATAATGAACAGCTTTCCTTGCATTTATTGAAGGGGAAAGTAAAAATTACTTTTTCATCAGAATCAGTTTTTATTTGTTGCATATAATGTACACAAGTCAACAAACCAAATTTTAAATTGGTTAGACTAAGATGAGAAATAAGATAAAGAGAAACAACTAAGAGGTGGAGCTGGCTGAGGAACTTGACCCCCTGCCTGTGGGAAGTATGCCAACAGCAGACAAACACGCTTGAAGTCTGTGTAGCTCAAAGCTCCACAACCCTTTTCTTACTGACTGAGCGAGAAAGAGATAAAGAGAAGGAAAAGAGAGAGAAAATGAGGATTTATCTTATGAGCCTATGTGTGGCCTGATTCGTGTCTGCATTAAGCCAAGTGAGGTATCTACTTCCCCTTAATATTTTATAGTTTCCTTCAAAGAAGTCCTGCTGCCCGTACTAAGTCTCTGTATGGGTTCCATGGAAGAATTCAGACTTCCTACCTGGTATCCTGGACCTTATCATTCTCTCCTTTGCTGATCTCCTTCCTCACACACAAATGCAGCCAGTAGACATATGACCACATACATCTTCAGCTGGGTTACATGCAGGAAAACACAAAAAAGGACTCTGTCAGCAACACTCCTAGTCAAACTGGCACGATGAGAATACCGACAAGCAGATTTTGACTTGTGGCAACCTCAGACTGAGTGAAGAAATACTGGCATTAGCACATGAAGGTCTGCTCCTTCTCTGAACGTGTGAAGAAAAACAAGAAGTACAAAAAAAGAAAAAGTACTGTATGTATTTATATTGGTGCCCAATTACTGACCAGTCAAAGGGACTAAGGGTTTTTCACGATACAGATGAAATCTGGTAATGCTTTAACTTCAAAGCCAGGAAAGGGTATAGAGTTCCTAAACACATCATGAATATTGCAAGATTGTAAAGTCATTCTTTCTGATCTGAAACAGAAACTTTTGAAGCGTTCCACCTCGCCTCCTCTGACCCCCACCCTCTCCCCCCACTTACAGTAGCCAAGCTGATAGGCAGTCCATTAACTATTTAAATGCACACAGAGATGTGAGAAGTAGTGGCCAGCATTTTAATGAAAAACAGAGAGCGGATTGGCTCCTGACGGGACCACTCTGTTTCTGATTACCATTACTACAGCTCACAGTTACATTTTTAGGTCTGGATGTGATGAAAAGTACACTGATATTTTCTTCTATTCTTTTTTGAGCCTGAGCGTGCATGATCTTTTCTCCTAAACCAGGCTTTGTGGCAGGTCCATTTTCATGTCTGCATGTCAAGACAGTGACAAAGTGCTACTAAATCCAAACAGGTCTGAGTCAAAGCCAAAGTGTCATCTATCCTTCCCATTTCCCCTGAGGGAGTTCTCACCTATCCAGCCTTCACGGTCCTATCTTGGGAACAGCACTAATAAGGAACACCCCTTATTTAAGCTGGGCGAGGCCCTGTCACTGATTCTGCTTCAAGGCTATGGGTGCCTGCACAGGGACACTCTGTCAGTTTGGGATGAGAGATGGGGGTTAGAACAGTCATGAACTGTTAGCCCCTATAATTATATAGGCTATTGCGTTGCTCCATGGGTGTATATTACTAAAAGCAGTCAGAGCTAGTGGCATATCTACTACTAACTTGATTTACCAAATGCATTACGGAGCAAACATCATTCCTGCTTGAATTTGGTTCACTGGCAAGAGAGGAGGTTGGAGTGGGTAATTGGACAAACAAAGCACAGGACACCTGAAAGTGTGATTCACATCCGGCGCACAACATGTTGTTAGGTTTAGATTATTAAAACACGTTAGGGAAAGATAGCGGTGACTATTGAAAACATCAGGGCGTTCTGTTCTGTCCTCGAAGTCAGCTAATTTATTGTATTATTATTTAAGAAAGATGTAGATCTTTCCCTAACCTCAACCAAGAGCTTTGAGTTGCCTGAACATAAATCATAAATAAATAAAAAATGTTAACCATGCCTTTGCTGCTATGAAACAGATGAAATGCTATAAATGAAATACTTTAGTCAGGTTTCCATCTAAATGTAGCACAAATTTTAACCCCGTTTTCAGAAGACTGGCAAAGCACTGGCAACTCTAATTCTCCAGTTCACTACTATTAAACCACTGCAGAGGAAGAGGGCTCAAAGAGATAAAGTACAGGTGAAACTCGAAAAAATTAGAATAGCGTGCAAAAGTTCATTTATTTCAGTAATTCAACTTAGAAGGTGAAACTAATATAGACTCATTACATGCAAAGTGAGATATTTCAAGTCTTTATTTGATATAATTTCAATGATTATTGCGTACGGCTTATGAAAACCCCAAATTCAAAATCAAAAAATTTGAATATTACATGAAATCAATAAAAAAAGGATTTTAAATACTAGAATGTCAGCCTTCTGAAAAGTATAATCATTCATATGTACTCAGTACTTGGTTTGGGCCCCTTTTACATGAATTACTGCCTCAATGCAGCGTGGCATGGATGCTATCAGCCTGTGGCACTGCTGAGGTGTTATGGAAGACCAGCTCATTCAGCGTATTCAGCTCTTCTGCATTGTTTGGTCTCATGTCTTTCATCTTTCTCTTGGCAATGCTCCTTAGATTCTCTATGGGGTTCAGGTGAGGCGAGTTTGCTGGCCAATCAAGCACAGTAATCCCATGGTCATTGAACCAGGTTTTGGTACTTTTGGCAGTGTGGGCAGGTGCCAAGTCCTGCTGGAAAATGAAGTCAGCATCTCCATAAAGCTCGTCTGCTGAAGGAAGCATAAAGTGCTCTAAAATGTCCTGGTAGATGGCTGCGCTGACTCTGGACTTAACAAAGCACAGTGGACCAACACCAGCAGATGACATGGCTCGCCAAACCAACACAGACTGTGGAAACTTCACACTGGACTTCAAGCATCTTGGATTGTGTGCCTCTCCCTTCTTCCTCCAGACTCTGGGACCTTGGTTTCCAAATGAGATGCAAAGTTTGCTCTCATCAGAAAAGAGGACTTTGGACAACTGAGAAACAGACCAGTTCTTTTTTTCTTTAGCCCAGGTAAGACTTCTAACGTTGTTTGTTGTTCAGGAGCGGCTTGACAAGAGGAATATGACATTTGAAGCCCATGTCCAGGTCCTGTCTGTGTGTGGTGGCTCTTGATGCAGTAACTCCAGCCTCAGTCCTTGTGAAGCTCCCCCACACATTTGAATGGCCTTTTCCCGACAATCCTCTCCAGGCTACAGTCATCCCTGCTGCTTGTGCACCTTTTTCTTCCACACTTTTCCCTTCCACTTAACTTTCTATTAATGTGCCTTGATACAGCACTTTGAGAACATCCAACTTCTTTTATAATTACCTTTTGAGGCTTTCCCTCCTTGTGGAGGGTGTCAAAGATGGTTTTCTGCCAAACTGTCAGGTCTTCCCCATGATTGTGAAGTCAACTGAACCAGACTGAGCGACCAATGAAAGGCTCAGGAAACTTTTGCAGCTGTTTTGGATTAATTAGCTGATTAGAGTGTGACACTTTGAGCTACAGTACTGAACCTTTTCACAATATTCTAATTTTCTGAGATTTTGAATTTGGGGTTTTCATAAGCTGTGAGCCATAATCATCAAAATTATATCAAATAAAGGCCTGAAATATCACACTTTGCATGTAATGAGTCTATATAATATATTAGTTTCACCTTTTAAGTTGAATTACTGAAATAAATGAACTTTTGCATGATATTCTAACTTTTCAAGTTTCACCTGTAAGTAAAAGACTGCCAGTCAACCCTCAAACGACACAAACCTTTGCAAAATTTTGACTTTTTTTTCAATTTCTGCCATGTCCACTCAGGTTTTTTTATGTGCAAATTGAAAATGTCAACAGGTAGACATAAACAGTGAAGATTTTGTTATATTAATGAATACAAAATCCAGACAGAATTCTATTTCTTACCAAATGTACATGGTAATGTAGGTAAGTTAAATATGAACATAGGTTTTGGGAGACAGGGATACACAGTTGCATATAGAGCACAGAGATGTGTATTATCTGAGGTCCAATGTGAATACAGAGTTTCCTCTGAGATTTCAAAACTGACTGAAAAAGATGCAAAAGTGCAGGAAGTTCCTTGGTCCTTGGAAGCAGTGTTTGCATATCTTCAAAGCAGTTCTTTACAGCTGATTCTGCCTCATCTTTCCATATAATCAGTGCAGAAAAATATGTATTGTCTTTTATAATGTAACAATAAATCTAAAACACAGTTCGTTCTTTATTTTCAAAGGGTCTGGCTCTTTAGTATTTTTACCCCTGAGACGCAACAACAGCCACTTGAGTTCCCTCGGGCAGGGTGCTAAGTGGCTGAAAGCACTGAGAGAGGCTTGTGTAGAACACTAAAGACATGCCTCTGTAAACACACATGCATCTTTGCACTGCTCTCACTTCACACACAAGCTCTCCCCAGCAGAGTTAATAAACTGTTTGTTTTAAGTGTCTCTCTCACTGTCATTCACTCTGTGTATCCCTTGCTTAGCTCTCTGTGCCCATGATATGAAACTCTGTTCTCTCTCTCTCTCTCTCTGCTCTTCTAAAGCCGAGCTCAATGTTGCACTGCAGCGCAACAGGAAGCCGAGTATAGTCTTCACCATTGTTCCAGTCTGTTTCTTTCAAAAAGCTTTTATCGCTTCTACTAAGCGCTCAGCCAGGGGAGAAACAAAGATTTGTTGATGGTTTGCCGCTGCTGAAATTGCACCCTGGAGGTTCAGACACTTAACATGTGAAACATGCAATAAATTAAGAACGACAAGATGCAAACTTAGATGGTGGAGGTTGTTCCTGTGAGTGATGACAGCATGGTTGTGTGCCGTGGCAGGGACACTGCAGTTTCCTCTTTGTTATCTCAGGACCCTCATTCAAGCTTTCCTGTAGCAGGGCCCCCCAGCCCCGTAAGACTCTTTGCCATGCACAACTATTACAAAAAGGAACTGGAGAACAATGAAGATAATTTACTAAGCATCAAACACGTAAAACAAATCTTAAAATTGGAGCCATTAAGTCCAGTATAGCTTTAAAAGCCACCAACATATTATTTTAATGCCATTCACGTGTGTGGGCTGTCAACTGACTCATTCAATGAAAAACACTGATGGGCATATGAGCAAGTACAGAAGCCTGAACTTGTGTGCTTATGCGTTTGATAGCAACTTTCCTTGAAATGCACAGGCTAGGAGTGCACAAAATGCTAAAAGAAATACCCCTTTAAAAAAGTGTAAACCAATAAAAATGTATGGCCATTACAGAAAAATTAAATGTTACAGTAATAAATTCTTCCATCAGTTATATTGACAAAATTAAGATTGAAACCTTTAACTTTTTGTCCATCAGACAAAACATAGATTTAATGCTTGTGTTTTTTCATTACTGGGAGTTTTTATGTTTTGATCAATATTTTAAATATTTTATTTTATATAAAGAAGACAGAGAGAAAGTAAAACATCTAGCTTGACACAGGTCTAATAGACAGACAGAATAACAGAACAAAATAAATTTATGTAGCATTTATGTAGATTGTTATTTTAGCAAGCATCTTAAATTTGTATCATTATTCATTATTATTCATTATACTCTGATGATACAAACTTTTTTCCCGGTTCATTTAAGCAGTGTCATCATTGCTCTTCAATGATTACACTCTTCTTCTTAATCTTCCTGTTTTTGAAAAGTTTAAAACTGGCACTCTGACATATTTATGCTCTTTCTCACCAGAGACAACATTTCAGGGCAGTAATTCTGAAATGTATAAATCGTAATTTTTTGAGTTAAAAAAAAAAGTGTCAATGCACACACACACACACACAGACGCAAATACTCATGATCAGATGGGTATGACTGCCCTTTGACTGGTCTTCTCCTATCTTGTTCAATGCTTAGAGTCTGGGTCAGTTACTTGACCCTTGCTAGGGTAAGCTGCTTTTGGATAATCAATGGACATAAGTTAATTGCCGTGTCACAATGTCACGTACACCACAGACTTGCCATTAAAGACTATGTGTATGGGGGCTGGTGGGGGGCAGTTGTAAGAGGATTACAGGGACCAGATGTCTGTGTGTTTAGTTTTGGCTTTGGCCCAGACAGGTTCGGGTCGGACTGGCCGGGGGTGATATCACAGAAAAAAAACTGAATTCATGTTTCTGAAAATGGCGCATCTCTTTCTTTTAGAAACCACGGTGTTCCCAGGTGCTGTTCGTTACAGTAATGGAAACCATAGCATAACAACAGCTAGAGCCTGTAGTACATCATGTTATCACAGAAGGTTAGAAAATCTGCCCATAACTTCAAGACAGTGCTACACTAACACACAAGCTAGTTTTTTTGCATAATATTACACTATAACCTTTATGTAAATAATTTAAAGTGCTACTTGAATTATTCATCAAAAGTGGTTATAAAGACAAGGGAGCCCTCAATATGGCTGTATTCCATTTTTTAATGTTCTTTACTGTAGTGACTAAATGTACTTATTGTAAAAGACATCACTGCATTAGTCTGCCTAAAGGCAAAAATGTGAATGTATACAGTCCTCTGCAAGCCAATAAGGGATTACTGGTGTTGCCACTATGTCTGCATGTTGTGGTTGCACAGTGTACAGTCGTGTGCAGCTGCTTGTGATGTAGAAAGATGCTATAAAATCTCTACTTGTTCAGTCATAGGTACACGCAGTGGAAGGCATTTATGTGCAGAGGAAGAACCTCCTCTGGTTTCTGTGTTGCGTATCTGTCTTGTGGGGAAGAGCAGCGGAGATTGATCTGAGCAGCATGTAGGTCTGTGGCTGTCATACTGGGGACAAGGGAGACAGAGATAGTGATTTTAAATGTACACTGTAGCAGTTGAGAGGCCACACAGGATATTACTGATGTGCTCCCTATTTATACCCCCAAACCTTTAGCCGTCAACTTTATACATCCATCATATAGCCCTCCTGTTCTCCCTGTGTGATGAGGGATGTGGTTGAGGACAGACCTGCGCCGGTTACCACAAAGGATTTGGGACTGGGGCTACCTCTTTGGGCCTGTACCTGGGGCTGGAGGCACCCATCTTTAGCGAGCTTTTGTCACTCTGTCACCATCTCTTTTCTCTATGACTTATGTCCCCTCGGGCATCTTTGGAACTCCATTACTTCTGCGTGTATAGTGGGAATGTCAGGACCTCCCTGTGTGGACAGCATGTGTCTCAGATTGATGGGAAGAGGGCTAAATCTGACCTGGCTGACTTTCACTCGTACCACATAGACAGATTTACATGGTACAGGTATGAGGCTTTTGTGCATTACAGGAGAAGGGAGTGATGTCCCTGGATACACGTTGTAAAAAGGGGAAGGCTTAGATAACTGATTTACGAGCCTGAGCTGAAATGAGCACCTTGTCCTAAAAGGTGTGCGCTCAAAAGGTTTCCCACCATGAAATGATTAGATGAAGAAGAAAAGACTCAAAACTGTGTAGTTTGACATTAAATAATGTGATGGAAAGTAAGTTGTACTTAAGGTGGCGGGCTATTCTCAATGAATGAGACTCAATCTTTTACGGCGGCATTGTTGCACTGATGACTTCATCACTGATGACTTCAGATCAAAAGTTTCAACAAAAGTTTCTCTTCTGATAGTCAGAAGCATATTTTTAAGTAACAGTAGAAGGATCTTTTGAAAAGCTTTTTTACAACAGCTGAACAACTTCCTCACAATAAGCAACTGTTTCAATTTCTTCCATTTAGGATTTCAATAACACCATAGCACTAAGATTGTGCTTGTTAAGGTACAACATAGACAGCATACAACTAGTCTGACAACTCGGTGGGGCTTTCTGGTTCAGGACTAAACTGGTTTGAATCCAGGGATTATTTTGTGTCCAGTGTTTCCCATATGTTTATTTATTTGTGGTAGCCCACCACAATATCAACACTGACTGCGACATACTGATTTCTTTTATATTTAAAATCGTAGCTGATTGCAGAGCTGCAGGCCGCACGTATTCGCGCAGCACATCCTGAAGATCGCTCATCCTTCTCTTTCTCCCTCACTAACACAGCTGCACAAATCAGCCCAACACAACGCTGTCAGTGTTGGAGACCCAGCTTTAAAAAAGTTATTAGCAAGCATATAAGGAGCCTAACTAATAAGGAGGGCTAAGTTAAAGTACGAATACAGCTGGGTTTTTTGAGGCTAGCATGCTGTATAGCTGTGCCACAGTTACACTGTCATTCTGTGGGAAACCCATGTGTCTACAGTTTTTACACAGGAAGAAAAATTAAAAGCCAGTGTTCAGCTTCAGTAATGTTAAAAAATACCAACCAAGCCAGAAATCTTGGAGTAGTCATGGACTCGCACCTAAACTTCAATAGCTACATTAAGACACCCTACAATCACCCGAAGAATATATCAAGGACTCACTCAGACCAAAAAGTAGGTCACATCAATCCAATTCTAAGGTGTTTAACCTGGCTCCTTAACTGTCAAAAATTGATTTTAAAATACTGTTGCTGGTTTATAAAGCCCTGAATGGTTAAGGGCCAAAACGTATTTCTGATCTTCTGCTACGTTAATGAACCATTCAAGACCTCTCAGGTCATCTGGAACAGGACTGCTTTCTGTCCCTAGAGTCAAAAGTAAACATGGAGAAGCAACGTTCAGTTCCATAAAACTTCCGGTCTGCTGAAACTCTCCCAACTGTGAATATGTCACCATGGTAGCTGCTAGTTAGCTAGCCATGCCGCTGCTGGCCCTTCACTTCACAAACTGGCAATCAGTGACAGAACTTGGTTTGGTCTTATTCTTCTTCTGTTTAGTTTAGTTACAGCGGTTGGCATCATAGACTGCATGGTTTTCATCTATAACGTTTGCATTACTGCATCTACTGGTCTTCCCTGCAACTTTTTATGTGACACAAACATGATGGAAGAACAGTCTCAAAAGGATCCACATAATTAGGTGGAGATTCATGGACTGTATATTTCCACTGAAAGATGCTAAGTTGAGGTACAAATGTTTATATACAAGTTGTAAATTAGAGGCACAGATTCGAATCCAGATTTACAGATACAAATCACTCAGTGCATTTTTTGTGCACTATGTTATGTATGTTGACATTTGTTTGTTAATACTTATGAGACTTATCCCATAGACAACACCTAACAGTGGTGCACTGTTAGGTCACTTTTGGAGAGGGGTAAATGAGTGCAGTATAGATTAAATTGAAAAACCACTACATCAATTTGATATCAATTTGAAAAAGTATGCAAGTACATTTAATATCAACATAACTTGGAGTATTGTTGCGAAAGTCTACGGTCTCAAATTTGTAAGATAAACAAAATATCCATGATAACTGCATTACGGTTGATCTTACATTGTCCAAATCTTAAATTGACGATGTTTGATTACATTTTAGTTGATATTATTATGAATATTTAATAGCACACCCATCACAGACATAAGACCTACTAAGGGTGTACTGCGAGGTAAACCATGTTAATCTACCTTTTCTGGTGGAGGAACTCTTTCCACTTCCCCACTACAGTGTCTGTACACATTTAGTTATCAGTACATTGGGTAGAGGAGGCTAGCGTTTTGTTTTTTTTTTTCTCCAGAGAAGCAGTACACAGCCCAGGGCGGAGAGTTCAGGCTTTGTAATCACTGTCCTGTCTCTGCCTCTGCATTTCTCTGTCTGTGTTTTCTGTTAGTATTGGAGCTGACAGCCTGTCAGTGGAGGAAGGGTTTTGAACCTGAGGGCTCCTCTCTCTATCAAAGGCTAATCGCTACTTCAGAACAGGGGACTGCCCCTAAACAAACATTTACTGTTGTAAAGACAGGGTCGGCCCCTAACGATGTAGTTCAGCAGGGCTATTTTACAGCAAGGCCTTTATGGAGACGGATGCCAAAGATGGACAAATAGCAGGACATTAGCTGTCAGCAGCACCAGCAGGAGCCAGATCTGGACACACTTTAATAGCTGTTTGTTGGTGGAGAGGAAGAGGCTCATAAAATTGGAGACTCTTATCTTCTGTGGACCTTGTGTGTTTGTGTCACAGCCAAGACTGACCACAATGAAACACATTGAAACATGCAGTCCTTGACTGCATTTTAACTGTTAATTTCAGTCTATCATCCTATCTAAATATGCTGAATTATAATACTACCACAGGCGTCTTTATAGAGCACGCCACGGTACATGATTTGTCAACACAGTGAATACATCTTTTCAGGAGAGTGTAATGTAATGCTACGATCTTTCTGACAGCATAATCAGTTCATCCAACGAGGTTTTATTTGGTGACAGCGCTGAGGGTCTTTCTCTGCCTGAGGAGCTGCGCTCTCCCCCCATCGACATGCTCACACCTTTAACGACTTCTTAAATGTCACAGAATGTCAGGCGGAGGGATAAAAGCAGAGGACCTCCTTCTGCTTGCCAGTGATCCTCAGTAGTTTTTACTACGCTACAGTGCTGCCGGGCAGGACATATGCACTCAGGTGTGGCCCAGATTTCACCGGACCTGCTAGTGACATGATTTAATGCACTTGCTACTAAGGAGCCAAGTGAGAAGAGCTTCTTGTCAGTGGAGGGACGCTGATTGAGCACAGCATGGCATCACAAATGTATCCTTCGTGCATGCTACTTAGAAGAAAATCATCCATCACATGCAGTTTCATACACTGTAACACTTCAGATTATAAAGCATTCTCTGTAGTGAGCCAGCTCTTTCACAAACACCACTATATTTTTTTCTCCCGTCGTTTCAGAAAGATTTAAAATTAGTGTAAGTTGACTGTGTATTCCCCGGGGAATGGACTACTGCCGTGATGAAATAAGCATCAACGCTGCTCAATTTTCCATTGAGCTAACCAGGCAGCTCATCTCCATTAGTGTTAGTCTAACCAGCTCCGCTGTGGATCTCTTTAGCTGTGATCTCGCCAGAAGCCAGCTGGGTGTGTGTGTGTGTGTGTGTGTGTGTGCCTGCACATGCTTGTGTGATTTTGTGAGAGCTCAGTACTCTGAGCCCTACAGCTGTGAGAGATCTGAGTCTAAGGCCATGATGGGGCTCCGTTAAGCTCAACAGCGTGAGCCTGTATCAATTACGCTGCAACAGCGATACGGACACAGCGTGCAGTCTTCAAAGACAAAGACTTATGACCGCCCAGCGTCTCCTCAGTTCCCCTGGCCACAGAGTCAGCTGGATAACCTTCAGACAACACACACAAACTAGGGAGGACAAAGCAAAGAACGACAATTTTTGTTTTTTTCTCTGATTCAGAGAAATTCATACTGACACCAGCGAAATGACACCATATTTATTGCTTGTGTGTGTGTGTGTGTGTGTGTGTGTGTGTGTGTGTGTGTGTGTGTGTGTGTGTGTGCATAATTCAAGAAATTGTAATGAGAAGTAATTACAATGTGTGGTTTATTTTTAATTTGTTCCACAATTTACTATGTACACTGTACAATATGTATTAAAACTACATATAAGAGGGTTTTGGATTAAAAAGAGTTCCCTCAGAGGACAATGTCACGCCCTGTGACCTGCTTCGCCTCTTGGTATAAAATCTCTGGTCCAGCGCTCCTTTGAACGTTATATGGATCTAGTTCCCGGGCTGGAGACTAGTAGTGTAGACGAGCTACAATCGACATATGTCTATCTCTACTTCCAACCTCCTTTCCAATACCTTTGTACCTCTACATTCAATACCACTCCAAGGCAAGATGAAGCCTTTGAGGAATCCAACAAAGTTTCAGAGATTACAAAGGCAAAACTGTCATGCATAATGTGTGGTATTTTTCTAGACTCCTGTTAAAGGAATGACTGCCATATCAGCCAGTCAGCTGTGGACAGTACGGAGTGTGTGTGTGGGGCTTGGTAATGAATGAAGGTAAATGGCAGGGTATGAAGCACTTCCTATCGTAATTTCACACTTGTCAGCTCTTGTGAGGAAACTTCACCTTTACACAAGGATAGCAGAACAGGCCAGACCATAGAAAACAGAGAGAGTATGCCTTCATGTTGTGGGATAAAATCTTTATGCAGAGCATTTCCCTTGCAAATATATCCCATATCAATTCTACTAAAGGAGTGCAGAATTTACACCATTTACACGGCATTGGAATTTAAGCAAAATATAGTTTTAGTTGGCAATCCTTTACAAGGTATTTTGATTGTCACACAGTATGTATTGTATCATAAATTAATTAACTAAAACATGATTCTAGTGTGTCTAAATCAGCTGCAATTATTGTGAGGGTGAATATGTTTGTGTGCTTATAATGAGGGCATTATCTCTGTGCATTTACAGGGACACACTGGTGGTTAGTGTTACAGTTTCTTTATGAAGTTTTGTACTCATCGGGCTTCAATTGGCAGCAAAAGCAGGAAGACAGATTTAAAAAAAGTCTACAAAATGTGTCTACAGTTAAAGGTTGTGATTGTTAATTTATGGAAAAGAAACACCTGTTTACTATAATTTACTGTGTAAAAAAGGTTTATGCATTGTTTTATGCATTGTTATATTGTTTAATATACACCACATAAACATTTATCCTCAGCATACATTTTAGCTGCAGTCTGTTCAAAACCTAACCTCATACTTGTAGTTCATATATTCACAAACACTTGTGCTTACTCAAAGCTTTGCATTATATGTGGTGCCAAACAGTCGCTCTTTGAGGATGCACACGTGAATATTTCTCTGTTAGTGCAGTGCCAGTAATGGAAGCATGAATTCCATCTTCATTGCTACCTTTGCATTTACTTAAAATACAAACAAGGATAATGATACAATAAGCAGAAAAGGTAGATTGGGTCATCTACACATGCCAACTTCCATCTATTTAATACGCCATGTAAGTTAGGGAGTGCGAAAGTAGCACTGCGAGTGTGTTTGTGTGTGAGCACGAGAAAGACAGAGCAGGGAAAAGAAAGGCGTGAGTAGAGAGGAGGATATGAGAGTCTTCTCGGGGGACCTTAAACAAACTGACTAAAGTGGTCCTGTTTTCTGATCAGGCACAGAGAGGAGAACACTTAGCACTGCAGGAGACACTCTAAACAGCCACTGAGGAATTAGCCTGTTACTGGGAAACTTCACAGCTCCAGCACTGGGCCGTGTCCCCGACTAAGTAATACAGAAAATAGAACAGGCAATAAACAGCAACAAACAAATGCATGTATGCACACAACCATCAATCCTCCTCTCATGACTGCACTCACTCTCACCTACACAGGTGCATAAGAACATGCTGTATTTATGCCAATAAGAGCACCGCTCACGATAGCTGTCTTAAACCGGCACAGATAAACACAAAAACACACAGCGCAAGATACCATATGCGCTACGGTCTCTCTGAGGAAAAGTGGTAGATAATGAATAGGCCCCTCACACACTCCAGAGAAGTGTCGCAAGTGACTTGAGACAAGGAAAAATATGTTTCCACTGAGGAAAAGCGATGACCTTATTCCTTCTCCGTGTTCATATGCAGTATTCTTTTGCCTGCATCGCCAGGTTTGGCCAAACAAAGACGAGCTTAAATTTAGGCCCCATGATGTCAACACAAACACAGGATAGAAAGTTCATGTTTAATTAGGTGTCCCCCCTTTTCTAAAGTTCATTTCAATTAGTCCCACCTCGGCCCCACTTTCAGGTCTCCGTGATTTGTCAATGCCTCAACTTCTATGTGTGGTCACAATGCAGCATGTAAATGTGTGTGTGTGTGTGTGTGTGAGTGTGTGTGTGTATGTTTTTGCATGCGTGTTACTGTTTATGGTGTGTGTGTGTGACCTCGACAAAAAAGGGACTCCTGTGCCCTTGACATTTCCTTCTTGTTGTTATGATGAATTACATGGGGTTATTTACTAGTTCATAAGAGAGATTCACAGATCCCTGCTTTGTTCCCAAACAATCGCAAAGAGTGCAGAGACATCCATAAAAATAGCTGCTCTGGAACTTTCCCCGTCATTGCTAATTGCAAAAGAAGAAATGCTTTTTTGAGTTAATTTATTCTATCAACTGGAATGTTAGAAAACTACTCCTAATAACCTCAAATGGTTTAACTATTTAATATATATCAGCTTTAAATAACATTTAAAATTGTTTATTTTTTTATTATATTTAGTGTCACTTTTTTCAAGGTAGACATTATATATTACATTTTGAAATATGGATTTCTAAAGCTCAAGGTTTTGTTAAAATAATTTAGCTGAGTTGTCTGTTTTTGACGAAAGAATCATAACTGTTGGCATTAAAGTAAAGCATATCAGCAGTTGAGTCACTGTATGTTTTAATAGCGTTTGTATAAATCGTTTTACTCTGTGTCTACTGTGTGTTTTTACTTATGAGCCAATTCAAAGGCAAATTGCCGTTGCCTTGTGACTGACAATTAAGTTCTGATATTTAAATTACTACAAGAACATTTTTTAACTATCGTTGGAAGAGCAAGCATCAAGAAACATCATTAGGATGCACTATACATAACTGGCTTCCTGTATATAGGTGCTGTGGCCTATATGTCCTATGTAGGTTCCTGAAGGTGTACTATGTCTCCTCTGTCTATTTCGTGACACCCTCACATAAGCCGATCAATCAGCTGTAATGAAACCCATCAGGTCACCTTTGAAATTTATCATTTTTTTGTGTGCGTAAAATGAAACGCCCCATGATGGTATAGAAGCTAAATTTAGATCACCTATATGCTAACACATCTCTACCCCTCCTCCCCTCAAAAAGAAAGTGGAAAAACAAGGTTTATGAATTATGCTGAGATGCTGAGTCCATATGCTTGTGTGCTGTGACAGATCAAAAGCCTGATCGCGGTCATTTGACCGCAATCAGGCTTCTTTTGTACCCAGTCATATTGTTGGTAGCAGTGTAAACGCACAGAATATGAAAGTTTTAAAAGGTAAACATAATGACGAATGTAGCTTTGTTGCTCTTCAGCAAAAAAAAAATGTTTTTAAAATTAAGCTATCACCTGACTGTTTGACTTATCTCTTTCACCCTGCGGTGTGTTTCTCCCTGTGTGTTTCTGTCGCTTGCAGAGGTTTGAGGTGCTTAGCAGCTCTTGTTTGCACACAATCCGTCTGTGATTATTGCCCGCTTCGGGCTTCACGCGCAGTGATGCGTCTTTTCACAAAGCAGCTTCATTTGCATAGACTTTGCCAGGAACCTCTCAAATCTTAAGGACTGTGCTTAAAGACGAGTCAAAGATGAGCAATCATGATGACAGATCGCCTTGTTTGTGTTAAAGGCAGGCGATATCAGCATCAGCTGAGTCGCAGGCAGTAAATTGGCTCTTCAAGTCAACGAAGGCACACAAAAACTTTTATGAATTTGTTTTGATGCGGATGGGAGGATTTCCAACACTTAAGTGGATTTTTCACAACGGTTAGGGCTTTTTTGAATAGTCAGGCCAAACTGCAATCAAGGTCCGACGATACGGTTCATTTTCTGCAGATGGCACACAAAAAGTCCTTATTTGAGCATTTGCAAAGAAATAAGCTTTTCTTATGTGTTTGTTGATTTGTTTATTTATTTATTTATTTTGCTGTTGTCATTTTTTTTCTGCTGAATACAGCTGCTTGGGCCCCACCATGCAGAAAGGCCCAATATGGCTCTGTCTGTAAATCGGAGTCCGGGGGCCACAAGACAGAAAACAGGGGAGAACCACCCGGCAAAATTTAGCACACGATGGCTCCCAGCGGGCATCATTTGGGGACCAGAGAGACTTTTTCCCCTCCTTCTCTCTTTCCCTTTTCCTGCATGGTGAGCAGGTTGGAAAGCTCAACCCTAACATTGCTGCTGACACAACCACTCAGGGACGGCTGTAACAGCTCTCTTAGCATGGCACCTGTTATTGAGCCGTCAGAGAGAGAGAGAGAATGAGGAAGAGAGCATTTGAGAGGGAGGGAGAACAAGGAAGGGAGAAGGGTAGGTGTGAAAGCAGGAAAGAGTGAAACTCAATTGTAATTTCAGGGTTGTCACAGTTCTGAGAGCCGGTAATTCTGCTGCCGTATCGGTGAGCGGACGTACTCGAGTGCCTCTCTGCGCTGAGGCTGATCTCTTCCTTCTTCGTCCAGACTACTTAAATTTATACATTCATCATGAAATGGAATAAACAAACTGATTATAATTAGATTCACATCAGGCTACTTTGTAAACAGAGGGCAGAGTCTGTGTCTGTGTGGTGGTCACACTCCTGCTCCTTCTATTTCGTTGTTGTGTTTCTCTAATTTAACACATTTTCTTCCCACTGTGTCTGTTTTAATGCAGCTGAAATTACTTGGACAATGCAGTGTGCCTGTTATGCAGCTCCTCTTCATTTGTCTCCTTCCACTGAATGCAACTGGCTTTTTGAATTTGTTTAATGATTCATAATGCTTTCATCAAACTAATAACGATTATAAAGACTCCCTATGTCTCAAGTCTTACAAAGACAAATGACCTACAGGATTGTAAAAGAGGTGGTTGTAATAGCAGATGTACACTTTTCAGTAATGTGTTTTTTCTTTGTAATTAATTTTTCTTTTGAGATGATATCAGGAAAGAAGATATAGATATTTAAATGATTTTTAACAACAGGTCTGTTTGTGGTAGAAATACAAGCTAACAAATATGGGGGAACAGAAGAAAGAAACAAAAAAACCCTGTGGTCTATTTTCTCTGTGAGCCAATCACCAGAGCTACAAGGCAAGTGGCTGTCCATTCAAGCAAAGCAGTGGCATTCCTCTGCAGAGCAATCAAAATGGATTAAACCAACCACGCTCCAGCTGCCGCCACGCAAATCAGATATGCCTGTGATGATGATAATCAATCTATAATAAAATAACAAAACATAAATCTGATAGTGTTGTTCCAACAGTTTTAATAACATAGATTTAAATATTGCCATGTGCACTGGAGTGATTTATTGATGAAAAAGTGCTATCAAGCTTATATACACCCCGTTTCTGGTGGCCCGCCAATAATACCATTAACTGCATTGTTCAAACTCATTATGTGATGACAAACACAATAATAATCGCAGGACTACAAACGCACAATTTCTCCCATTGAGCTAATCACTTTTACCAACCATTATTAGTCTCGCTTCCTCTCTCTTTCTCTCTCTCTCTCTATGTCTCCTGCTTTCTTGCTCGCTTCACCATAAATCCTGGAAGAGGCTGGTATAAATCCCTAGTCCTGAATTAGTATTGTAATTTGTGGTATCCATGCATGCTTTGCCAGTGCAGACCTTGGAGTTATTAATCTGGGGGGGGGGCAGGTGCCATAGAAAGAATATGCTGAGCGGTTGGCCGACCCCACCCGTGCCAAAGCCCTCAGCGCATTCAGTTTGAATTACAAGGTATGGACTGACGCCCAGATTTAGTGAACATAAAAAGGTTTTTATCATTGTTTTATCTTCTATGTTTTATCATTACAAGTTAAAATATAGTTTTTCAAAAGCCTTTGTCTGCTTCATTTAGCATATGCTTAAAAAGACTCACATGATTAACACGTAAACATAAAATATAGGTTACTGAACAATGGCTACGTTGCATCTAAAGAGTGGCTGAGCTGAGTCGTTTTTGGAGTCCCATAATGCGTGATATCGTGTGGTTTACCACCTCTCTGATAGAAAAGCTGTTACGGCGCACATATGGCACACTGACAAACATGACAGATGAAACACTTTGTTTGCTTTTGTTTAAGCACCGACTCCTCTCCTAATACAGGCCTTTTAAGTGATCAAAAAGGCCTGGCGATATTTGATGTTGTCTGCAGAGAGAGAGAGGGGGGAGGCAGAGGAAGTGTCATCAAGTGATATACAGCTCCAGTCCTCTGTCACACAGCGCAGTGTCTGCTGGGAAATAATCTGACATCTTGCGCTCGACACATCCCGGCGATGAGTAGAGAAAGAGGGAAGGGGGGAAAAAGGATGCGTGACTGGGTGGGGTTGGGGGGCGAGAGTGATGGGACAAAGAGGCGAGGGAGAAGAGAGAGAGGCCGAGGGAAGTGGGAGTGCGAGCAGGAGAGTGAAAGGAGAGAGAGGACACAATCAATTCAGCTGCCCCGTCTCCATCATGTCATCGCCTGTCAGCATAGATTTAAGAATAAAGCTTTTGAGAGACCTTCCAGAGCTACAGTCTGATCGATGCCCCGGCAATGTTGGCCAAGACGTCACTGACACGCATCACACGGCGGCTCAAAATACAACGGACCACTATGTGACCGCATCACTGGGATCTACCAGCGACCCCTGCCCTAAGTTTGTAGTGTTCACTTTTCCAAAGGTGGCAGTTCTGTTGTGCCATCGACATGCGCGCACGTTCACGCGCCACAGAAACTAGGTACATTGTTAGCCCTGTGCCCATAACTAGAATATACCAGTGGGGACAGAAAACTGAAAGTGCATATGGGCAAGAACATTAGAGAAAACGGAGAGGCAAAGATGAAGATATAGTGACGGGGTGAATAAATCGAGTCATTAAGCATGTGTTTGTGGGAGCCTGGCTCCCATATGACAGTGCGGGGTGGCAGGATGCTTCTGCAGCCGTTCCCCCGTAAACAGACAAACAGATTGGCTCGTTTGCCTCTCTCCTCTGGGCAGCTTTTGCCTCCTGCTTCCTGGGGAACACTTAGGACTTTCCTCCCCTGGGTATCCAGAGAGACTACCGCTTGTGCTGAATTTCAATTTATAGCACGGCTTCTTTTAATTAATCTACACCGCTGTCAAGTGTCAAGAAAGCACATCGCCACCCATTTAGTCTGTATGTAGAAATTTAAATGATTTAATTGAAACGTCCCTTTGTCAAAATGTTCCAAACAATTCAAAAATGTTTTAGTCAAAGAGGCATGTTTATAACCTGTAAGATAGATAAGTTATCATTGTGTATCATTGTGCAAAAAAAACAACTGTTGTATGAGTCAACTTTCTAACCCTTTCTCAGAATGTCATAATGTGAGCATGAACTGTATTTAAGACATGCCCTTTTCCTGTTTTACTACATAAATAAGTTAGTAAGTGGTCATATTTTGGCAAGAGAAAAACTCTGGTCTCTTCTTGGAACATGCTCTCTAAAGTTAGATTTTTTTATTCTATTAAAATAAAAAAAGGGAAAGTCCTTATCAGGTTTTGGCAAATCCGCCATAGTTTTCTTAGTTATATCCTCAAATTGGATGAAATGTAAGTAAAACTCCAGGCTCAAATGTGCATACTTGTGGCTTCCTGCTGACCCAGCCGTCTAGGACATGTGCAGTCAGGTCTCACCGGAACCTTTTTTTGTCATGTTTCCCGTCACTGTCTGCTGTCAAATCAGCAGGTGGAAAAAATGCCATTAAAAATAACTATTAAGATGTGTAAACACGGACAGAATGATGATATTTGCAATCGTAGTGGCACATAAAACATTATAAAATAAACTCAGCTCATGTTTGAGCCTGCTTTTGTTGACCATTTTTTACACAGTGAATCAGGAATTCAATTATTTAAATACTCTGTTAAATATGCATAGGTGTTTTTTAACATAGAATCACAAAAAATCTTAGTCAAAATATTTAAGTGACTTGGCCTTACAATAATAATCCAGGACAAAAAGTGCTAAGAATCGTATCTGCCAGCAGAGTGGAAGAAACTGGCCAGTGGAAAAAAGAAAACCACTGTGATTCCATCTCCGCAGCACAGAGGGGAAAATCTACCTCTGAGTTCAAAACCTTATGAAAATCTAGAAAACTCTATACAGCTTCATAGATGAAACTGAGATCAAATTGTCTCTTTTTTTCCTCTCACTGTATGTCTCCGTTAGACACGACTGTTTTTTTTTTGTTACTCAACTGCCTTTACTTCCGCTTCTTCAATCCTCTCCACCCTCTCACTCTCTCGTGTCTTTTGATTTCAGTGTGGAGGGCAATCGTTACGTGAGTGATGGTACCCATCAGTGTAGTGCATGAGTAGTAAAACTGTCAGCCAGTGACAGATTGACTGACGTGGTCAACACTTCGATCACCACCACAGAGAGGGCAGGGTTAGAGGGAGAAAGATACAGAGCGAGAGACATGCATAGAGAGAGGGAAAAAAATGAGGGGAAACAGGTGCATTGAGAAAGTCACACTGTATTTTCTTTTGTTCTGTGAGCACTGATCAAATCTGGCACTAAACTAAAACCATAAAACAAACATGGTTGGAGTGCAGAGGAGGAAAAAAAGCCTGATATATAGAGAAGGAGTGTTCCCGTGTAATTTCCAACAGCTGTTGATTCAAAGGGAAAAACTTTATTTGGTCCAGATGGTCTCAGTCAGAGGCAGAATGAGAGAGCTGACTTCATTGGCTCCAGCCATGTGTTTTTCCTCCTGATAGAAATTAAAATGGTCGTTCGTTTGTCACCGCTCACTACACAGCTTAAAATGTAGCAATGAAACGTTCCTTGGCGATAATGCACCATAATTACTCAAACGCCTGTTCTTTATCTGCAGCAGAGGGAGGACAGAAGGAACATTTTCCTCCGTTGAGATTTTAAAACCCAGGGAGCATACTGAACCCACAGCAAAAGACAAAGCATGCAGTCAAAAATATTGTTCTTTTTGAGTGGCAGAGAGCCATGAGTCTGTCTTCTTCTTCTAAACCATTAAGAAATGGCAATAATCCACATTATTATTATTATTATTATTATTATTATTATTATTGTGTTTTTTTAAGAAGAGAGTTTGATGGTCGCGTCTATAGCTGGTCGGTGAGGTGGAGTATCTCTGCCTCTAATCAGATGTAACATGCAGTAGTGGCACGGTGTAGCGAGTATCAGGGTGTGATAAATGTATTTATTTTAGCAGCCTTATGGGTATTGATCTCCTCAGCGGCTCCTCTACAGCCCAACATTATATGACCGCTCTCTACCAGCACACATCCAACACCTCACAAATGAGGTGAAAAACACACCGTTGCAGAGGTGTGAAAAGGTTAACAGTGGCCTCTGACTGCCAGTTAAACATAAAATCAGTCATTTATCGGAAATAAAAGTAAGAGTATCTCAGCAGTCACCGTTACGGAGATGAAAGACCGAAGCATGACAGAAGTTGAGTCACAGCAGCATGAAACTGACACAAAACAGAAACTATATCCACATGCTGCTTTTGTAAGTCTGTGCTGCACATCCAAAGGCACACATGAGTAGGCTGCAGAGAAATGGCCTTGTAAAACTGAAGCTCAGACATGACCTGTGGTGGTTTGACTCAAACATCCACTACAACATCCTCTTCCCTGTAGCACTGCTACAGCGACTGTGAGTGCTGCTCTGTGAATCACGTAAGGAGATATTCTGAGTGTTTTATTTGAGAGTGGCCTAAACTCGGCCGTGGGCCGGGGCTAGTCATAATGCTTCGTGAGAAATATCACAGGAACTCATTTTTTCAGCTTAGTTTCACTTCTGTATTTGTCTTTTGATCTCCCTGTCTTTGTCAACCTCTCTCAACCTTTCTGTGCTTTTAACGTTGACAGATAATTCTTATTGAGCTTTTATTTTGTGCCTCCTGAAAATGTCAGTTGCTGAGGTCTATGCAGTTGCTTCTGTTTCTTTTCTTTTAAATAGTGTACTTTTATAAATACAACATATTAAATAAAAGAAACCTCTGTTCACTTTCTAAAATTTAAATTAACTGTTTCCATGTATTCATATAACTGCAGAAAGTGTTTTAGAAAACACATTTACATTAAGAATTTTGTTGAACATGAAGCAATTAATAAAGTCAATAAAACTACTTCCATTTTTGATGAAAGACAGCAAAGACTGACATGTTTCTATGAAAGCAAAGGCATCTGCTCCACTAGAAAACAATAAACAATGAATCCTCATTTTGGCAGCATTCATGGACATACCAAATTGCGAAGAAATTTAATTTTATGTCCTTTAGATACAACTTAAGTGTTTTAGAGGTTTTAACAGCATATTCGTCTTCATAACCATGCTGAATATTTCTTTTAAAGGAACCAAAAGGAAGGAGAGAAAAGTGATGAAAGCATCTTTATCTGACAGTTTTTTGTACAACTTCTTTGAAGTATGTGTATGTGTGAAATTTAATTAAACAAGCTTTTATGGCACTCTATAAAAAATCTCAGTTGAGGAGGATGAATTGCCGGCTCGGTTTGCACTAAAAAGAATTAAAATGCATCCAAAAAAAGACAAAGATAGAAAAAAAACATTAATCTCATTCAAGCTCTTCAACAATTGCTATAAGACATTTACTTCGTAGCATGTTTGGCTGTGTAGAGACTGCTAAACGGCCGCAGATTGTGAAATACTAAATGAGTGCGGTGTCGCTCTCAATGTGGTTTGGTCTATAAACACAGGATCTGATTGGGTAATCGGTGTCTCCACTATGGTCTCTTTAACAGTAGATTTACCCCTGGTGAACTGGGGAGAGCTCTTCAGAATAACTCTCAAAATGTCAACAGAGATAGGAGTCCATTATTCCTTTGTATTATATTACTAATAGAGAATGTCCACAGCAGTTACATAAGTGGACCGCTAAAGTCATCATAATAAGTGATAATTATCTCTAACGATTATTGATAATTTTGGGTGTGTCCGATTAGAGTTTCTTACATAACATGCTTCACTTTGTGGTGAAAAAGGGTGTGATGACCTTAAAGAATGATGACTAACAGAGAGGCAGTCAGGGAAGGTACAGCACACTACTCTCTGCAGCGCTGCAGATTCACACTTGACTCCAAAATAAGGACACTTTCCACCTCTCTCAGTCACTAAGGACATTTATAGCACAACATGCAGTATGTGAATTTATGTATCTGTGCGTACTCTGAACTACAGCAATAGTGGTGATCTAGAAAGAGAATCAACAAATGCTGAGGAAAGAGGAAAACAACTAGTGAGTGAAATGTTTGTCAGTAAATGACAAAAAAGGAAGGAAAAACATGCTTAGATGAGACAATATGGAACATCTATTTGGCATCAGATACTTAACTTCAACACAAGCAGTCTTCAGTGAAAAGACCAGAGGAGGGTCATTTGGAAGTTTCCACACATCGAATCACCTGCTCAACTAAACTTCCTGGAAACTAGCGTTTTGTTCGCTTTGCAGAAAAATATATACGTAGCATACATAGCTATATATTTACTCTGTTTCTCTGTTTTCTTTCTCTTTTTTTTACTTTGTCCCGTCTGCTGGTGTTGGTCACAGCAACTTTACAACAAAAAAGTAGTAGTAATTTCTGTATGCAAAAATGGTCTTTTTGGAGAATAAGAATCTCATCGAGTCACAATTATTTCAGATTCACTCCTTTAACACTGCAAAAATATTGACGCTATCACAACAGCCATTCTTTTTTTGGTCTCACTCTGCACATGCCAATGTTTGTGTGCACGTGTTGTGTGTGTGTGTGTGTGTGGGCATAGCTAAGACAGAGTGTGAAACAAATACAATAGACAGAGGCTATCAGCAGATGAACCACAAGCATTTGCATCTCAGGAAGTGTGTCAGCCATACGGGACAGTCCCAAGACCGAGAGCCTTAGTGCTTTTATGGCCTATTTTATATACACATACATACAGTATTACGGACATACTGTTGAGAAATATTGCCATTAATGTAACACCTTTATGAGGCATGGAAACGAGACTGTTGGAAAATGTATTGTCTCAACATTTCAGGGAGCCTATTTTGCTCCTGCAGGCAGTATTGTAAGTCCTGTCTCAAAACTATATTTATTTTTTATTTTTCCATTATGTTACTTGATGTTATGTTATCTGTTTTCCTCTTCCAGTAATATTGCATTAGATTTCCAATACTCACGGTGTGTTTTTCCATCTTTCACAGATCAAGACTTCATGGGCTTTTTAGATGAAAAATTATCAATACAAGATGAAGCATCAGCACAAAACGCAGTGACACATTGCCAACATGCTCTTTTTCCAGTTGCCAGCATCAATAATTCAGCCACTAGCTCATAACTTTATTTTCAAAGCATAATTGAGGCCAACCAATGTTTTCTTCAGCCATATACATGTGGAGCAACCCTTAAACAATAAGAGGAGCAGTCCATTAAGCTTTTAACATCTTCTCTTTTTGCTTCAGTAGATGCTGGAAAGTCTGGATAGTCGGGCCTGTTTCACTCTATTTGCGCTTTGTGCTCAGTAATGTGAAAGGTGGGGGGGGTCTTTTCCGGTGTTTTCTCTGCATCCGTAGCTACTGTATGCTCGAAAGTCTTAAAGTGATAATTGTGGGAAAGCTGTGGTAAGTAAATGAAAAGTTGTAGACTCCACATAAGAAGTGTGGTTTGGAAAGGAAGGGGGTCTCGGGGTGAGGTGAGGTTTCTGTACCTGCAGTTGTGTATGTGCAGCACGTGCATGTGTCTGTATGTGCAAATGTATGTCATGTGATTTACAGTGTATCTAACTGATTTTCATTAAAGTAATTTGTATATATATCTAAGCTGCCTCTAGACATAAATCTTTGCCTTATAGAATGGTACTTTAAAAAGGACCCTCCTCCAACCAATGACTCATTATATGGCCTGAGTACACTGCTCATTTGTTTTGTACTACTGCTTAATAAATATTGATTTACTATTTTAATTACATGTTAATCTCAAAACACACAGGTGCGAGGGTTATGACTCTCTCAAGTCAGACTGCAAATTTCCTGTTTGCAAATATTTATTGAGGATGGCATCCTGAGAGGGTTATAAAGTGAATGGCAATCATTAAACAGAGACTATCTACAATATCTGCACAAGTGTCAATATCAGCATCACAGGTTGGCCCAGCTACTAATCAATAACTATTTTGTTTTGGTAAAAAAAAATCAGATTAGCCATAATATAATTTCAATTCAAAGTCTTTCATTTTGATCAATAATCAAAAGGTTTATGAAATTTGGGTGCAAAAAGGTGCAATGTTTAACTGTTTATTGTTCAAATATTGACATTTAATTGTTTTGACAGGCTGTTAAACTTTCTAGATGGACTGATTTATCCCAATCCATTTAGCCAATCAGAAATGAAATAATGACTTGAAAAACTTGATCATTATTATTATTACTTTTTATTATTTTTGGATAAATTAGATAACCAGGCCTGTTACAGTGGCTATATAAATCTCCAGCACACTCCAGTACAAATGCTGTTTGCTGTAACCGCTTAAGAAGAGAAGATTCTCAATGCAGCCTAAATTGTTGCTGCAATCTCAGGTTGAGGTGAACACTTGGAACTCTTAACTCACAATGTTTTTTGGGGGATAAAACATCTAAACATCTAAATATATGAATATCAAATTAATTGAGATAACAACCACTATCTATGTTCTATAGCTCATGTGAACTGCTTGCTGTCTCCATACTAAATTATTTCCCAAACTGATTGCTCCGTGAAGCGTAACTTCCGATCCACCGGAGGCAAATCAAACCAAATCAAATCAAAAAGTATTAAAATGGGGGCAAATAATGGAGCAGATCACTGGAGCTATTTTCTTCTTTCTGCAAATTGCTTATCTCCCACTGGCATTAAAATATGTCTTCATAACTAATACGGCAGCAGTGTATTAATGAGAGATCATATACTAACTTACTGTTGAATGTGGTTACAAGAACTCCCCAAATACAGTTTATAAAGTGTCCAACCAGAGAGGGAAGCACTTTGGATCATTGTTACACCGCAGTTACCAGTGCCTATCATGCCGTCACACGTGCTCCACTGGGACACTCTGATCACGTGATGGTTCATCTGATTCCTGCTTATAGGCAAAAACTAAAGCTCTGTAAACCTGTAGTAAGGACATCAAAGAAGTGGACTAGTGAAGCTGTTGAGGACCTTCAGGCATGTTTGGACTGCACTGACTGGGATGGTTTTTTTAGAGTGCTATAACAATCTGGATGAGTTTACAGAGGCTGTGACGTCCTACATCAGCTTCTGTGAGGACAGCTGCATTCCAACATCGACCAGGGTGAGTTATAACAATGACAAACCCTGGTTCAGAGCTAAGCTCAGACAGCTGAGGTTGGACAAGGAGGAGGCATTTAGGAGTGGTGACAGGGCCGGTGAAGGGCATTAAAGTACAGATTTAGCAGGGAGGTGCGAGAAGCTAAACAACTGTACTCAGAGAGGCTATACAACACCAGTTCAGACAGATCACAAACTATAAATCCAAAGTCCTCCACTCCATAAACGATTCTCACCTGGCAAATGAGCTGAACCAGTTCTACTGCCGCTTTGAGAGTCAATTGGACACCATCCCCTGTGACTCCTCCGCTCAGCTTCAACCTCAGTCTACCACTTCCTCCCCTCCCTCCTCAGAGCTGGCCAGCTCCACCCCCTCCCGTCCTCTCTCCATCACAGAGAGGGAAGTCAACGGTCTTTTCAGGAGGCAGAAACCCCGCAAATCAGCTGGGCCAGACTCTGTCTCCCCGTCCACCCTGAAGCACTGTGCTGATCAGCTGTCTCCGGTGTTGACAGACATTTTTAACACTTCACTGGAGACATGCCATGTGCCAGCCTGCTTCAAAGCCTCCACTATCATCCCTATCCCCAAGAAACCAAGGACCACTGGACTAAACGACTACAGACTCGTCACCCTGACCTCTGTGATTATGAAGTCCTTTGAACGCCTCGTCTTGTCCCACCTAAAATCCATTACAGACCCACTCCTGGACCCCCTGCAGTTCGCCTACAGAGCCAACAGATCTGTAGATGATGCAGTAAACATGGCCCTTCATGTTATCCTCCAGCACCTGGACTCCCCAGGAACCTACGCTAGGATCCTGTTTGTGGACTTCAGCACTGCTTTTAACACCATCATCCTGGCCCTGCTGCAGGACAAGCTCTCTCAGATGAACGTGCCTGACTCTATCTGCAGGTGGATCACTGACTTTGTGGCAGATAGGAAGCAGCACGTGAAGCTGGGAAAACATGTCTCTGATTCCAGGACCATCAGCACCGGTTCCCTTCAAGGCTGCGTTCTTTCCCCCCTTGTCTTCTCCATGTACTCCAACAGCTGCTCCTCCAGTCACCAGTCTGTCAAGCTCCTGAAGTTTGCGGACGACACCACTCTCATTGGGCTCATCTCAGGTCGGGATGAGTCTGCCTACAGGAGGGAGATCGACCATCTGGTGACCTGGTGCAGCCAGAACAGTTTGGAGCTCAACGCTCTGAAGACAGTGGAGATGGTCGTGGATTTTAGAAAGTGCCCAGCCCCACCCTCCCCCATCATCCTGTGTGACTCCCCAGTCACCACTGTGGACTCCTTCCGCTTCCTGGGCACCATCATCTCCCAGGACCTCAAGCGGGAGCTGAACATCACCTCCATCATCAAGAAGGCCCAGCAGAGGATGTACTTCCTGCAACAGCTGAAGAAGTTCAGCCTGCCAAAGACAATGATGGTGCACTTCTACACCACCATCATTGAGTCCATCCTCACCTCCTCCATCACCATCTGGTACGCTGCTGCCACGGCCAGGGACAAGGGGAGGCTGCAGCGTATCATTCGCTCTGCAGAGAAGGTGATTGGCTGCAATCTTCCTTCTCTTCTGGACCTTTACCCCTCCAGGACTCTGAGGTGAGCAGGAAAGATTGCAGCTGACTCCTCCCACCCCGGACACAAACTGTTTCAGACTCTCCCCTCTGGCAGGAGGCTGCGGTCTATGAGGACCAAAACCTCTCGCCACAAAAACAGTTTCTTCCCGTCTGCAACTAGCCTCATTTACAAGGCCCGGGCCCCCCACTGACACTCCCCCCTTGCAATGACACAAATGTCTCTGCACATGTAAATACTGTTTCTCGTGTCGGGCACAGACCTGGCACGTTGCATTTATTTGTTGATTTATTTGTTGATGTTTGTTGATTGTTGATCTTTGTTGTTGTATATTTTTATGTTGTCAGTTCATATATTTATATGTACACAATATTCTCTTCCGTTGCGTTACTTCTGCACATGTATACATCTGCAACATTGTTCTTCCATTCCATATTTATATATTTCTACATTTATTTATGTTGACTGTATGTTTGTCTACGTGTAGCACCTTATCACCACAGCAAATTCCTTGTATGTGGAAAACGCTACTTGGCAATAAAGCTCCTTCTGATTCTGATTCTTCGTAGCAGATCATCATGCTATGGTTTGGTTGCCGTAAGATTTTGCAGGGTTTTGTTCATCAAATAAAAGAAGGAAAAAATGCTACATGAGGTGACTGCACTGCTTATATCCTTCACTTTTCTTAAAGTTGTCATTAAAAGTACTTAAAATAGCCGGCATGCATAATGAAACTGCACAGCTTTTGAGTGTGGATTGAGGTGAAACAGCTCCTGAGATACCTTGGAATAAATAATACGAAAAACCAAAAACAAATAAGGAAACATTTTAAAATTGAAACTGGCAGAACTATTGTAGCATTGCAGTGAAAGACTATCTGCATTGGCACAAAGTACTCTGATTCCTTGTATACTATCAGTGAAAGCATGAAATCCAGTATAATTTATTGAAATCTAATTCTACAATCTTTTAGAATAAAAAACTTGCAGACTCTTGTACTGTCATTGCACACAATGGTTTAGGTTTATACTACTGCAATTAACCTGAAAAGTTCTATGCATCACTCCCCTCCTCTCTTTCAGTCTTGCTCCCTCCCTTTCAATTGCTCTTGCTTTTTACACCTTTACTCCAAATCTTTCCATCACAGTGATATACTGAAATTGAGAATGCATTAGGATGATTGGGAAAATTTTCTCAGGGAAAGGAAATATTTTTGCAGGGAAAAGGCTGTAAATGAGGAACAGTAAACAACATCATTTTAATCTCACCTGGCTGAAACCAAACAGACGGTGTGTAAAATATTTACTTTAGATAGGAGTGTGCAGGAGTGTGTGTTTGGGAATAATCTGTGCAGCATGTATTGTTCGCATGGTTTGCTCCTGACATCAAGGTTGCTGGTTTAATTGAGCCTGCACTGGAACTGAGGCTCAGAGAGCAGGCAGAGGAACATCGATAAACTATGAAATGGTTCCAATATGGTCAATCGATGAGGCTTTGTGAGCGGTTCCCTTGGGGCTTTGATTTTACTCTCAAACAACAATCCAGGATCTCTACTCTTCAAAGGCAAACTCCATCTTTGCTGTTATTGTTGCTTCCTCCATGTTTGAGTGATGTCACTGAGGTCGATTTTATCCATGTCCATAAAGGCTCTCCCACACTTGAATCACCCGGGAGACGGCTTCTGTAGGTCTCTGCAATGGTAACAACAACCAATAAAGGTCAATCTCCCATGGTAATGGCCAATTGGGTTTGTTCCCATTATTGGCTCTCTTTGCAGTGGTCAACAGATGGAGAGCCTGCATCACAAGTTACACTCCAACCTTAAGGAGGCTCGGCTCTGTCTCCAAGAGCTTCTCTCCCTCAGCTTGCGTTGGCCTGTACATCCCTCCATCATGTGCAGCTCCTGTATAGGGAGAGCCGTCCCACCAGCGTCACAGGAGCGCTGCCAGTGAGGGCTAACCGTCTAACCATTTCAGCTAATTGCCTCATTAATGATTCACCGGTGTTAGGCTGCTCTAGCACTTCGCTGTGGGGAGCAAATTGTTCTGATTGGTTTGCCTCTGTCAATTATTGATGAGGCAGTGAGCTGAAGTGCTAACACCTGGCTTTGGAGGTCCAAATGGCCCTGCATTCCCATCACATACTCTGTTATCACACAGCCTGGGACCACATTCAGTCTTGAAGGGCTGAAGTCTTGACTGTTGCTGTTGTCTGAGAGTGGATGTAGCATGCCCCGGGGCAATGGCTCTGATCTCAGTTGGAGGATATTAGCTCATAGAACATGTCTCATTGCTGTGTAAAAAGGTGGACAAAACAGAGACATATAGCTTGCGGTGATTTGCGCTGTAAGTGGTGGAAGGAAAACAGAGAGAGGGGCCAGTGTATATATCTGTGTGTGGGATGATATCACAAATTGTAGTAATATTGGAAATAAATGTTTAATACTGTAACAATGGTAGAAATAAAATTATAGACTTGACTAGACATTTTCTCAACAGACTGCAAAACTTGTCTCTGACTCTATCTACATTTTTGGGAATACTAAAATTGTGCCAGGTTAATATATAAATAAAACATCTTATGGATAATAAATAACACCATTTTTCGAACAAATTGGGTGTATACTACTGAGATAATAACTTCAGACTCTACAGGCATGAGTGGAGCTGTAACGGTATGCAATCCAGTGTCAATACTTGCTTTGTTTATGGTGATTTATAATGGGTGCAGGCTAGGCACCTTAGTAGTAGCTGAATTCCACTATAGTCACTATGTCTAATGGCCCACCCACAAAGCACTCCTTCTGCCTACATGAATCATCTTTACCCAATGCACAAGCTGGGGCCTGACCAAACTGTAATTCAAGACACAAAAACAGAATAAAGAACAGTATTTTTGTGTTTTAATGGAGTTAAACATGATAAGATGAAGTAATGTAGAGGGAAGTAGACAGAGAGGGCACTGAATTTGCTCGTCTCTCCTTGGCCTTAATTGAAGCTGATTAAAGAGTCACCTCCCATGCTGACGCCACTGTCACTCTGAATCTCAGCCAAGTGGGCTTACCATGTAGACTCACAGGGTGGTCACTCTGCCTTTGTTTTTATACTGGCACCAGTGACAGCAGAGCCCACGCCACCCCCCCAAATACAGTGACAGTGACTCACTGTGTCTCACCATAAACCCTGGACGGAGGGACAAAGCTCAGACAAGGGTCCTGTAGAGCTCACTGAATGTGGGCTTCACTCACTATCTCATGGTGCACTTTATGTGTATGTGGAGGTGGATGCATGGAAGTACTACACTGAAGTGTGTGTGAGAGAACTGTGGTCCAAGTCACACTTTAATGACTTCTTTTTTCTTTTCTTGTCCATCCCCTCCCTTTCTCTCCTCTTCCCTCCATCTTTCCCTCTCTGTTCACAGATAACCCAACGACTGAGCAGTGACGACATCAGCGCAGCCGGCCAATTGCACGGAGACACCTACAAAGCACAACATTCAAAAATGACTTCACTAAAGAACAAAAGACAAGGCTCGCTGAAATCCCTCAAAATCCCCACAGTGAAATTCTCGAAAGCCTCTTACTACTCTTACTGTTTCCCTCCCTGATATTTTACCTCCAGCTTTTTTCTACAAAAGATGAAAAAAAACAAAACAAAACAAAAAAACAGACAGACTCATACTCATGAGATGGTTGACAATGTCAGACACTGGAAGGACTATTTTCTCATTGGTGGGAAGATCATTGGTGCATGTTTCTGTAAATAGACCATAATAAAACCCTTATTCCTAATATAGGAAACATACCAAGTTGCTCTCACCAACATAAACCTTCATGACTGTGGATAGAGTACTCATGGTTCAGTATTTTCCATATAAAGTCAGTATTCTTCTTACCTCCCCAGAGACCATGTAATTATCATTTCACTACTCTTTGGAGCTATTTGGATTGTAAAAATTGTACTTCCTATTATTCTTATTCTCTTTACATAACGGCCTAGTCTTCCTCTCCAATATCCACACTAGTACATGTAAATAGAGATGAATGAAAACAGCATGGAACAGACTATAGTGTATATTTACTACTCCCCTAGTAGATCACAAATCTAAATATGTGGATATTTCAGACAACCTTTTTAAAAGTTTAAAACTTGAACATTTTTTCCGATATTAGACATAGTCCCAGGTATCTGGACATTTTTCCTATGTATTTGAATAGATGCATAAAGGCATTAGCTATAGGTAATGTTATTATTTGACAACCTTCCAAGGCAGCAGTTTCTTTGGTTCTCATCAGGTCCATAATGGAAACAAACTGAAAAGGGAAAGCAGGCAATTCACCCAAACCATGAGTCTACCTTGGCACTTCTAAATACTGTTTTTAATGTTTGATAGTTTGTTTTATATTGTTACGGACAATTTTGCCTAATATGTACCTAGTTATTCTTTCCCATTGCAATAATTGCCCTCTCCCTGCCCATGTGCGGGGTTGTACCTACTGTAGCAAAGCTGCTGTCAGCCTGAGGGGGCCACTTTTGTCTTTGCACGGTTTGAAACGGTGCTCCGAGCCTGAGCCTACACATTGGGGGAAGAGAACACCTCATTGATTGCGTTGTAGCCATGAGGACTCTGACCTCCGTCTTTGTTGGACTATGAAGATAACTAAATGGACTGACAGATGATATGCCAAGCCAATGAACACACAACCTCAAAGGTTACTACCCCCACCGCTGGTGAAGAAAGAAAACCTTTGCATGGACAGCAGGGGAAATACTAGCTTGTTGAACACCTCATCTCCACCATCTTGCATCCTCTACCTCTCAGTGTGTGCTGTGCATCCAGAAAATCATGACTTATCAGTGACCCCCCACCTTCAACCCCCCATACTATCCCCACAGTCCACTTCTCCACTGCATGTCCCCAAAGCCTCATGAGGAGAGCGTCGTCCTATCGTTGAATGCTACTGATGGACGCAATGGAACGGATGGGAAAAAAACAAAACCTTGTTCATTTTGACACACACTCAACAAATACGACGAGTGCATGCATACAGACGCACAATCATACACAGTGCCACTCAAATATGTTGCTGTATATATGTACAGTATATCCACTAGTATGTATAGTCTCAGATGCTGTCCTTTGCATGCTGACTTGTAGATGGAATGTGAACCACTATTCATAGAAGAGACTGTGCAGGTAGGCCTAGTCACTGGATTGACTCTCTAAACCAACGCAAGCTCTTTGTCCACTTTACATCTCCCTACTTTGATTAGAGAAAATGTACAGTGAGATGACAGAAAATGCTTTAACACTCCCATTCCTATTATGGAAGTAAAGTAGTCGTCTCCAGCCAAACAGCAGTACTGATAGGTTTTGAACTCTTTGAAGGGACACATACAGTAACCCTGCCTTTGATGTCAGACAGAACCTGGACATAGTGAACGTGAGTAGGAGAACAGAAGAGGGAAGGCAAACTGGGGCGCTCCAATTAAGTGGCAGCACACAAAGTGGCATGGGGCATCCTGCCAGCAACTGTCTATTCATCCTATGTCAAAGGGATTTGCACATCTCAATGAGTCTATGCGCTGCCAGAGAAGTCCGAGAGCAGAGCAGAGAAAGAAAGAGAGGCTCAGGAGAATGGATGGGAGAAAAAAAAGAGAGACATTTTGACCAAAATTTAAGGTTGTACTGAGCTTTTCACCTGGTCTGCCCACCTACAGAATGGTCTTTTCTGATGGGCAGCCACCTTGGAGAGTTCAATAACCCCTTGACCTCAAACTGTTACACCGTCACGCAGCTCTCTGGGCTTTCATGACCTCACGTCCTGTCTGAGGTTAACTTTGTGTTAATGAGCACGGCCCTTAGCTCAACCAGATGTTCAGCCTTGTGGTTAAATAATTCATACCTTTCCATCCGAATGATTCTTCAATGTCTGACCACAACAGCTGCACTCTTTCTGGACACAACTCTGCTTACAACCTTGCGTGTGAAAGATCGTGTAAAGTACGGAGAAGTTAGATTAAAACAGGTGTGTTTCACTTTTTCCTTGAAAATAACTAAACTGATCAAAATCTCATCAGTGCACCCTATATCCTTTGCCAAGAAAAATACTAAGTTTAGCAGAATACTGTAGGTACTGTACATTACTGCATTTGTATTCCCAGTTGTGCCGCCAATTTATATGGAGAAATCTTCTTAATTCAAATACTGTCAGAGCACACTGAATCATATGAGGGTATTTACAGTCAACATGTAAACAAACTTGAAATTAGGACTTATGACTTAGCAGTGATTATTTAAAGAAGATTTAAAATACAGGAAGGATGAAGATGTCACTCAAACATGAGACGTCATATGTGGTTGGAAACAAGACATTGAGCAAGTGCTGATCTTCTCTGAGCCTCAAGGCTTTCCACTTTCTTAGAAGTCGAACAAAGCACCATTTCTGCGCAGCTGCAGACAATGTGTGACAGGTTGATTTGCTTCTCTGTGCTTTTGAATGCAAGTAGTGTGTTGTTCTGCCCTGACAGTCAGGCAGCATGTGTGCCTTTATCTGGCAATGACCCTGACCGGGGTCAGTGCATGTACATAAACATGCATGTTTGTGCAGAATGTGTGAAAGTGCACACAAACGCATAGAGGCACATCCTTGCATACACACACACACACACACACACACACACAACACACACACACACACACACACAATGCTAATCTAAACAGCAAGGCTGTATGTAAACAGATCGCCGACATAATGGGATTGTTCAGTGTGCAAACAATAAGCTGTTAGCGTAATCACAGGTCAAAGATATATTACCCAGAGGGCCACGCTGTAGGTATATTAACATGATGGATATGTGGGAGAGAGGAGGGGGGCAGGGAGACGAAGGATATAGAGCGCTACTGATTCAGATTTACCCCCTATTGGGCCACATCCGCTGCCTTTCTCTCCTCTACCACCCTCATATGGGCCCCACTTAATCAGCCTTCCTCATTCTCTTCTTGCGCCTTCCCCCATTCACCAACCTCTCTCTTAGGGTTCTCTACCTTTCTTTTCCATTTCTCTGCTCTAATACCTCGCCCCAGCCTTTTTCTATGTTCATTCCTTCTGTCCTCCTCCCATTTCCCCCTTGTTCTTGGTAGATAAAATCTCTTTCAGCACAGCAGTCCATCCATGTCTGTGGTCAGCGTGAGAGCAGGATAAAGCAGCTCCGCAATCTTGTTTTTGGATTAAGCAAAGACGGGTCTGAGTCATACTGGGCCATTGAGTTGCTTCACCCATGTCTGATACATAAACAAGAAGAGGGAACACAGCAAGAGACAGACAGCATTTTGTAGCATCAAGTTAGAGATATTCATGTATGTTTATATTCCTACAAACAATGTGATAAGTAAAACAGCTACATAGATGATAGAGATGAATTCTCATACCCATGCCCTATTATCTCCACTTAACCATGTTGGAAGTACAGTGTTTGTGTGTTTCAATGAGTAGCAGCATACAAGTGCTATGTCAGTCAAGATAAATGCTGTGTAGCTTACTCCACTGCACATACAGCTAATTAACTTATCTCCGCTTTATTTGATTACCATCTAGCCCATTCTCTCAGCTGGTTAATAAGTCTATGTCCTCCTGACTAAACACTCCATTAGTGTCATCACTGGCTAGCTTGTCTGTGTACTGTGTATGGCTGTGGTCCACTGACGCTGAAACACACTGGGGCCAAGTTACAGAGTAAATACAGAGGCAGAACACTGGGGAGAAAAACAAGCTGTAGGCCAGACAATAGGTGCACCCTCTGCCTCATGGACATTTGGCTTAAGATAGACAAAACAAAATACAACACAATCAAAGACACAGAGATACGTTATGTCTAAATATTTTAAGCAGTTGTTAAAGTGCAACCAGGCTTAATTGTAACAATTTCATTCCGACTAGTGAGAATGGGACGTCGGCAAGTAATGAAATGCTACTGTGATGATATATGGAACATTTCACTTTACGTTGTATTATAGAGTTACAAAGTAGAAGAAGCTGTTTGGGTGAAATGTTAATGTCATTTTTTCTATTAGATGACTTAAAGTTGCTTTTAGGGCTTGATTGAACATGGGACTTTCCCTGCTTGAATTTTCAGAACAAACAATTATTAATTGTTAATTATTAATTATTAATTAAAACAACTGCCTTAGAAACGAACTAGCTCTTCCATTAAAAAAAAAATCAAATGGTGGGAGAAGTTACCTACCACTCGCAATGTACCATTTAGCAAGAGACATCCGTTCCCCAAGCTTAACGTAACTCTGTTATGTGTGTAGCAGGGAGTGTGAAAATGTTGTTAAAAGAAATTCATAGTGGGGAAAAAATACGACCAGCCGCTCAAACACACATCCATGCCCCCCCACCCCCCCCGCCACGATTAACAGTGACCTCAAGCCAGACATGGTTGGGGTAGCAGGAGTGGGGTCAAAGGTGAAAGAATTACAGTGAGGCAACCCATGTCAACTGCTCTGCTTTAATCCTGACCTCCAAGCCGCCCCCCAGTCTCTTGAAACATGATTCACGTGTATGAGCTCAACATAGAGTGTGTACATCCTCACATTACTCACATAATTACTGACTTGTTTGGGTATTTTGACTGAAAAAGAACTTGACAGCCTGTAGCACATGAGGGAGCACGGATCTGGATGTACAGATACAGTGGACGAGGGTTGTTCTAACAGCCAGACTGAGCAGACCTCCTTATGTCACATAGCTAATGATGGGGATGAATGATACAGCCTTTAAAGCTCTTACTCCCACCTCATTCTGGCCTGCGCATAAGCTTGTGCTCTGGGTGAGCAGTTAGCCATCAGGCCCCTCACTGAGATGAGATGGGCTCCCAAGAAGATTTGGGAAAAGGGGGGGGGGGATCGGATTAACCAAAATGCCTCAATTGGAGTAAATGCTCTGGTCTGACCTCAGTGTAATACCATTGATAAATGCTGTAAACCAAATCTTTAGCATCTTATTAGGTAATGGAGGAAAATACATCCTTTTAGCAACCATTAGCAGCAGTGAAATAGCCCAAATAGCCCAAACCTTTATGTAAGGGCTGTATGCGAATATATGAAAACACAAACAGGCTGAGTTTGTCATAAGCTATTGGGACTTTTACAAATAACCGAGTTGCCACTATAGAAATAAATAAATAGGGAAATAAATTGTCAGAAGCTGTGGACAGGTGGCATTTCAGCCTGTACCGTTTAGCTGTGCAGTCTGGTTTCTGACAGCTTGATTTAGTCTCCCTGCACCTGAGCCAGAAAAGAGAGAAAATTAACGGCAGCAAAAAACAGCTTAACTAGATTCCAATTTGCCTGCTTTGAAACACAATTGATGAAGCTAATGTATATGAAAAACACAGAATAGAGTTTTTTGGTAGCCATACCAAGCTCATTGTGATCACGCAAAGATTGTGCACCCTCATTGAGGGTCAGGTATACAGGGAAGATGCTTTTCCTTACCCTTACTCTGCCATCTGAGCCTGGTTCTTTTTTGGGGGGGGACATTAGGGTTTTTCTTTAGTGTGCAGAGCGGAGATTAAAGTGGCTCAAGGGGAGATGCTAGGACGCATGCTGTTCCCCCTGCTGTGAACAGGGTGTAATCCTTCAGTTTCAGAGAAGTGAAAAGTTTGTGGCGTCCAGAAAGTTACGCACACATCGCTTCTGGGCCCCCTACAGAGCAGAGAGTGTGTGACAGCAGGGGATAACCATATGCTATCAAAGTGTTCTTCAAAGCTCCAGTCTTTAGTTCACTAAATTATACAGTATCATCACATACACCTGACAAAAATAGAGGAAACATGATTATGCAGCTCATCAAAACTATACACAACTTAAAAATATGTCTTAAGAAATGTGTTGCCTTGGAACTGTTAAAGAATTACTTTGTTTAAACAGTAGCTATGTCCCAGTAGGGTGGGTCAGCTCATGATTTTGTATTTACATGCTTTTAAAATACTGCTGCTGGTGGACAATTAAAAATTTATGATTCCTATCACAATGGGCCACCCCTCTCCGTTACCAGAGGTTAATTTGTGCTCGCCCCTCATTTCAATTGTACTGTAGTAAATGTCCACATTATTTCCCACATGGGCCTGGATGAGGGGTTTGATTATCCAAAGGTAGGCCTTGGTTGGCTCCGTTATTGTCAGAGGGGTCGTAAGCTGAAGTAACGGCTTCTAGGGTCTTATTGCTATGGCAATCAGCCCCTTGCCACTTGGCCTGCTTGACCCCAGTCAGAGATAAGCTTTATGGGAAAGCACATTAACATGCTCCTGCAGTCACCTCCCTCCTTTATCAAAGGCAGTTCTGTGAAATCAAGTGTTTATGGACCCCCCGTGAGGGTATAGTGCTGCTGATTGCCTATATTAGAGGTTGAGTGTAAATGAGCTGGAGGTGGACACAGGACCTATTGTAGCGGGGAGAACAGAGGACGATACTGATGTTATTCCCACTAAATGAGCAATATCTTTAATGACCGCAACATCCCATGAGCAGGTTACTAGTCCCTGGATTACAAATATTGTCTGCAGTCTAAATATATCTGTGTCTTCCATTCTTTCTACAAAAACTGACACTACCATAACATAAGAGGCCTAAAATGTGAATATAGATACGATGTTATATTTTGTCATTTATTAGATTAGCTCTGCTGTATACTGTAGGTAACAGAAATTTCCTTTACTGTCTTCTACTTTGTCTTGCACTGACCCTGATAACTAAATTATTCAATATATGTCTTTTATATTTTCTTGCACACATTGATGTGGGTATTACTGTGGCTAGGAATGACATAGGTGTCAGTAGTGTGTGCCTGCTTACAGCCTGATCACTGGTGAAAGATCCTCTCAGTATGTATGCAATGTTGAATGGTGATAGCCCTGTGTCTTTGTACACATCGGCGGGGCTACTATTGTCACTGGACAGATAAAGGGAGTGAGAAAGAGAAAGATGTTGCCGCAACTTAATGTCCTTCTCTGGTGCTGTGCATGCTCTTTCCTATTTGCTTTTCCCTTCACGGCACGCTTAACATCGTAAATTAACCTTTCCAAGCCCCCTGTGCTCGGAGACTGGTGCGCAATACAGACAAAGGAGGGAAAATAGATCCGCGTTATGCAATGCAGTAGCACTGGTCAGAGACGTAGCCTGTTACAGAATTGAGCTATTCCTTTTTCAGCAGTAGGGAATGAAACAACACCACTTTGTTCAGTGTAGCAAACATTCTATTTTATGTGCATGTCCTGTGTTTTTTTGTTCTCCATCCTAGAAATGTAAATGAAACACATGAAAGAAAATGTATTGTAGATCCTTCTCTTCTTAGTTCAAGTCTGTAAATAGGATGTAAATACCAAACAGCTATGCATGCTAATATACAAGCAATTTGTTCAGGTACTTTTGTAATCCAGACTTCTCATATGGCATGTGATAACAGAAAAAAAAAATCAAACATGGAAAAACATAATAAATTGTGAACACGGATATGGTTTGTGAACAACTTCAAAAATGGAAAATATATGTCTTTGCTGTTAATGTTTTCTTACTGATAACTAATGCATTGGCCTGCCATTTACTACAGTGCTCTGCTCATGTTACTTGTTATCTTTTTTATGTTTCATAAGGTAGGGCTGAGGCAAAAAGGACCATAAATCACTGGTTTGTGGGATAGTCGGGCTGGGGAATAAGAAGATGAGGGGAAGGATGGCAGTCTGACCGTACTCTTTGTAGTTATTTTCATTGCTACTGCACGTTCACATGCATACACTTAATAATTGATTACATATCCTTAGTGTCTAACACAGCCAATAAAATGCCATGGCAAAACTGTTGCTTAAAAGCAGTAGAAACTGGGCTGCCATTTGAGTTATCACACCAAAAAGACGAATCACCAGCTTTAAAGTGTGCTGTTATTTTAAAATGGCATACATTTGTTTCTGATAGACAGACGTGAAACCATTAAACAACCTATGAAGCTGGTACAACAAGCAATTTTGACTCATTCCAAATTCTCCAAATCATGATTTACAAGGGAAAGAGATTTTGAAAACCTTTGACAGTTTTTTTCTAATACTATGTCCAGTGAAAATGATGATTGTCTGTATGCCAAATTTGCCTCTGCCCTAGCAACTCTAATGTGACATTTTGTGAAGATAGCGATGGAGGAAGTGGGAAGAAATCTTTTTTGGTTTCTAAGAGTGTTTATTTTCAACCATGTTAGAACCATGTTAAATCCCAAGGCGCTCATGGTAGATGGAAGTGTCTAATTTTTAACCTGTGCTAAAGATATTTTAAATTTAATAAATAATTATTGTAACAAGAAAACATGTGTCATGTTCTGAACGATCCTCTTAACTTGTGCACACTTCACATGTTGATGTTGTACAGATGTGAAGGATAAAATTAATGAAGACAGAGAGGCAAAGAGAAAGTGAAGAGAATAAAAGAGTTTAGTTATAAAGGGACTTCAGTGGCATTTCTGTCCTTTCAGTGCTCTCCCTTCTATAAGGGAACTTAAATGTTGGGTCTTTTCACTCATTATATCCATGATGAAATACAAAGAAACCAGTCTCAGAAACAATGACCTTTGACCCCTGGCTCCCAGCTGTGTAAGATGGAGCAGATGAGGTTAAGATTCACTTCACCTTGGCTTTGGTCAAACAGACTTGCATTGGTTATTTTATCTCAATCTTGCTCAGCCACCAAATATAACACCACACTGTAGGTTATCTACCACATAGCAATAAAGATTTCTGTGATAATTGTGGACTCATTTTGTGGTTTATCAGTGAGTTTACCCCTTGCCTACAACTAAAGGCATGGCTAATAGTTTTGTGAAGGTTATCAGACTCAGTCTTCAATTAATTAAAAGCCACTCCCACTTGTACGGGGCAAAGGCAAGACGTGGCTGTTTGTGTTTTGTACGTTTCAACAAATTGTTTACAAGAGGACACATTCAATTAGTTATTTCATTATCGCCCTAGGTGTAATCAATTGACAATGCCGATAACAAAGCCACATCAATTTGTGAGCCGACTCCAGCACATTTCTCTAAATGATTGAAGAGCACTGCTTTTTGCTGCTCTTGTCTGCTCCGGCAGTTCAGCAGAAACCCACATAATGACCCATATCTCCATGCAAACCATGAGAATCTTTTCTGTCTTCACTGAGTCACTGGTCATGGCCAGATATTTTACACTTGTAGACTCTGTCTTCTGCAAAGAGCGAGGTTCTGTTTTTTCTTTGCCCCCCCAACCCCTCCCCTTGAGTGATATATGGCAAAGAAAGAAAAAGGCACTTGCTTTCTCTCTGTCGTTCTCCTCTCTCCCCTCCTGTAGCATAGATAAACAATGCGAGTGACAGTCTCTCATCACTCAAGAGGCTGAATCTCTGGCCCTGACCCGATAACATCAAGTGTGTGTGTCACCTGTCAAGTGGCTTCT
The DNA here is from genome assembly GCA_024633595.2 of Lepomis macrochirus. Taxonomy (NCBI): domain Eukaryota; kingdom Metazoa; phylum Chordata; class Actinopteri; order Centrarchiformes; family Centrarchidae; genus Lepomis; species Lepomis macrochirus. The sequence continues at coordinate 19,127,579 of JALXJV020000006.1, forward strand.
GTCACACTTCAGTGGGAACTCAAAAACAAGACTGTGTGTGTGTCTGTGCGTGAGTGTGTGAAGTCGATTGGGGGATGGTGCTGTGGGTTTAAGAGTGCCTGTTGGCATGCAAGCGCAGGCCTCTCAAGGCATGAGTGGAGTTGAGAGTGGCAAAGAGGGGTGGAGGGGTGCCGGTGAAGGTATACCAGGAAACTGAAGCAAGAAGGGGAAGGGGTAACGACCCAAATGAGAAGGACTTGTGCAGACACTGTGAAACCATCTCATTTTGTAGGCTCCGCTAGTCTCATTCTCATGTTCAGAATGGGCAGGGTGATCTGGGAACGCAATTATTTTCACCTATAAAAGGCAACATATGCCAAGATCATAAAAGTTCTTATTGGACAGTAATTTATTAAAGCAAGTCATAGAAATGGAGAGAGGTAGGGCACAAGCTATAATATGAAGGTGTCGTTCTGCTTCTCATTAAGGGCCTGAGTGTCAGTGAAATTCAATACCCCAGGTGCCTGACAGAGGAGGGATAGATGAGCTAAACAGAAGACGTTCTCTCTTTATAAGATCCTGGGGAAATGGGAACATTTACTGCGGCTACATCATGTTGAAGTCCCATTCCCGATTAATTTTCTGTGTTTCACTGTAAAATTATGTATTCAAGTGTATAATTAAGCTCACTTGTATCTTATTTCACAGGCACACCTACTGTATATCAGGCACCCTTGATATATTTTCTTTTTTTACAAAACACTCTCACACAAAGCTAGGTGTCTAATGTGGAGCTCTGAGACTAACAATGATCTACACCCTCTAAGCAACACACAGCTGCCACTAAGCAGAGCTGGCATCCTCTTAAATGGATGAGTGATCTGAGACAGTGTGTTTGTTCCTATATTATAAATGTTTAAATCATTGTTGAGCTCTGAATGAGCAATAATAAACCATCATTGTGATCCTCACAATACTGAATGATGTGGATTAGCCAACGGGGAGCAGATTGTATTGAGGAACTTATCAGCATCTTCCCATTATCTAATACACGAAGTGCAGGGGGGGATGATTACGTTTGAGGCACATTTTACCCAGAACAATGGGAGCGGGTGTACCTCTGTTCATTTGTTGCTCAAAATGAACGAGGCGAATATATGCTATTGTCTGAGGTTATTGTAATGGTAAAATACAGTTTTTTGTTAATGTAAATGATTGTAAATGACTCTTCTTTCAGACAAGAGCGAGGTTTTTGTATCCTTTACTGAGATAAATACCATCACAAATGAGGCTGGACTAAACAAAAGCAGAACACAGGAAAAAGAGGCAACTGTGATAGAGGGAAGGAGGGTTTTTGTGTATGCCTATTGTGTAATGTCTGGCAATGTGCTCGCATGTTTGTTGTCGTCTTTCACACCGACAACAATATTCTGACAGTCATACTCAACACAAACACACAATGTTACAGGACTGGAGATGAGACCAAATATTCTACATGATATATACATAAATAAAAATGTATAAATTTGCATGGTGCAAAATATGCATGAAGGTAATGTTACATCTTTAAATAACCCTTATTGTATAATATAATAGACATGTATTTTAAATGAAATAAAAACCATTAATCTCTTACCAATATAACATACTTTTTTCCCCCTGCCTCCCTCACTTTCTTTTTTGTTATTTCATATGTAAGACTGTTGAAGAAGCTGAAGCATTACCTAAAAATGATCAGCCTAAATACTAAAATCATTCAGTCGTCTTACAAGTGCTACAAATATGCCCATGTTAGCTGATATCATGTGCAAATGCAGGCAATGATCTGCACTGCAACTTTCTTTCAGCAGAGTTTGTGCTATCATAAACCGTCTATCATTAAAAGTAAATAAGATTATGCCAAACTCGGAATGTATATTTCCTTTTGGCAACTTCTACCTCTATATTTTCCCATAACCTCTGTGTTCTGTTCAATCGCGTATTGACGTAAACTTGGTCAAGGTTGTACGGGCCAGCTGGTCAGCCTGTCGAACATGTCCAGATCATGTCTGCTGAACTGTCCAGAGAACACAGAAAGCTCTAATCCCTTGTTTGCATTGGAATCAATGCCATATTGATCACAGACTAATTATATATCATCATACTAGTATTAGTATCAGATGAAATTGATTTCCAAATACTCATTTGTTATATAAATGTAGTCCAGTTTTCATTTGTGGAGGAGCTCTCAATCTAAAACACACAAAGTCTCCATGTCATGTTGCTGTTGTCTTTCTGGCTAACGTACAGGTAATATATCCAAATTTTAAAAAGACCAAATGAAGGAGGCAATTTGAAGTCCAGCAATGAACTTCATTAGTCACAGGCATGCACACTTGAACATATAGATGCAGCACACACACCTTCACTCACACTATATGGACATACACATTCACATATTCACACATGCATACAGCCCCTTGGACATGTCTCATTAAATTCAGGTGAGCAGATTAATTAAAATGATATTTAAATCCCAGAGGACTGTAATCTGCACTACTGGCTGTGTCTCTCTCACACACACACACAACACACACACACACACACATACGGCAGGTGTGGCAGCAAAACAATGCATAGGAATGGATGGTGGTGGAAAGATGTGCAATATGCAGGTAAGCAGAACATTTGTGCGACTTGTATGCACGAGCAAGGACATCTACAGGGCTACCTGAGTTCTGACCACATCTCCATTTTATTCACATTAATATTAGCAACAGTGAGAAAATCTCACATTGTATGTATTGTATGAAACTAAAGCTGAAATTAAAATGCTTAAGTGTAAAGAGCTTTCACTACAAAGCCTTTTATTTTAGCTGATGTGACCTTGTGTGTCCCTTCACAACCCCCTCCCTGCCCCAGCCCATCCACTCAGCCTGCTCATCCACAGCACTGACCTTAACTGCAGCTGTAATTGGTGGACCAGAGGTACGCTTTGTTAGCCTTCTGTAAATTCTGTAATAACTTCACTGATTGCCTGGCACTGGTTGTATTTTGAATGGCACCGCTATGTTACACTGAAGATAAATCAGAAAGGGGAGAGAAGAAATGGCTTGTAATAAATTAAATGATACCAAATACAGTAAGTGCTGAATCTGGAGATGTTATCAAACTAAGACTAAAACAAAATGCACATCAAGATGACAAATATTTGCATGTGAGTCTTTACATTTTGCATAGTTCTATCAAAACCACTTTAAAAAAGTGCATGGTTACACTGAAAGGTCATATATACAATGTCACAGCATACTAAATGCAGAACACGTGTTACGTAGGAGGTGTGTTTTGCACATGCTCACCTACTTTCCCACCAATCAAATCAAGATAAGAAGTAAAGTGAAACTTGAGAGCTGGTTTGGTGCGTCTCTGTTATCAAACGGGAAACGATGACAGGAAGTGTCAGGTATACAATTAATTTCTGTCTTCATCAAGTTAGTTTGTTTTTGCAGTTTTCATTTCTGTCACTGCATGTACAGCCATGTTATGTATTATATATTTCACAAAGCACGCTGTGTCGCATAAATATCCTCAGTCTTCGTTCATAGCTTTGAAGTGGACAAACAGAAAGAGATGCGATGAGAATTTTTTTTAAAAAGGAAAAAAAAGCCAGGCCATGTCAACTGCCATGCTATGTGCTGTCTCCTGACCTTCACCTGCTAGAGAGGCAAATTGCATTAGAGAATGACATGTCATTCATCTGGGCTGTACTTGGAGGATCATTTAACTAATTTAATGATTAATAAGTTTAACACCTCTTAATAATTTCATTTGGCCCTGTGATTGAAATCCTGGCGAGCTGGGCTGAGCACAGTGGGAGGCAGATGAGGCTGTCTGGGACTGAGCAGGAAGAGAGAGAGAGAGAGAGAGAGAGAATCTCCCTGAGGACTACACATCAGTCTATTACCACTATGACCTTTTCCTTCCACTGGATATGCCATTAGAGAGGAAATCTGAAAGTAAAGCCTTGATTAACACAGTTATTCAACATGTTGAAAGAAAAATGGAAAAGAAAAAATATGTTCCTTCATTAGGAAAATGTTCTGCATTATTAATGTTAGTGAAGCCATGCTAAGTGGACCTTTGAGCATTACAGACTCTTGGTTTAACCAGAGGTGATCACCGCAAAGACTCACAAAGTCTACAATGTACAACGTGGTTCTACAACAGTGTGACAGCAGGATTTACTGGAAACCTTCACTCTAATGAATCTGCAATGATTCAACCTTAAGTCTTTGTTAAAAAAACAAAAAACCTTGACATTTTGTCCAATTTGATGATGTCTCATTTCTTTCTGCTGCAACTGCTGAGTTATGACCTTTTTTAACGGTTTCCTGATCATGTCAAACAACTTTAAAATACACGAAACGATGCGCTCATAACTTTGCATATTATTGGTGCAATATGTGCGTGCTATTTTTCTACCACATTCATTTCCACCGTCGACACGCGAAGGAAGTACTGTGTAACATCATTAACATGTCAGTTCTCACGATCTAGCAGCTTTCACAGAGAGCATTAGTATTTCCTCTCATTTGGTAATACTGTTCTCCACTGAAACTCATGACAGTGTTCTGGGGGTGCATGTGAGCAGAGTGAGCCCGAGTTGTGGTAAGATTACAGTCAGACCTGATCAGAGTGCATTGACAGATACCTTGTAGGTGGGATGAGCTCAGCTCCGAGCCAAAGCTTCACACTCATGCACATTTACACACACACACACACACACACACACACACACACACACAAGCAACAGAGCTCAAGTAACACACGCCTCTCGCTCCTGTTGCAGTTTCACCTCAAAAGTCAGATCTCCACATTACTCAGTTCTCACAGAATCAGCCGGCAGCAGAACAATGGTCTCAAGCTGAAACCAAACGATATTACTGGAGCCTGCATGCCTGAGGGTGGTAGCCACTCAATATACTTGTTAGAGCTTAGAAATCCTGCGTCCTGATGGAGTAGCTATTAAAAGGCACCTTGCACTCTTGTTTTTTCAGATCAGATCTCTAGAAAACACTCACAGAAGGCTTTGATGTGCAACATGGGAAAGAATCATGTTCACCATAGCATTAAATTCAGATTGGATTTAAATGGGACTTTGCCCCCTCTCACCTTGATGTCCACATCTCTCGATAAGCCCATTTGCTGTGGTCCTTGTCAACTAACTAAACAGCCCTCCTCCTGCCAGGGAAGAACACAGTGACCTTGTCCCTCTCTGCTTAGGACCACGCTCTCCACTTCAGCCCCATCTTACTCTTCTTGACCCTTTGCCATACAAGGTCTTGACAGATCCTCCCACATTCCTTTCTATGTGCTCAGAGTAGCGAGCTCTGTGGTGTTTGTATGAATGGAGAGCTGAACACAGAAAGACCTCCAGACAACCTTGGAGGGCCTGTTCCAATCTATACAGCCAGCAGGTGATGCTTATCTATAGCGTGGCAGGAAGGAGTCCTCTCTAATTGTGTGAAGCCACATATTGTCAAGGTGGACAAAGAGAGTCTATTAAGTTCATGATATAAGGTCCAGGTGGAGCAAACCAACGGCTGTGGTGTGTCAAAACCAAGTCAGCTGGCACCAGCTCTGCGAATGTGTTTGTGCTTTAAGACACGCACGCAACATAAATTAACATTACATAAATAGTGTCGTCAATTTCTACTATTGTTTTCTTATGTGGCTAAGGAGGAAGCACATGGGAAACTATCTCTCTTTTAAGAGAGTCACAAATGTGAACTACGCCCACCAAAAGCACCAATAGTGTGAATCTTGGACCATCTCTTGTTTTTCCGCTCCTTTTTCGTTTTTTTATAAAGCCCCTTTTTTTTAAAAATCCCACAAAATTCCTGGCCCGCAAAGTTAGTCTTGTCTTCAAAACAAACTGGTGTGTCTAAACATGCAGAGGTCTGTGGAGGGACACGCTGAGAGGAAACGGCTAGGATCTCTGTGATGATTTTGGTTGGACGCCGGCGTGCATCGTGTGTGTGCTTAAAAGCATGGGTGAAACTCAAACCTGTTCAAAAACTACTTAGGAAAATAAACACAACTCCCATTCCAAATAAATGTCTGTTTGAAATAAAATGTTGGGGCAATATTTTGGCTTTGGTTATAACCTAGAGAAAAGATGGAACACATTTTGTAAATGGACTTTTCGTAGAAGTGGGAACTCGGGGGGATTCTCACTTTGAGGGTGGTGCAGATCAAAGGTTATAGACTGCCTGTTTGTCAGGGCAGACTACCAACAGCCACATAACGCTGGCTACAGCACCCTTTCTCAACAGGGTGCACCTGGAGAACACTGAGGCCGGTGTTTTGGCTGGAGTCTGCAGTTTTGCTTTCAACACCTTCGCTCCCCCTTTTTTGAGACTGAAGCAAAGCCTGAAAAAATATTTATTTGAGTAACTAAACTGCACGCTCACACACAACATGTAAATCTAGAGACATGTAATAACATACACGACGCATGCACATGCAAAGATGGACGCTGCATATGTGTGACAGCATGACAGAAACACACACATACTCTTGCTGATTTGTGTTAATTGTCATTTAGTTTCTGTAATTGTTGCTCCTTCTCAGCAGAGTCCTGTTGAAGTGAGGCCAAGGGGGTTAATAAGTATTTCATTTAGCAATTATTATTCTATCAGCAGCTTTTCCTCTTCTGAATGGTGTTTATTGCCTATGTACTCAAGTTGGTGTGGCTGCCCCGCGTGTTTTTTAGTTACTCATTTCTGTTTTTAATTGCCTGCTTCCACCTGTAGAGAGAGGAGTGGAGAGGTTTTCCCCTCTCGCTGACGAACACAGTAGGCTTTGAGATGCCAGCCGCTCTCTTTAACAGGCCAATGACAGTTTCCTCCTGTCACAACTCTGACTTCCTGTACAAACATAACCTCATTAAAACTGCCACCCTGGTCTGTGGGCGGGCCTGCTGGTCCTCCCCTCCAATTAAGAGCAGTAAGGACTGTCGCGCTGACAACTCCCACTTTGAGTTAAAATCCGAACGCTCTAGGGGCTAACGCCATGTGTCAAAACATAATTATGATCTCACCCGTACCTCTGTCCAAACGAGAAGAGGGAGTGTGAGAGAGAAAGCGTAAGAGAGTGAATGAGGGAGAGGAGGGGAGGCGGGCAGAGAGAGGGAGCAGGCTTGGGGTCGGCGGATGGAGGCAGTGGAGGGAATAATGAACTGAGAGGGATAATGAGAATATTTGACCATAATACGTTATCACCCCTCCCCCATGTGTCCGTGTCTTCAAAATAAAGTGTAATATTTATTCTGTGTACATCTGGACGGGGCAAGGGCGCGCTCATCATGTGTCTGTTGGTGCTGGTTTCTCCCAGCAGCGAGGGTTAAGTTCAGAGGTTGAGGAGTCACAGCCTGCCCGTGTAAAGGATTTCTGAAGATGACAGAGCGCAAAACCACTTACTCACCCTGTTATCCTTTTACTCTCACAATCCAACACACACAAACACGCACGAACAACAACAGACATGCATCCATGTGCGTGCTATGCAATCAATCCACTCCCTCTGAACTCTTATCCCAGCATGAAATGTGAGAGATGTTTTGCATGCCAGTTCCTCCAGCTGATACGAGTTTCCCCCATTTGATCCCTGAGGACAGGAGGCAGAGATGAATAGGGTGAAGAGAGGGGAGGATGCGGGAGGGAGGTCAAAGAAGAATCTGACACTAAAGGCCACCCCCTGTCTGCAGCGCACAGCGAGGCCTCAGTGACCCAGTAACAGGACACTGCAGGGGCCAACACACAGCAAGCTGTGCCCACTGTCACAGCTGCCAGTCAGCCAGGTTTGATAACTGACAAACGTTGCTACTTGTGTACCCCACCATGTGAATCACACACTGATAAAGACTCTTTAATTAAACCTCCATTTCATCAAATTAACAACGCAACTATTGTGCATCGTAATGTACTGTGTGCTGAGATCCTTTTGGCTCATGAGGATTCCATCTTTCATCGCGTTTTTGAGCCACCCCTCCCCCAGTTTTGTCCTTTCCCCAGCTTGTCCTGTATGGTTGGGGGGGGGGGGTTGGAAACGGAAACAGACAGGTGTTCAGGTGTGGGATGTTTGACATGCTCACACAGCATGCGTTCATCACAGGGAGGAGACATGTTTGACAGCAGCGACTCCCTGACCATGATTACATTATCTCTTGGTGTGCTGCTGAAGGTCAGGGGAGAGCCCCCAGCTAGTAAGCAAAAGCAAACACTGCATTAAAATCATATAAAAAGTTTTGATTTACCTTAAATTGGCTACATGGCTATCTTTTATATGTTAAATTGCACAGTTTCGGATACAGACAGGAACTTGAATGATGATCGATATGTGACATTTTGCATTACAAATCATTCGGTCTGCTAACATATAATGTTGACTGTAGTGATGGTGATGCCCTGCAGAGGGTAAGTACTATTGCAGAGGCTAAGGGCAATTAAACACTAACTGTAATGCACACCTTCTAAAGAACGTTTACATGGTGTCTTGAATCTTGAATCTTTTAGTATTTTAGTATGGTTGAATAGCAAAGACTATTAATTCATTATTTTACAGCATTCCAACTTGCTCTTATACAATGTACTACTACTACTACTACTACCACTACTACTACTACTACTAATAATAATAATGATTATATAATAATAATAATAATAATAATAATAATAATAATAATAATAATAATAATAATAATAATATAATAACAATAACAACAACAATAACAACAACACATTTTATTTAATGGCACCTTTCATGACACTCAAGTCACCTTACATTATATAAGATCAGTAATAACAGCATCAATAATTAAACATCAACAATCGAGATACAGATCCATTCTGAAGCATAGAATAAGATGTGTTAGATGCTGTTAAACTGACTAAGCTATAGTGCGGACTGGATATACAATAAGGCATTGGACACCTAAAATCTAAACTCTCAATTAGAATATAAGAAATGAATGAGGAAAAAACTTACACAAAACCTCATTTGCAAAAAAAAGTCACCTTGGGAGGACCCTTGCAGAGAAGGATCCTGCTCCCAGCACGGTCTAAGCAAGCAAGGGCTGCTGAGATCAGGCAAACAATGCTTAAATACTACCAAATTGGGACATGAATAAAATCCAACGTGTAAGCCATATGAAAGCACCATCCAAATTTGGCATGGACCAAAGGAAAATGTCCAGGGTGAAGAATGAAAAGAGGAAACAACAGATCATTTAAGGTCAGCTGTAGAGATAAGAAAAAATACTCCTAGTGTTCAACCTCAGAGTGAAAAGCCAGTCAGAGGTAAATTGCATAATAGAGTAGCTCCTTCATCTCCTGAGTATTAACACAGTCTAACTTGGCTGGAAACAGGAGACTACTCAGATTAAATATGAAATATTTGTCTGGAATCCATGAATTATACAAAGCTTGGCACAATGATACAATTATCTACTCGTTTTATTTTTTCTGGTGTGCTGTTCATTTTTTTGTTGAATATCAACAAACCAAGCAGAGCAAAACAACAAACATTAGCTGCATAGAGATGTCAGTTACAGTGGCTACAGAGCCATTATGTGGCATTCCCCCTGGGGTGGCAGTGTGACTGGAAGGGGAGGACGGGGGGGGGGCACGCTGGGATAAATGGGCCCAGTGTTTGTAATGGAGAGGAGTGTGGCTGCTAGCCAGGGATTTGAGTTAGCAGGCCTTATCCTGGAGAGGAACACTTCACACTCTGCCAACTGGGGCTGCCCGTGCAGGGAATGGCATGGGGAGACCTCTCTTTTCTCCCATCTCCTTATCCTTGTGTATGTGTGTGTGTTCATCGTGGCGCAAGAGTGTGTGCATATGCACTGGCATGTTTTAAGGGGGAGTGATTAAGAGGAGTCTTCTGGAGCATGCTACTCGTTCCTCCACCGTTATGTAGGCTAACAAAGGAAGCACTGCTCTGGCCTGTTCACAGCATTTCCAGCTTGAGCTGCGGGGTAGCCATGGTGAACTTGTGTTGAAATGCCACATAGTGGGAGCTGCCACATCTCTGTTGAGAAGGTCTTCATTGGGCTTTAAACAATCAATTTTAACCATTTGTTTTCAGAAATGGGCAGGCAAGTCTGGTTTACCTTCACGCACGTATGCATGCAACCCAGAAACACACACACATTCTAATTGCTGTAAGTGAGTGAGCGTTTGGAGCGGGTGGACAGGTCTGGCTGAGTGGACGGTTTCACGCGTTCATGCACTGCTGCTCCAGCAGCATAATGAGGTGTGACGCATCAGACTAAGTGGCTAATGGGGTGTGAAGTCATTAGAACACTGCCTGTATCCCTCCAGCCCTCCCTGTCTCTAACTCTATCTATGCAACTCTATCTCATTTGTTTTCTGTATCACTGCCCTCCCCTTTCATCTATTCATTTTTTTTTTGCTTTTTGGTATCTTGTTGCTTTGATTCCATGCCACGCCATGACAATCGGTTTTGCCCATCATTTCATCAGTGGCTATGTACGCTGTCAGAATCTTGTCTTGGTTTGCCAACTAGCTGGTTACATAACTTCTCTCGCTTTATTTTATTTCTCCCCACCATCCACCAGCTAAGATTGTTTACAGTAAATAATCTACAAGGAAGCCAGTTGCAGCTGCTAATAAAACAATAAATGGGACTCAAACAAAAACAGGGTGAAACAAGTTTGTTGTAGAGTGAATAAAAGGTAGATTACAAATACAAGCCATAGAAAATCACAGACACACATGAACATGTTAACATGCATAAGCAAATGGTGACACACATAAAAAAAAGAACAGAGTGGAGGGGGGCCGGGGGGGTTAAATACCATCTGTTCCCTGGGATCAGACATAGCTGTAAACAAATTTAAGAATAGAGAACAGACTGAAGACAGTGAAACTAAATATCTTTGTCCTGCTGTCATTTTCGTATTTGGCTCCTTCGAATTTTTTATTCACTCTTGTCGGCTAGGGCAAAGATGTAGTCATCACTATGTGCTCTTGGATCTGCTGCAGCAAACCAAGACATTTAGAACAACATCTTGAAACATATGGCCTACAATCATAAAAAAGAGCTACTTTGCTTTCAGTATACCGTTTGACTTGTGTTTTAAATATATTTTTTATTAAGTTAATCAGTGGCGTAACATGAGTAGAACTTTGTGGTGTAAAGCAAACATACAAAAACATAAAGCACAAAGTGCAATTGTTAAGCTAGATAGGACCTGTGACTGTGGATATTTGTTTGGCAATGTCTGACTGATGAGCCAAGTACACACACACAGAAACACTCCATGAAAGTTGAACAAAAGAGGTACACGGTAGGGGAAAGCTGAGGAAAGTAAAAGGAGACAATGACCACTGCTGTCGTATGGGGTATAATGAGAATTGTTCTGCAAGTATAAACCATTAGCTGTGCAGATTTTGCAGGCTTGAGATGCACATGTGTGGAGTTAATTTGCAACCAAGGCACTCAGCTTGTCCTGTTTTCCACCGTCTCTGTTCAGTGTGCCTGTGTGAGGGAACACACCTGCAGCTGTGGTACCAGCCCCTTGCGTAATTTCATTAACCTCTCTACAGAACAGTGCATGTACAGATCCTCCCAGCGGATTATAAGCAGCGAATCCTCCCACACATCCACTGAAAGTTCCAGCTGTGCTGTACTTTAAGGTGAATCTAGAACATCCTTGTGCCCCTAGATTTTGGCTGTAGCTTTGGTAATAATCGTCATTGCTTTAGTGCACTAGTTTCAGTATGGCACTTGCTCGACATATATAGTGGTACATATAGTATAGTACATAACAGTACTAAATGCAATCACTCTTTAGCATCCTCATATGTAGAGGATTTGTTCCTCCAAAAGAAATGCCAGTCTTACTGCAGCCCCAAATATGTATTAATAATAAAATTGTTCAAGCTGAATCACTATTATAAGGAAATAACTGTCAACTGAGACAAGTGGCTGTAGACAACGTAGTCTACTTTTCCTTACTCTCCCCTTTTCTTTCTTTTAATCTCTCCATGGTTTTTCTCCAGCAAACATTTTTGTGAAAGAGGTTGTCAATTGTTGAGTTAAATGGGGAATGATGACAGAGGAAACGTGACTTGACAAATAAAAAATGCACTGCCTAGCCAGTTTAGTTAAACAGTAATTTTAGGTGTGTGTGTGTGTACATCCACACACATGCAAGGCCGACACTGTGAGGAGAGAGAAGTCTCAGAACACAGTGAAACATCATATTCCCTGGACAAAGGCAGTCACTGTCCCCAGGCACTGATCCAGGTTAACTTTCACATTCTATCATATAACAGTGAGGTCAGGGGCTGGGACAGGAGAATCTGATTCCACACCAGCTCATGGTGATAGCCTTTCCCATGGAGCATGTCTCCTCTCACCAGGGAGATGGAGATAACACTGACAGGCTGGGAGCTCTGAAAGAGTGGAGGAATCAACAGTTTAACTCTTCAGACTTCTCAGAACTCCCATCACACCTCATTAGCATCCCACGCTTGGTCTCTTTAAAAGGACCATACCAGTAGTTTTGCATGTCTTAGCCTATTTACTACAGTTCACATACACTCTACGTCACAGAAAACCATTTTGCAAACCAATCTCCTGTGTTTTTTCTACCATTCCAGGCATCTAATGGTTGTCACTCATTTTTGTACTGTATGAAAAATAATTATTAGACTTTCTCCAGTTGTGTTTTCCATCACAGGAAACATCAGGTCTGCTTTTGTTTTATGTTAAAGCTGTTACATTGTACAGCAATACAAATTTAACCGTGACAAAAATGAATGCAGACTCAAGGATTATTGTGATACATTACACAACTCAAACAAGTTTCCAGAGTTTGTTAATTGACCGCTATACGGTACAGAAATTAATCAAAACCAATGGCTGCCTGGAACAGAAGGATAAATACATTCAAAAATCTACAACTGTATTTTATGTGTTGGGAAAAATACCAGAAAAACTGTAAAGTATTCATTTAGTTAAGTTCCAAACCCTCTTATATGGTACTTTAAGCTCACTCAGTACAGCCTGGTCTCACCCAGAGAATAATCAATGAATGTATTTGGACATTGAATCACTGTAGTGCTTCACTGTTACATAACATATCGGTTACAGTCTGCCAGCAAGTCCTAAAAGTCATTTTAATGTCATCAATTAACATGTATCAGGCACACAGACCTGAAACAGGTGAAAAATGTTTCAGATGATTCACCTTTTACCATGTTTTTATAAAAAATATTATAATAATAATTTTATGTAACATAATACGCACACAACATTAAACAATCCTAAAAAAACTACATACACTACATTACAGTGATATGTTTCCCTTTAAAAAAAAAGATTTACAACATCAATTGGGGGAAAAGTATGATGGTAAAATGACTGACCTTCTAGGCATTGAAAACACTGCACCCTATATTTTGATTGATTGAGTCTAGTAGAAATAGTCAAACACATTTAGAGAAAAACAATATTTTAACATATCTTGATTGTGATAATATCTACCTGATGTTAGTTGTTAGTAGCCTATGTTTTACTTTCAGTAGGGTGATGAGTGGCATTAAAGTATCAGTTCAGTATGGCTTGATTCAAGTGGTAAGAATGTCATTTATAGCTTTCACTAAAAACCTAAACTTAACTCATGCTTTTGTACTTTTGCAGCTTTCCTTCTGACTCTGCCCTGTGAACTTCTTTCATGATATACAAACAGTAAGTTCTCTGTAGCACACAATTTCACCCCTGAGATAATCACAGGTGAAAACACATAACAGGAAACACATGTAACATGATCTGAAACGAAATTAGAAAGACAAATGTTTTTCAAAACACGGCTATCATTTACTAGATCTATAGATGTGCTTGGCCCTCTTGCTCAGAACAAACACAGTTGCTTAAAAGGATTTTGAGCTTTGCCTCCACGCATTATTCTTGCTCAGCGATTATATCAACCAACTATTTTTCAGTAAGCACAGCTGTGGTATTCCTATGAGCCAGGCAAGTTGAGGTACATATTTGTCTAAAAATTATTCACTTACATAAGCACAAAACCGCATTTCCTAACAAAATAAACAAAACCAATTACATTTCCAGTCCAGTGCACTGCCTACTACCAAGGGCACAAAACAAGTGTCCTTTAGCAATCCCCCGAACTGTTTTACAGGAAGAAAAAAAATCCCCTATGTTATTTGTCTGTCCTTGGACATTTGAATCCAGGTTTGCACACCAATATATGGACACAACTCACAAAATGATAGAGGCAGTTGGCAGTGAGTAGTAGATCAGTGCCAGCTTTGCGCGCTCCCGCGAACCCCCTCTTCCGGTCCCCCCTCCCCGCGCGCTCTCATGAACGCGCTTTTAATAGGGAGGGGGGTTTTATGACACGTGTGGTGGATGGGAGGGTTGCGCAAAACAGGCCGTTAGGAAAACCCTATAAAATTCATGGCGTTACAGTTACCCATATTAATTAAAATATAGTATATTATAATCCTTATGTGTTTCACAAACATTTATAAACCCTATGAAATTTATGATATTTCATTTAACTAAATACACATACAAGTTATTTAAATTATGCTTCACTAGTACCGCGGGGGGGGAAATGTTTAGATTTAACAGTGTATAAGGCAGAGAATCTTACTTCTTATGGTGGAAGTAATTTGACATGGTGTGTGTGAGAGATTCATTGGTTCATTGTTAATAAGATTTCTTTTTTGACATCACCCGCCGTGGATCTTCTGCAGTGCAGTCATTGTTTGTCGGGGTTTATCTTGCTACAAGGCCCACTGAAGGGCAGCAGCTAGCGGTACCAAGTACCGTTACAAACTGTAACTCTAACACTTACAACTCTAACTTACCTGCTGACTCATGCATTAAAGCCGAGAAGACATGGTCGTGAGCGGCGCTGTGTTTTATTTTACACATAACCTGTATTAGGGGCTGTTGTACTGCAACAACATGTCTAGTTCAATGCGTGTGCAATTCAGAGAATTAAACTACGGTGAGTACCCGTCAGTATATCAACGACGTCTCGCTGACTGACCGACATGACATTCCAACCGTAATTGCTCTATGCAGTGGTTTGACAAAGGATGGCCGCGGTCGCAACCCTAATAGACAGAGCATTCCCTTCACTCGCGGTTTCAAAATGTAGTTAATCATATGAATGACAATTACCGGTACAAAAACGTTATATTAAAAACATGTAAGAACACATAAAATATAAAGTATCAGTTGTGATTCGTGTATTTGGGAGGTTTTTAAAATAAATTTAAACAAGACCCTACATTGCAATGCATTATGGGACTTCCTGGGGGCGGCCTTCAAAGCATCGTTCGCATTTGATTCCTTTACGCTTTAATTCTTTAATCAAATGTATGGGTTGATCACTGTAATGTCATATGTATAGGGCTGATTACTGTTATGTGATATGTATGATGTTTCGGCAACATTGTTTTACAGTCAGACCAGTAAAAGCGATTTGAATTGTATTTCTCCTGTGCGGTGACGTCACTGAGCGAATGAGCTGAGCTGATGATGGATTCACCAGGGATTCCCCACCGTTTGAATAGAATATAAACAAAACGCAGTCCGCCTGTGTTTAAACATGTATTTTTATGTTACACAAACAGTCCGCTCACTTAACAACGATGACGAAGTTAAAAGAAACAGCCCGTGACTTGTTGTAAAGACGGTGAAATAGTTTTATTTTCCATGACAAGCAGCGCATCACATTCCGACACTGACGCTCATCGTTTGGCTCGATTAGGAGGCGATCATGTGATAACAATATAGTATGAAACTATACACTAGTGTTTGCCGACTGTCGCATTGAAAAAAAGCTATAAATATTCACCGCCGTCTATCTCTGCATAAACTATAGGGGGAATCAATCAAACATGCGTCTGATTATTTAGAAAGGCTTTAGGCTTTAGCCTACCACACAGTAACAACGTATCAAATCTGCGAGTGGTTATTTATCGTTCTTGATTTAAATTGATTATGTGAGAGACCAGCAAAACACGAGATTCTCACAAGATGTTTACAAAATGCTGATTATTTTATGTTCTTCTGTAACTCTCAGGATGATGAGTGTTGTAACCCATTTCATTGACAGAGAGAGAGAGAGGGGCAATTTATTTTAGACATAAAACCTTCTCAGTAACAACACGTCTCGTATCAGCGAGTGATTATTTTTCGTTCTTGATTTAAACTGATTATGTGAGAGAACAACAAAACACGAGATTCTCACAAGATGTTTACAAATGCGTGTGATTATTTTTGTTCTTCTGTAACTCTCAGGATGACATGTGGCTTGGCTTATTGGCTTATTGATAATGAAATAGGTTGGTGATATTTTTTTGCTCGTTTCAAACTCTTGGTAATACCTTGATTCGGATGTGTGAGTGATTATTTTTCATTCTTTTCTATGGTTCTTACGACACATGCATTAACCTGTTTCATTGACAGAGAGAGAGAAGCATTTTATTTTAGACATAAAACTTTCTCAGCAACAACACGTCTCAAATCCGCAAGTGATTTTTCGTTCTTGATTTAAACTGATTATGTGAGAGCACAACAAAACATGAGATTCTCACAAGATGATTACAAAATGCTGATTATTTTATGTTCTTCTGAAACTCTCGGGATGACGTGTAACCCGTTTCATTGACAGAGAGAGAGGAGAAAAAAACACATAATTGAAGAGTGTAAGCCATAAGCAATCCGCATCTGTGTTTAAACATGTATTTAAAGTTACACAAACAATCCACGCACTTAACAACGAATGAGTTAAGAACAGGATACAGTGACGGTAATCACCACCTTCTCAATAACAACACCTCTCAAATCTGTGAGTGATTATTTTTCGTTCTTTTCTGAGAAATGGTTATTTTTCGTTCTTTTCTGTGGTTCTTACGACACGTGAATTAACCTGAACGTAAGGCTCCCGACTGTGACTCTTAAACTGCTATGCGATTGCCTATAGTGTAACTGGGGAGGGTAGCCTATGTCTGCAGCCTGTGTGTAGTGACTGAGGATTAGGGGTGAGAATAGAATCACGGCTAGACAATGGTTTGACATGAACGTGCGAAGGCAGATGTATATTCGCCGCCGTCTATCTCTGCATAAACTATAGTGTCGGACTAACTGGAATTGTAGGATAAAACTGTGAAACTAGACCGTAGATGCTTTATCTTTAGCAGTGTAATATAAGGTACTTTAGTCTAGCGGGCCTGATTGTTCTTCGTTCTTGTTTTAAACTCCAGCTGTATGGCAGGAAGGATCAGTAAAGATTGCTCTCATTTATTAAAAAAGTGTCCCGGAAATCTCGCTAAAGTGTACGAGTGTAGCCAAAAATATTCAGACTTGTAAGCATGTTCCCTTTATAAATCACAAACATCGTGAAATGTGGCCTATGTGAGGATGTCCGTTCCCTTCAAATGCTTGCAGCTGTCTATAAATATTCAGTGGAAATAATATTAATAGGTCTACGTAGCCTACTGACTGCGGTAAGAAAAGGAGACAAACTTTGAAAGGGGAGCTAAAAAAACGAAATTTAACTCAGCGTGACACTGACGTTCTTTTGGTGAAGCTGAAGTTGTTAGGTGGTTAAAAACGCACGTCGTACTCACGCATGCACCGCAGGAAAAGGATCAAAGCCGATCTGTCAGAAAAGGGGCAGAGGAGAAAACCAGTAGAAAAACCAGTCAGTAGTGTCGTCACTGACCGAAGGGAGACACGGACACGTCAGAAATTCACTTCAAAGCGTTTCAGCCTTCAGCCATGTGAAGCGCCATTAGGGATGTGGCGTTAGTTGTTACCATCTATAATGTGATAATTGATTTCTGCTCATTGTATTGTCATCTTCTGTGTTACTTTCATAGATCGATTGTGTGTTTTTGCCTGCGATATCTTGATTATTAACCCCATGACTCGTGAAAACAGAAGTTTGAATGGTTTAATAATAAAACCCAGTTTGCATTCTTGACAGCTGTGCTTAACTCTGGGCCGAGTCTTTTTCCGCTTTTATCCTGCATCACATGAGCTCAGACAATAAGATGTGCTTTAAGCAGAGATATGTCATCCTGTCTACTATCCTAACAATAGGAGACAATTTTAAGTATCTGAGAAAATAAAAAGGCTTTCGCACTGAGAAATAAAACATTTGCCAAAAGACTTCAAGTAGTGTACACCGTACGCAGAGTTTTTCCTGATCTGAGAACTTTACTGTATGGTTATTGAAATGGCTGTTAGAGACACTGATGATTTTGATTTTAGATTACAACATCCTTTTAGTCTAATTGTGTCAGGTCCTTCAAACAGCTGTAAAACATATTTTGTGAAAATGTTAATTGAAAATGCCGATAAGCTCATTTCAAAACAGATTGAAAATGTTGTATATATTTTTTCGTGTTGGCAACCATTGTACAACCAGTTATTGAAAATTAGAAATGTGAATTTCATTGAAGGCATACCACCTTCTTTATGCGATGATACATTGTTACCTTTAGATAAAAACAATTTGTTGATTATTGATGACTTAATGAGTGATGCTTGCAATAACATTGAGGTCCAAAATGTGTTTACAAAATATGTGCATAGGAATCTAAGTTGTTTATACCTGGTTCAGAATTTGTTTTTTCAAGGCAAAGTTAGCGGTACTATTAATTTGAATACCAATTATGTTGTTTTGTTTAAAAACCCCAGAGATAAATACCAAGTCATGCTTATGGCTAGACAAATGTTTCCTGGGAAGAGTAATTTTTTTATGGATTGTTTCGACGACGCCACGAGTGTTCCCTTACGGTTACTTGATGATTGATTTTAAAGACACCTGATGATTTCAGACTCAGAACTGACTTGCATTCAGACCTGTCTGTTGTGTATGTGCCTAAGAGAAAGTAAATAAACATGTCTGATCGCATTAAAAGAAACCTGTCTTTACTGCAAACTTTGCACAGAGCATCTCCATCTCAGAGAGTGAATATTATTAAATCTGCATCACCAGACCTTTTGGTAGCGTTATGCGAGATAGCTTACAATGTTTTACAAGGTAAAATTCCTTTAAATAAGACGCAGTATCAAAATTGCAAAAGAAGAAGGCGGGGATTAGACTGCTCGCCAATAAAAAAGGTTTGTGCTTCAAAGAAAAAGAAGACGATGCTCAAACAGTCTGGCGGTTTTCTTCTACCCCACCTGAGTATCGCCGTGCCATTTATAACGAGTCTTATAGCTTCAAGACAAACTTAGATGACTATGGAGTATGCACAAAAAATGTTTCTGGTACTTAAACAACAACTCGATCTTCTAAGAAGACCTCCGGCACACGAGTCTATTGAAAATGACCTGGATCGTACTATAAAATAAATTCTAGATCAAAAGACTGAAGATCTTCATGAGAAAGCAAAAAAATATTCCATGGCGTTGCAGAGATTTCTCACCATGGTAAAACAAGGTGAAAAAGACCAGAACACGCTAACTTTGTCAATGCCGGCGCTGAGGATTTTCACCCTTCAGAGCAGAAGAATCAAGAAGGAAGAGATTTTGTTTTTGACGAAGTTTTAAAAAACATGCCAAAAAAACATCAAGAATAAAGCTCAGCATATTTTGGATAAAATGTCCTCCTCAAAAAACATATCTGCTTGGACTGAATGTGGGGAGTTTGTGTTTAAGGGTAATGTCATTAAAGGGTCTCATGTGTATGATTTGATAAGAGGAGTGACTGCTTCTCACAATGTGTCTGACAGCCAGAGACCTACAGGTTGGGATGAATATCTGCAATCGCTGGCTATACTGAATATACCTTTATCAGTTGTACCGAATCAACGGGTCAAAAGAAAAATTGACGAGTTTAAGAGAAAGACTTCTGGGGAATCTTCTCCTCTTATTACCGGATCACCGTCTACACCTCTTGTTAGCAGAGGGCATCGATTAGCAAACGATGAAAAAAGTCCCTTTGTGTCTCCTAAAATGCGATTGAGTGATTGGATAACTTTTTAATTGTATATTGGTTTTAATTAAATACACAGAGACATAACTTTATCATTTCAAAGTGTTTTTATTTATATCATCAGAATAACAAAAAAACATTGTTTACACGGTTCAATCTAGTGATCATTTTGATAATGATCAAGACACAGCTTCTAATATTATCATGCACATTTAAAAGAATCTGATACTCGGACACATTGGTTACATTCTGCATAATTATTTTGTCCGCATACAACCGAGGGTCGTATTTTTTTCACAAAATTGCACACCATAAAATCATTGCATGACAGTTTATTACTATATTTAGTCATAACATTGTCGTAAGATAACCCTCTATCCATGTGGTAAAGAAAAAACACACAATGCTGTCCACACACTACAGAATTCACATCTTGCACTTGTCTAACAGAGTGTTGCGTGGACTTACAATTACTGTTGAGAAAGACAGAAAAGGATTCAGGAAAATGTGAGTATACAGGAGAGTTCCCAAAACTGTCAAAGAATGATCCCACACCCCGTTTGTCAATATAGATAGTGACCCAATGTTGTCCTCCCAGGTAGGAGGGGTCTGTGTTTACCACCAACATGACGGGTCTCTTTTTAATAACCGGTTTAGGAAGCTGGTCACTAGCAAATACTCCAAGAAAGACGCCTTGCTTTACGACCTTGTCAAGTACTTTTGACAATTCTATCGTATTCATACTATCCTTTTGTTAAAGTTAGAAAAAGTCAATGAGAACCTGTCTTCTTGATGATATCTCAATTATAGAATCATATGTGGCGTAAATAACCGCATTTATTGTGCGTTGAAGTGGATTTCTAAAACGAGCCTCTAATCTAACACTACCGTTTTTAATGAGCGACATATGGTCTCCGCATCCTTCATCAGGGCTCAGGTTAAAACAAAACAGACTGTATCCATTACAAAATTCATCGCGGGTTATGGCCATAGCGTTGTTTTTAAGATACTTTCCAGTTGCGGAGTACAATTGATGATACTCCCTGTATTCCCTCTGGTAAAGTTGGGTTGAAAGGGTTTTGAAGGATTATTGCTGGCCGTCAACGTATAAACATAAAAACTCTATATCGTAATGGTTAAATGTAAATGGATTACGCGTATAGCTACCTGTAAATGCCTCATGATCTACAAATGCTACTACAATAAATTTAGGTATTTGTCCCAAGAATATATTTTCTTGATTACAAATACGAGTGCCCGTCGGAACGCTAAAATTTTTAAGACACTCGGTCTATGGGATATTTAACATTGCCATGCGTTAACGCTTTAGCGTGTGCTAACTTAACAGCCGGAGACACGGTGACTTTCTTTACAAACAGGCTTGCTGACATAATGTTAACCCGAAAGTCATCTACAGTGTTAGCGATTAAGCAAAATTCGTTTTAGCTCTTATGAATTTTATCTTGAGGTCTACTCCGTTTATCATTAACTTGTCTTGAAAAAACAAGTCAGAATGCAAAGGGGATATTAGCTCCACTACGCGGCCACCTTGCGTGTACTCCATTCTTTTAACTAGTCCCTCATTGCGTCCCTCCACCCGTTGCGTCATCCATATGACCTGCTGTATCCATGCAAAATAGTCCTGATCCAAACTGTGTCTGCAGAGCATCCTTTCCATAGTTCAAAAGGCACTCTATTATACACCTGTAAGGATATGTGTTTGATGATTGCGTTACGAGTCGGTCCCCCAACGATATGTCGACCTGTGAAAACATTGTACACCCGGGATAGTTGATAAAACCCACTTCGTCTGCTTGGTCCAGGTTTCCGCCATTAGCTCTGGTGATTTTTGCGTGCGTGTACAGGAACGTATTGTTTAGATCCAGGTAGTCCTCTGTACTAGCAGGAATGAAAAATTCGAGGGTTGCAGAGTCTGATATCGCCGCTAGAGGAGGGAATTCGACGTAGACGCATTTCTCAATACTTGTTTGTGTTAACAGTACCATAAACAGGTCTAGCTCCGACTTAACGCACTCTTGTGACAGGTTATGTACCAACGACATTCTTGTTAGAAAATGTCTCTTGTCTTCTGACATTTTGTCGACTTGCTACTCCTTGCTTTTATATTTTTTCTAGTCTTAGTATGAGTCTTCTTATTTGTTGTTCGGCTACGCCTCTTTGGCGGGGAACTCCCTCTTTTCCCAGGAGGTCGTTTTATTGGTCGAGGGGCCAAAGTCACTATACCAGACCCCTCTTGACGTCTGTTTATGACGTTAGTAATAACATCTGTAGCTATGTTTTTAGCAGCTGTCTTTAAATGAGGGGCTGCAAATGTAAATCCTTTCTTGAGTAAGGGGAATGCCAATCTAAATAGACCCCTAAAGATACCCCCTAACCCTGCACCATACTGTGCACCGAGCCCACTGTATCCCGGTAAATCACCTCCCGCTTGGGCTGTATAATATGCAACGTATTTGTCCGCATTATGAGCATATGGATGGTACATTTTATCCTTGACTAATACTGATATTTTATGGGTCGAAAGTGTAACTTTATTATCACTTTGCCGTACGTAAAAGGGATGTGTTGATTCTGATCTGTCTTGAGAGAAATCTCGATACTATCAATGTGTGTTTTGCAGAGCCTCAGGTAGTGTGGTCTGTCATAAGTGTTTGTGATCATATGGTTGTTTGGCCCCGATATATGTACTATTCTTAAAAGAGGGACGTAACTATCCCCTACTGTCTGATGATCAACAATATCGGTATAAACAAACATGTTATACATCCCTACATTAACATCGGCAGGATGTGTCGCCAAATACGGCATCTGTGTCAATACTGTGTTAGTTCGAGGCTGAGATCTAAACGTTGTAATCCCCTCGTGAGTTTTAAAAGGCACTCCGGGGATAAATCCCAACATTTGTGTAAGTTTTCCTTGAAACGTTAATTCCACATCTCTCGTTGGTAAAATGCTTACTTTGTTGGTAATGTTGTTGTAATCAAGCCCAATGTGACCCATGTCGTTTTCAGATAAACATCTGCTTAGTTCAGCTATTATCTGTGACATTGTTGTATAGAATCCCTGTGTCGCTGATAGAACTACCCTCTTATTGAATTTTTTATCAAACACAACAAATTTTGAGTCTTCTGATGAAAAAGATCTCCATGTTTTTGGATATTGTATTTCTATCAAACCCACCTCGTATGCTGATTTAAAGTGTAAAGGCTTGGCTAGTTTCGTTCTAAAGTTTGCTATTGTATTGCTCGGGTAAAATAATATAGACGAGTTGCTGGGGAGGGTGACAAAAAAATCCTCTGTATCCATTTATACGTGTGTTTGTAATCTGCTAAGGTAGCTGAATGACCTGTTTTTCCAAAATCCACGAGTTAAATTTATCTGGCCATCCGACCCATTTGACTAACACCATGTCCCGGTCTTGTCTTTTCTTTCTAGATAAAACCTTTTCTATTTTAAATGTTTTGTTTTTATCTATAATAACTTTTTGAATCTCTTGCTCGTAAAATGTTCCCTGTAATACTTCTCCGTCATAGTCTTTTAACCTGTAAACAGGAGGGTCCCTTGACACGCATTCCTTTACAGTGAAATATTCATCAGTATAATTTTGCTCATAACCTTTTTTAAAAGGACCGTGTAGTTTTGAAATTCTCAAAGTATCACCCACCTTATATTTAAAACGAATTACTCTTTTATCTTTTGTTTTATACAAGTTGTTAAATACGATATCTTCATTGTCTTTTGTTACATCAATCGGTTTCATTTTAATACTACGATGATAACTATGATTGTAGGAGGTGACTAAATCCTGCAATCTGTCTACGTATCGTTTAGAATTATTGGCTGTTAAATAGCGCCACATTTTAGACTTCAGAGTCCTGTTAAAGCATTCTACTACAGATGCCTTTGTCTCGTTTGATGTGGTAAAGTGTACGATACTATTAGTTTTCATTAACGCATCAAAATCTTTGTTTAAGAACTCCCTCGTCAGTTTGAATTTTACGCGGTATTCTACCTTCAGCTAAGATATCTTTAAAGGATGCTGTGACGCATTTACCACTCTTATTTTTTAAACAGCGAACCCATGCGTATTTTGAAAACAAATCTATACACGTTAACAAATAGCGTACCCCATCATTTTCAGCAGAATAAGCGGACATGTCAACTAAATCTAGCTGGAACTGCCAATCTATTGAATTCACCAAAACCTTGTTTCTCTTAAAATGCACCGGAGCCGTCTTGTGTAGAGTATAGGCATCTTGCTTCATGAGCCAGTTTTCTACGTCTGAATCTACGCACCGGACTCCAGTGGTGTCAAATATGGCCTTTTTAAGTTTTTGCTTGCCTCCGTAACCCCTGCATTTTCTGTCGCGATAGTAGATATTTCTCATCACCTCCTCCATGATCTTTGTTACAAAGACTGACGATTCAACGCCTGTGTTCAAGTATTTTATTTTCCAAGTATACGAAGTTTTCAAGTATACACTTTTCAGAAAATCAGTACACACATCTATGTTTTACAAACCAAAGATTCAGTTAAGCAATGCATCACATCATCAACGCCGACGTGTTGTTTTCTGGTTAACATTAAAACACACAAATCAATGCTAAAAGTACAAAACAAAACACATGACTGGTATGAAAATCATTATCAGGAAAAACATTTACTATATCGAGTAGAGTAGATTTCACATCTGCATATTTATCCAGCTGTCATTTGCACCATGGTACGCCATCCAGAGGTCATTCGC